>CM057453.1:1238452500-1238895000 GCA_016271365.2 Neoceratodus forsteri | reverse complement strand
GTTATCCTATGGGAAAAAGCATCAACTTTAGAGTGCCGTCAATTAGCCACCCTGTAATATTTTTTTAGCAAATCACCAAAAGGTACATTTGTGAGATATTGGCTTTCTTTCCTCCAAATTTCAGCCCAAAGGACCAAACCATTATTTTGCAGCAGGGCGGCAAACAACTCCTGCAATGTGGCAGATGCTATAATGTTATCCTATAGGAAAAAGTGTCAACTTCATAGTGTCATAAGTTTGCAGCCCTGTAATATTTTTGACCAAACTATTAAAAGGCTCCTCTTTGGGATGTTGCCTTTCTTCTCTCCAAATGTCAAGAAAAAAGACCAAACCATTTCCAAGATATTTAATAACAGAGATTACTAAAACTTCCCTATCTATTCCATTACAAAAAAATCTGGTCATCTTGTCCCTCCGTCGTGATCAAACATGGCGATCAAAGAATCTCACGATCAAAGAATTTGCAGGCTCGCAATCAAAGAATTTGCAGGCTCATGAACAAAGAATTAAAAACCTGATAAATAAAATAATGGAAGGAATTGCGGTACACCACTGCCATGGTTGACAGAACGAAGCCCCCTGAGTAATACCCACCATTATTTGACTTCCTAGGACACCTCTGAGCTGAGAAAATTTATTTTTTAATCTGGCCATCTCGTTCCTCACTCATGATGCATGATTTCAATCAAAGAATCTTGCAATCAAAGAATTTGCAGGATTGCGATCGAAGAAATAGCACGCTTGTGATCAAAGAGCGAGAGAAGAGATGGGCAGATTTTAAAATGTTGTTTCTCATCCAAGGGGTGCCCTACAAAGTAAAATGAGACTGGGTTTTGCTCTGGGGGCTTCATTCTGCCCCATCTGAATAACAAAAAGAATGTATGAAGTATCATTGGTAATCTAGTGACCCCCCCCCCCAATATGTATTGTTTTACATCCCTTGTAGTCTAGTGGCCCCTCAAACTCTATAAAATAATTATAATTGCTCATATCTCTGGTAGTCTAGTGCCCCCAATATGTATTGTTTTACATCCCAGGTAGTCTAGTGGCCCCCTGAGCTCTATAAAATGATTATAATTGCTCATATCCCTGGTAGTCTAGTGGCCCCCCGATCTGTATTAAATAATATTCTTTGTAGATATCCCGGGTAGTCTAGCGCCCCAAAGCATAATAAAATAAATACTTATTTCATATTTCCTGATAGTTTAGTGGCTCCCCACCCCCCTCCCAGCTCTGCCAACCCACCCAGCACCCCCACCCTTCTCCAGCCGGCTACTGGCACAGCCCACCTCTCACCTCCACGGCCAGCAACTGACTGCATGCATTACCATCAGTAATGCAAAGAGGCACTCAGAAATGTTTGGCATGAACAAAGGACCAACCTCTGGCTGCCCATGCCAGTTCCTGAACATGGGTCACCGGCATGGCACGAGGTAAAGGCATCCAGTGCCTCAGCACTCAGCACCACCAGGCTGGTCACACGTTTTATATATAATTGATATTCATTGCAAAAAACTTTGATAATGCATCAGTTAGTTAAACTGGACAAAAGTGAGGAAATGAGATGTGAGGTGAGAGCCCCTAACCCCCACTACCCCACCTCCTCATCCTCTACAGACTGACAGATGCCAGAATAAGCCACGGGATTGTGAGACCCAACTCTCACCCCATTGCATGTGTAAACAGGTTGATATGATACAGCAAAAGAGAATGGGGTGAGAGTTAGGCCTCCCAACCCCCTTGGCATACCCCACCATCTGATGGTCCGTGGAGGATTGGTGATGGGGTGTTGGGGTGTTGGGGCTCTATCCTAATGTTTAATTTCCTCACTTTTGTCATTTTAACCCTAACTGATGCATTAACAAAGTTTTTTTGTGATGAATTTCTTTACTTTTTGAAAAAGTGTAGCATAAGGAGTAAAGAACATTTTGGTGGACTCTGCGCTCCTACCAAGCTGCTCATGTCTGCATAACTATATGTGTATGCGGGAGTGTGGGCCCTCCGGCCTCTGTGTTCCCTCTCATATGCAAATACAGATCCATACAGCAGCCATATAGGGCAAGGAACCGATGTGCCACTAACATGCCAATATCTCAGCAACTGTAGCAGCTACAAAAACTATTCACATGTCATTGTTATCATAACAACAAGACCTCCACACACGATTGCTCGACGGTACCACTATCTCACATAGTTTTTGAGTTAGAGGTGCCACAGTGGCCACAATTCAATGGATGCATGTGTACTCGGGCATTTTTAGAATTCTTTCCACCCAATTTTCAACATGGTATTTTGAGGACCCAACATCATGAACAGTGTCACTGCCATTTCATTAATCTGTCCTGAAAGTTGAGTTCATACACTTAATGCACCATTCTGCACCACAGGTGCAAAATCATGTTTTGGGCAGGATGTAAAAATAACAGCTGTATAATGTTGATGAGGAGGTGTGGAAAAGGGTAATGTTGAAAACCAAGAGGGAAAATATAGAAAACTGGCGAAGTTATGAGTGTGCATACAAACTGCACAACGGAAGCTCATAACCTCGTCATTTTTTTTAAGTTTTTTAACTAAACTTTCAATATGAGCTTTCTGGGAAATACCTTCATGAACACTGGCACAGCGATTTTGTTAATCCATCCTAAAAGTTGATTTTGCACAGTGCCATGCCATTCTGCGGCAGAGGTGTGAAAACACACTTCGAGCAGGATGTGAGAAATGACAGCTGTACTGTTCATGATGAGGTGTGAAAAAATGGCAATGTTGAAAATCTGGAATGAAAATATTAAAAGTTAACGAAGTTACGAGTGTGCATAGAAACTGCACAAAGCAAGCTTGTAACATGGCCATTTTGGGAATTTTTACATCCCCTCATCAAGACCAGGACTGTAATTTCGTTAATCTGTTCAGAAAGGTGATTTTATGTCCGAAAAGTTGATTCCATGCAGCGACTGCGAAATCACCATTCTGGATTGAGTAACGAGATGACAGTAGCATTATTCATAAGGTGGGGTCCAATTGCACCACATGGCTAACATGGGGTGATATTGGAGGCTGGGTTACATGTGTTGATACTGGAGGTGGGCTTACATGTGGTGATATTGGAGGTGGGGCTTATATTGGGTGATATTGAAGTCAGGGCTTACATGGCGCGAGATTGGAGGCAGGACTTATATTGGTTGATATTGGAAGTGGAGCTTACATGGGGTGATATTGGAGGCATGGCTTACATGGAGTGAGATTGGAGGTGGACTTCACAAAGGGGTGATATTGGAGGTGGGGCTTGCATTCTGAATATGTGGCAAAATCACATACTCTGACACAAGCAATTGCTGATTCAGGGAACAATGTACATCTGATGATTGTAGGATTCAAACCTAGGACTATGAGGTGTTTTGCTTCATAACTCAGTGCTTTAACCTCTGTGTTATTTTTCAGACCCTATCAAGCTGCCAGTTTTTTTTTTTTTAAGTCATTGTTGGGGTCATAGTATAAACAGTATATCAAGTGAAAACAAGAAGGGCATGGTGAAACCATGATAATAGTGACTGCATAATTCTTGAGTGTCCTTAATAAGGCAGTATAGAAGTGCACTCATCTAGAGATCAAAGCCTTGACCTTTTGCTTGTAAAGCCAAGACACATCCAGTGCACCACCTGAGAGCATGGTTAACTAGCTGCTCTAGACTTTAAGAGCATGTAGTTCAGTAATAAGTGCATATAGCATTGTAAGTTTTAAGGGGAATGGGCTGATTGCTGTTAGAAGCATGAGTATAATGACAGCACAATATTTGAGTATTGCTCATTTATTATTTGAATAGAAGTCTGGATAGCCTGGGTTCAAATCTCAGCCAATGCACTGATTTGTTTGTATCTCTTCTGTTTCTCTGGGTTCCACTAAAGATGTGTATTCTTTTTATTATGGTCACCTTGATTGCCTGCATTTTTTTAATCAATCCACTTCCAACTCTGCAGTTTATTGTCACCATACACTAGAGGATGCCCAATTGTCACGTTTTATATATACATATATATATTTATATTTTTATATTGTGTGGGTGGCTGTTTGTGTTTATCTGTGTCTGTAGCTTAATTTTTGGGGATTTACAAGATTTTTGACTTGGAAGGGGAAGGTAGTGGAAGGTAATGGAAACACTACTTAAGATCATATTGATAGAATACTTGGAGATGAATTGCATGCAGGATGACAGGCAACATGGCTTCACCAAGAGAAGGTCCTGTCAGACTAACCTGATAGAGTTTTTTGATGGGGGTGACACAGATAGTGGACCAGGGAGGAGCAGTGGACGTGGTCTATCTGGATTTCAATAAGGCTTTTGACACCGTTCTGCATGTTAGAATGGTACATAAGCTGGACAGACTAGGGGTGGACAACAGGATCACCAGGAGGGTGGAAAACTCATTGAAGGGAAGGAGTCAGAAGTGGTGGTAAATGGGACACATTCCAGGGAATGGGCGGTGACCAGTGGGATGCCACAGGGGTCAGTGCTAGGACCAATACTCTACCATTTATGTTAGTGACCTAGCAGAGGGTCTGAAGAGATGGGTGTGCCTGTTCACAGATGATACAAAAGCCTGTAATAGGGTGGATTCACCTAGTAGGGTGCAAGCCATGAGGTGGGACCTGGAGAGGCTGGAGAGGTGGTCTGACACCTGGAAATTGAAGTTTAATACACAAAAGTGCTCACTGATGCACCTGGGGAGGAAGAATAGGAGGGAAACATACTCCCTTGGGGGGTTGGTGATTAAGGAGAAGGAAACAGAAAGGGACCTGGGGATTATGGTATCACGTAACCTCAGCAGCCAGTGTAGCAGGGTGGTGGAAAAGGCAAATGGAATGTTGGCCTGCATTGCAAGGAGTTTTAATAGTAGGAAGAGGGAGGTGCTAATGTCATTATACAGATGCCTGGTTAGGCCACATCTGGAGTATGGGGTGCAGTTCTGGAGGCCTCACCTATGAAGAGATGTTGAGCTGATGGAGAGGGTGCAGAGAAGGGCAACCAAAATGGTACGAGGGATGCAGAATGTACCCTAAGAGAGAAGATTGAGAGGGCTGAATTTGTACCCTCAGGAGACTAGAAGGGAGAGGGGGGACATGATTGAGACCTTTAAGTGTCTGAAGGGAATAAATAAGGTAGAGGGTAACAGCTTGTTCAAACTGAAGAAGGGAGTGAACATGAGGGGACGTAGCCGCAAACTAGAAGGTGGGAAATACAGAGGTAATGTCAGGGGGTGTTTTTTCACAGAGAGGGTGGTGGAGGCCTGGAACAAGCTGCCAGAAGAGGTACTGACAGCTGAAATGGTAGAAACATAGAAACATAGAATTTGACGGCAGATAAGGACCGCTTGGCCCACCCAGTCTGCCCATTTCCCTACCTGATGGATAAGCTGCAGATCCTAGTTAACCAGCAGCCTACTTCTTCCTACCCCCACCCTCTAGAATTGCCTTATGACTGTCCCATGCATGCTTGAATTCCACCACTGTTTTTGACTCCACAACCTCCTCTGGAAGGCCGTTCCATACATCCACAACCCTCTCTGTGAAAAAATACTTCCTTAAATTACCTCTGAGCCGCCCCCTTCTATCTTCAAATTGTGCCCCCTTGTTCTTGCATACCTCTTTTTTTGAAAGATGCTACCCTCTTGGACTTTGTTGATTCCCTTGAGGTACCTGAAAGTTTCTAACATGTCCCCCCTCTCCCTCCTTTCCTTGAGGCTATACATATTAAGCTCCTTAAGTCTCTCTTCATATGTCTTCCAGTGCAGACCCTGCACCATTTTTGTTGCCCTCCTCTGGACAGCTTCCATCCTGTCTATGTCTTTGCAGAGATTTGGTCTCCAGAACTGCACGTAGTACTCCAGATGGGGTCTCACCAGCTGTCTGTACAGAGGGATAATAACTTCTTGTTTTCTACTGGTGATGTCTTTCCCTATGCATCCCAGTATCCCCCCAGCCCTCCTTGCTGCCCTCTCACATTGCTTGCTCACCTTAAGATCATCTGATATGACTACCCCCAGGTCCCTTTCCATTTTTGTTGTTGTTAGTATCTCACCCCCCATTGTGTACTCTTCCCCTTGGTTTTTGTTTCCCAGGTGCATTACCTTGCACTTCTTAGCATTGAATCTAAGCTGCCATACATTTGACCATTCCTCTAACCTTGCCAAGTCCCTTCTCATCCTTTCCACTCCACCTTGTGCATCAACTCTGTTGCAGATCTTTGTGTCATCTGCAAAGAGACATACTTTTCCTTCCAGTCCCTCTGCAATGTCGCTTATAAAGACATTGAAGAGGACCGGTCCTAATACTGAACCCTGCGGTACCCCACTACTAACCCCCCTTTTTTCAGAGTGGACTCCATTTACTATTACTCTCTGTGTCCTATTCTCCAGCCAATTCTTTACCCAGGCTGTGTCATCCTGGGACCCACTCCCAGGCTGGCTAACTTGTATATTAATCTTTTGTGTGGGACTGTGTCAAATGCCTTGCTAAAGTCTAGGTAGGCCATGTCCACAGCCCCTCCCTGGTGGAGGGGTTCAAGAGGGCTTGGGATAGATTTAAGGGGTTGGGAAAAGAAGGTGGAAGCATAACAGAAGGGGGGAGGTAGGGTGTTGGGCAGACTAGATGGGCCGTGGTGCCTTTCTCCGCTGTCACATTCTGTGTATCTGTGTATCTGTATATAAAATGGGGGTGAGACATATTCCAGTGAGATAAAACAAGTTATTTTCACTGCAGTGAAATAAATCCTGAAGACATCAGCAGAGTTAAAATAAATGCCATTTATTACACCCCTGAAACTTGCGCTAAACCCACACAAAGCCATACAATCACGCAAAGCCGCACAGAGCCACACAAAGCCATGCAAACTGTACATTTTGCAACAATGAGGCACCCATTGTATAAATAGGATTCATGATGTGCACTCATGTGATATGGGAAATATGTTCAGTCCTTTACAGTAACATCTGAAACCTCACTCATGGCTTCACCACTCGTGAGTATTAAGAGATCATTCTAGAGGAGTGAAAATATTTTCCATATCACAGTTGTGCCCATCATGTATCATTCATATATATATATATATATATATATATATATATATAGATATATATATATATATATATATAAAGTTTTAATCTGTTTCTTCCCTGGTGGCTGGAGATGAGTGCAGACCGCAGGTGGTGTCAGCACCCAGCTCCAGCCACCCATCCAGCACCATACCCCGAAATCTGGCAGCTTCCCCTCTTCACTCATGGATTACCCCCAATGGTTGGGTGGCACAGAAAGGAGCCCTGCTAGCTCAACTCAACTCTACCAGTTCAGGGGGTGCCATTCAAGGCCAGGGCCTGTGGTGGGTGGCTGCTTCATCCTGATCAACTGGCAGAACCATTTTTCCTAATTTGTACCCCTTACATGTCAGGGCATGCAATGACACCAGTGAAGGGAGTGCGCACACATCCATAAAAGCTCCTCTGGGTGCCTGCCCCCTCTCAGGCCCTTCTTTGCAGCATCAGGGCACTGCACCTCCAGCCTCCATTAGGGTCCAGAAGCACACCAACCACTACGGTCCCCCCTCTCAGAGAGGGAGAGCAGTCACTCTGGAAGCTTGATACTTCTCCACCCCTGCCAACCTCTCACTGCCCATGCCCATTCTCTAACATGGGTCACTGGCATGACACGAGGTAAAGCATCCAGTGCCTTCACCCTCAGCAACACTGGGCCTGTCACACGTTTAATATATAATTGATATTCATTTCAAAATACTTTGTTATTGCATCAGTTAGGATTAAACTGACAAAAGTGGGGAAAGAAATGTGAGGTGAGAGCCCAAAACCCCCCACTACATGACCCCCTCATCCTCTACAGACTGACAGATGTCAGGGTATGCCACAGTATCGCAAGGCCCAACTCTCACCCCATTCCATGTGCAAACAGGTTGACATGCTACAGTAAAAGAAAATGAGATGAGATTTAGGCCTCCTGACCCCCTGGACACACCCCATCATCTGTTGGTCCATGGAGGATGGGGGATGGGGTGTTGGGGCTCTATCCTAATGTCTAATTTCTTCACTTTTGTCATTGTAACCCTAACAGATGCATTAACTCATTGCCTCCACAGGAGCTCTCTGAAGTTGCAGCACTTGTCTCCTGTATGCTGTTAACAGTAAATCCTGGGCCTTTCTAAGCAAAATCAAGCCATAATTGGCATGCTGTAAACAAATGCTAATAGCACAAAAACCGTTAAGTGCTAGACACAAAGCATGAGTGCCAAAATTGTTCAGCATAAAATTACCTTTCCAATGGTGGTATGCAAGGAATAATAGGTCATTTAGTTTTATTTTTGTGCTGGTCAAAACAGCAAAATGAAATATTTTATTCACTAAAAAATGCACCATAAGCCTTTTTGTGTTGGGAAATATGTAACATATCAACACCATGTAACATATCAACACCAAATTAAGCATCCAGACATTAAATGTAGTTTTAATAATTTGTTTGTAAAAAAACAGCTGTTTCTGTAGTAAGGTAAGGATAAGGCTTGTCTGTTTGCAGATGACACCAAGATCTGCAACAGAGTAGATGATCCAGATGGGGTAGGCAAAATGGGAAGAGATCTGGATAAACTAGCAAAATGGTCAGAAGAGTGGCAACTGGGATTTAATGCAAAGAAGTGCAAGATCATGCACATAGGGAAGAGAAACCCTGAAGACATCTATAGGCTGGGAGGGGAGTTGCTGGCAGTCACAAAGGAAGGAAGAAAGAGACTTGGGCATCATCATCGCTGATGACCTGAAATCATCCAAGCAGACCTCTAAAGCAGTAGGTAAGGCTAGGGGGATGTTAGGGTGTATTAGTAGGGGTATCACAAGTCATAAGAGGGAGGTAATAATCCTCTTACAAGACACTGGTTAGGCTCCCATCTGGAGTACTGTGCAGTACTGAGGCCACACCTTCACAAGGACATTAACCAAATTGAGGCAGTCCAGAGAAGGGCAACCAAAATGGTGCAGGGACTGAATCAGAAGACATATGAGGACAGATTAATGGTGCTCAATATGTATACCCTTGAGCAAAGCAGGGAGAGAGGTGATATGATTGAGACATTCAAACACCTTAAGGGCATTAAAAAGGTGAAAGAGTCTAACATGTTTAAATATAAGAAAAACAGCAGGACAAGAGGACACAGCATGAGATTAGAGGGAGTCCGATTAAGGGGGAATGTGAGGAAATTCTTTTTCACAGAAAGAGTGGTGAATGCATGGAACGGTCTACCTCAGGAAGTGGTGGCTATGAATACAGTGCAGGGCTTCAAACAGGCATGGGATAGGCATAAGGGAGCAATACAGATGAGTATGAATAAATAGGCCACTGACAGAGCAAAGGCTGATGGCACATTTATAAGGTAGAAAAAGAAATGGGCAGACTGGATGGGCCTTGCGGTCCTTATCTGCTCTCAACTTCTATCTTTCTATATTTCTAGTATTAAACATTTGAGTCAAGGTGTGTTGGTGAGGTCTGAGGGACAAATCTGAACCATACACACCATATCATAAACAAATGCATATAACTCCTAAAGTATACATGATACACACAACATATCAGTGACAAAGTTGTTCCATTGAAAATTGCCTTTCCAACAGTGCTATGCAATCAACTGTGCTCAATTCGGGTTTTGTTTTATACTGGCTGAGATACATAGAATGTGTGTTGTCTTTAAAGTGCTTAGGTGGCTCTAAATGGACAAAATGTCATAAACAAATGTGAATAACTCCTAAAGTAAACACAATACACACAACATGTCAGTTACAAAGTTGTTCAGCACAACATTACCTTTCTAATGGTACTATGCAATCAATTCTAATCAATTCAGGCTAGCAAATAATATTAAAATATGTGAGTGACATCTACAGACATTACTAGAGCACACAGGAAGTCTGTAGGTGACTTCTGTAGTTGTTCTGGGACACACTGCAGTAGATTTGCTGATGCCTAGAGGTGTTTCTAGGAGGCAAAAAGTTAACAAAGTTTTGTTGTAATGAATTTCCTTACTTGTTGAAAAAGTGTAATATAACTAGTAAATAAAATGTGTTGGTGGACTCTGCACTCATACCAAGCTGCTCATTTCTGCATAACTATATGCATCTGTGGGAGTGTGGGCCCTCCGGGCTCTGCACTCCCACTCACATGCAAGTACAGAGCCATACAGCAGCCATATAGGGCAAGGAACCCATGTGCCACTAACATGCCAATATCTCAGCAACTGTAGCAGCTACAAAAACAATTCACATGTCATTGTAATCATGACAGAGAGACAGAGAGACCTCCATGTACGATGGGTCGATGATACCTCTATTTCGCATAGTTTTTGAGTTAGAGATGCCACGGTGACCACACTTTAATGGATGCATGTATCTGGGGCATTTTTTAGTTTTCTTTCCACCCAATTTTCGACATGGTATTTTGAGGACCCCACGTCATGAACAATGTCACTGCCATTTCATTAATCTGTCCTGAAAGTTGAGTTCAAACAGCGAATGTGCCATTCTGTGCCACATGTGCAAAATTATGTTTTGGGAATAATGTAAAAAAATGTCAGCTGTATAATATTGATGAGGAGGTGTGGAAAAGAGTAATGTTGAAAAATAGGAGGGAAAATATTTAAAACTGGCGGGTTATGAGTGTGCGAGAAATGGAGCAACACACTGTGAACTGCAGTTGTTTTTGAATTTTTAAACCAAATTTTCAGCATGAGCTTTAGAAATCCTTCATGAACACTCGCACTGTGATTTTGTTAATCCAGCCCGAAAGTTGATTTCACACAGTGATGCACCATTCTGTGGCAGAGGTGTGAAAACACGCTTCCAACAAAATGCAAGAAATGACAGCTATACTGACCATGAAGAGGTGTGAAAAATGGCAATATTGAAAACCTGGAGTGAAAATATTAAAAACTGGTGAAGTTATGAGTGTGTGTAGGAACTGCGTAATGCATGCTTGTGACACAGCCATTTGGGGAATTTTTTGCTCCAAATTTTCAACTTTGGCTTCTTGGGACCTCCCCTCATCAAGACCAGGATTGTAATTTCATTAGTCAGTTCTGAAAGGTGATTTTACATCCTGAAAGTTGATTCCATGCAGTGACCATGAAATCACCATTGTGGATTGCATAACGAGATAACAGTAGCATTGTTCATGAGGTGGCATGCAATAGCACCCTATGGCTAACATGGGGTGATATTGGAGGTGGGGCTTAAATGTGGTGATATTGGAGGTGGGGCTTACATTTGGTGATATTTGGAGGCAGGGCTTACATAGGTTGATAATGGAGGCAGGACTTACATGGAGTGAGATTGGAGGCAGAGCTTTCATGGGTGATATTGGAGGCAGGGCTTGCATGCTGACTATGTGGCAAAATGAGATGCTCTGACACATGTAGTTGCTGGATCAGGGAGCAATATAAAGTGGTAGGTATAGAAAAGTTGCGCATTAACGTGTTACACCACTCAGTACCACTGGGTGAGGTGCATTATAGAGATAGTAACTTGGTACTGCAGTGCAGCAAGCCTAATTTTATCAATGGCTTATGGGAAATTCCTCACTTATTCCACGAGATGGCAACCTGAGCCGTCACAGCAATATTGTTTCCCTTAATTTTAAAAGCATTCTAATCTTGAATTAACCTGCAGATGGCACCAGGAATAAAATGTTGATTCTATTTGATCGCATTAAGCAACATCCCAAGTGCTGTGTACTGTAATTTGTAAAATAAATTATTGTGGCATTCTATTTGCACCTGCCTCCCAAACCACACTCATACAATAGATGCAAAAGTAAAAAAAGGCTTGTGCATTTACAGAAATCACTTTTATTAAGTCAGACATAAATATGTGATAAAAAAACAATGCTGCTGGCACATGGGCTTCTGTTGGCTAGTTCAGCAGTGGCTCTGAATATGCTTACCTGCTGCCAGCTCAGTACAATATCTTCTGCTCATCATATGCCTGTGTTATTATTCTTGTTTTTGATGACACACCATATTTATGTCTAGCTTAATAAAATAAATGTGTTTGTATTAATTGTCCAAAGTAGTGTAGGAATCCCAGCTTCCACATAACAGTCTTTCAGGAAAACTGCAGGTTTGTTGTGGCTAAGAACTTTCAAAATAAAGATGACACTTTTTCTACTTTTATGTAATGAAACACGTATGAAGCAGGTCGAATTGTGTCAGCCCCATAAACACCCACACCACTGCAGTGGTAGTACTGGTGCCTGCACCCTCTAAAAAGCCAAGTGTGAATGGGAAAATAAAAATCATTAAATAATTTTTTCAGCTCCAACACAGCATAAGATCTCTGTACAGTACAATGTTAAAGATCACAGGAGAAAGAGAGAGAGAGAGAGAGAGAGAGTTTACAGCATGATCGGGAATTATAGAAGCAAACTGGACAAAGAGATAGACTATAGTCTTTATGATTGTTTTTTTAATTCAGTGAAATCACTATTAAAAGAAAAAACATCATACAGCAGGATCTGGAGTTGTATAAGCCACAGCAACATTCTAGCAGTAGTGTTTTTCTCTGTAGTTTGTAAGTAAAACTAACAGTGATGGTATGGTGCATTTTTTTTAGTGGCACTATAGTTGTGGTGGCAGAACCTGTTGCCAGCTATAAGTGACACTAGTAGTGTGGAGGGGATTAGGATCATGACGCAAGCACTTTTTCCTTGTTTTCATTTACAATATATCACACAAAGTAAAAAAAAAGTGAGAGAGAGAGAAGGAGAAAGCTATGATACATGCCCATGTGAAGCCAGAAGACACATTAATAAAAATTTGGCAGCAAGCAAACTGTATCTGAAGCTAGCATTTTCCACTAGTGGATTTTCAGTTACAGAGTAGAGAGAGAAAACCTAATAATTTTTCCTAAGTACTGTAGGAATCTCAGCCCCCAACTGTCTTTTAGGATAAGAACAGGTTTAGTTGGACATATGAATGAAGCAGTTCAATTGATCCAGACCCATCCACACCACTACCCACCTCCACTGCAGCAATACTACTAAAGTCACTACACCCTATATCAAGTTAAGTGGAAATGGGTATGCAGTTCATATCTACATATGTAATGACGATGTAAAGATGTAAAATCCAATTTACACTAGAACACCAAAACATATTTTAATGTGTTAATATAGACAGTGGTAGACCATGAATGATGCACATGTAGAAAAGTAGACCAGACAAAATGAATGAATGAACCAGCCCATGCTTTGTGTAGGTGCAGGTTATAAATAATCCCATCAGATGTCTGGATTCTAAAAAATAAACAATAACTAAAAAAAAAAGCATGAAAAGAACAGTATGGTGTTTAGGTGTGATAAAGGAAAGCCTTCGCCATTTTCTGTCAGTTTGGTATGAACAGCACATACTGTATATTGTAAAAACCGGACATCCAATCAACATCAACATCATTAATACATCCTTATCACGACAAGAAAAGGGTAGGGAGATGGGGTGCCAATTTTTACTTGTGGTGGGTGGTGGTGGTGGCAGAGGTTTTATATTTATATTTACTGACTGCAAGCATCTGTTAATTTAAGTATGTGTTTTGTTTTGTATTTATTTTTTATTTAAATCTCGAGGAGCAAAAAAATCTGTACTTGTGCCTTTCTTTTGATTGAATGTTGGGTTAGACAAGTGCCTGACTATTTCTTTGTTTACTTTTTTATTAATATTTTCTTTTTCTTTGCTTTAGTAACATGTGCATTTTTCTTAACAATGATAAATAAACGTACTGCAAGACTTGGGGAAGGGCAGGGTATAAGCCACCCAGGATGGGTTGCTAAAGGTAGCCTGCTGAAGAATTTTGGCATTTATAGCCAGCATATTTAATCATTTTTTAGAGCAAAATTTAATCACAGACAACACCAACCCATGAATAAGAGGATGAAGCATAATTTAAAGTAGCATAATGTTACATTTATTCCTGCCCCCCATCACAGCATCACTGATCTCAGACAGAAATGCAGGGCTCTCATCTCACTAGTAAATCCCCACTCTCATTGGTTCACAGCAGTTGAATGACTTTAAATAAATGTTCAAGTTTGTCTTGGAATGTTTGACAGAATCCTGGATAATTGAATACCCAGTGGTCAAGGTGTTTGATTCTGGGTTAAAAAGGAGAATACAACACACATCTTGTTTATTTAAAATTGTTTTCTTCCACAATTGCTTAAGGGAAAGACCAAATTTTGAAGTGTTTCCTGGGTCCTCTTATTTTTAAATCCCACTGTGTCAAATAAATCCTAATTGGGCATATTTATAAATAGGAAAAAAAAAACAGGACACATAATAATGTTTTAAAGACCTAAATATTTCTTGGGAGCTACCTATAATATATACACACACTTGTATGTGCTTGTTTTTTTTTTTTTTTGCAATTTTTTAATTCACTTCCTAATGTTTTTTATAACTCAGTTTTTCCTTCAGGTCTGATCTAATCTCTTGGTCTAACCTGGTATTTCAACAACTGTCCCTCCCCAACTGAAACTGCTTTTCTAAACCTCCCTCTCCTCCCTATGACGGCTTCCACTCCCCTTCCCATTCTTTATGTAAATTATTTCATTGACCTCTGAGGCTGGAAATGCCATTCACCTTGCATCCTAATGAGCTGCTTAAGGAGCTATTAAGTGAGCTGATTCTTAAGCCCTATCTAACAAGCTGCTAATGTTGGCTGGCATGCTCATGTTTAATAATGCAACTTACTTCAGTGGTCTATTGTTTTCATTCCCCTTGACTAAGGCTTAGACCCATTTAACGTTCTCTGAGAGACATTTTAAAGATCAGATGAGTTGAGGCAGATCTAAATAAACAAAGGATGTCTGCTGCAATACTTAAGAGCTGCGCAGAAAAAAGATCTCATCATGGCGGTAACTGGAAATTTAACAAGGCACCAAATCAGATGGTGTATCAATTAAACAACCAATAAAATAAGAGTTCTGGCTTGTGAATTCAGCATAGATGCCCAGAGTGTTGCTTTTCAAGGCACTTTGAGACTCTTGACTATTGGACTATACTGCAGTCTCTCATAACTGATTAAACTAAATTCTGGGGTTGACCACTTGTTTAAATACACCAGCATTATAAAAATGAAACAAATAAAGCAAATATATTATAGCAATTTTAAAAATGATGTGTAGTTTATTAATCTTGGAAGATATACTATTTGTAGTGCTTGCTGATTTTTCTTTTTTCTTTTTTTTATAAGTGCAATCACCAGTTTAGTAATCCCCCAACTCCCACCATCTATTTCTCAAGGCAAAAGATGAGCCTGACTGCTTCTTGAAAACTGACACTTGAACTTATTTAAATGTCAGTGTGAGCTGTCATGCTGCAGTCTTTACAGCCGAGGACTTCAGAACTCCTTTACATTATTTTTTTATCAAACGCACCAGCTTCCATTTGATAGCTGGTATGTGATTTTTGGTGGATCATTTTTAATATATTAATAATAGATTGTATTTTTAATGCTTCTTCTACCTTTCCCAACCCCACCTTTCCCATCCTATTTTATGTACAGGTATATAAAACATGTGTAGACTTTCAACATTACTGGCCATAAATTCCGCTGGTAATAACCATCCTCAATAATTGGTAAAGTAAACTAAACTGGAAGGGGGTATTTAATGTACAGTAGTATTATAAAATGTTAGAGATAGCGGGGTTGGGTTGTGGCATATGTTGTAGAATGGTGAAGAATCAGGAGGCTTTTTATTACAACTGCCCACACAATTACTTAGGGGATGGAGGGGAGGAAACATGGAGCACGTGGGACTAATTTAATTAACAGAGACTCTGATTTCCCCCAGTATGCTGCCAAATAATATCTTAAAATATACAAAATGTGGCTTGCTGTAGATAACATGCTGGGATTTACAGTATGTCAACCTTCAAAACTGTGAATTCTACTAATCTTTGTAAAGTTAATAGGTTGTATTTATTAAACAGTGAAATTCAATCAAATATTGCAATCTACATGTTGCATTTTAGTATCATTGCAAAAAATAAATATTGAAAATATATCAATTCACATGCACATATTCACATATTGCAATACATTTCCTAGTATCAGTCACGCTTAAAACAAGAAAAATAACAGCAATTATATAATAAGTGCAATTTAGAAATATATACATTCTACATTATTCCTTGCACCTGTATTTGAGAGCCACATTTACATGTTAAGTTATGAATACACTAACAACAGTAGTGTTTTGGCTCTCAGGGCCTATCCCCTTAAAAGAAAATGCAGAACTGAATTATCAAAATAAATCAATAGCAATGTGCATTTCAAAGGGGACAGGAATGAAGTATTCCTATAATGTTAGTGCTGTTTTAACTATGAATTATCCAAATAAACCTTTTTTGCCTCAAATTCAGGGTTTTTTATTCATATGTTTGTGGTACTGTGAATAATTTTGAAAGCGCATACTGTTATGATGACTAAGGTTCTGAGCTTGCATGAGAGTGACTTGAACAGATGTGTCAAGATGCTGCTTCTCCATTCCTGCATTCTGTGCTGGACCCGGTTTCTCTTGAGGCATGTCTAGAAGCTGTACAGACTTTCTAACTGTACAGTTTTGTTAGAAGTAATATAAGTATCAAGGTGTATGTATTGATTTCTAGCTGCTTTCACTTCTACTTACATGTAACTGTAATTGAGATGTGATCAAATTGGTTTGATATTCTGTGTACAACAGTTGTTAGCCCCCCATCAAAAGAAAGATCCATTCACACAGCAGTCCTTTCATATGCTTTGTACATGCCTACGGCTATCCGTGATTTTTCAACAATTCGGAGTAATTAAAAAGGTGATTATTTATGTTATGTCCATGTTCATCATGCTGCACTCTGAGCAGTCAAACTGTAATCTTTTATGTATCCTTGGCTACCACACTTCAGACATAGAATTGGATTGGTTGTGTTCAATTTGGCCACATCTGATTGTAACACCTAGCTTTTTCTGTCTTTTTCTGATTGTCCTCAGCTAATTCAAACCTGTAATGTTTGTGCTGATGACAACGTGGCCACACCTCAGAACAGCACAGTTCTATTCTTGATCTAATGTAAGTTTGTATACAAGTCATGCAACCACACTATTTTCTCTGATGGGTCGGCAGCTTTCCGTTCAAGCCCCATATCTGTAGTGATTTTTTTCAGTTCGGCACCCTCAAAATGAAAACACATGATTGAAATCAGGACCTGCAGTCAGCTTCATAGATCATTTGTTCAAGAAATGATTTGCTTTGCATTGCTGTTGGGGAGTGTCTCAGAGCATCTCTACGATCTCTTGTATAAATACATACTGAGCAATTGTGAAGCAAGTGATTCCTTGTTTGGTGGGGAAGGTGGTGATACATGTTCAACATTTTTTGGCACTGACATCAAACATTTGACTGTTGTTAAAGACCTAAAGGTTGTTAAAATAGCTATCATAAACAATAAACACAACCACACTGGTCACATGTGCCCCCCCCCCCCACTATGAATACAACATTTAGGTTTGATTGGTAGGCTGTGTTGCAGCAAAATGTTTTTCAGTTACAGTACTACCTTATAGTACATGTTGGTAGCATTGCAGTAGCGGGCAGGACTATCCAATGGTACCCTCTGTATGCACAAAAATGTTAGATGCCTTCCCATGGATCACTCACTGTGTATGCTGCAATCACACCAGATTTTCATATATGCAGCAGTTTGAAGCCATTGTATGTGTCTGTTTTTCTGTGCCCCATCATTTTCTCTGATACTTTTTAATTTTAATCTTCCTGCTCCCTTGTGTGTCAATGATCCCTGTTATGTTGTGTTTCTCATTTTCCCTTCATTTATTCACAATCATCAGTTTAGGCATGTCTGACTGTATTGCTTTTTCTTTTCCAATGTTGTGTTCTTAGCTACTAGCAACATAAGCCCAGAATGCTGATTGGGACTATGAATATTTCCCATAAAAATAATAAATAAATAAAAACCTGTTTGCCTTCTATACCTGAGGAAACAGCCCCTTGATCATTAGCAGTGACAAAAAAAAAAGTCTGCAGTATATAAGCGCATGGTTGGCTGCACCAGCTATTACTCAGACACTCCAAACTTCCCTTCTGCCTCCCACAAAAAAATATGACTTATCTTTTTTACCATCTGTATTTCCCTTTTCTTTCCTTGTTTTTCAGTTAGTAATATATACCTGTTGTAACTATAGGATGCCCCTCTCTTGCAATAATTACATTCAAAATAGTGCAAATTCATAGCAGCCAACCAGCTATCTTATCCAAGTACATTCAAATGTTGAAATTAAGTACAGTTTTATACAAATTGCATATCTGATGTGTTGTTTCACTATTCATAATGGTCCCGTTAGAACAACTCAGAAGGTAAAATAACATTGAGCAAGGTAAAGAGAGAGTGTAGGTAAAAGTGTTCAGAGCAGAAAGACAAAAAAATAAAATAAATAAATATGAGCCAGTCATTATTTTTAAAATATATGCCCACATTTCTGAGAGCATTAATATGCAAGAATTAATTTACACTAACTAAAAACATTGGGTATAGAAGTTTAGGACAAAAACTGCTTAACAACAGTATCGGAATGTCAGATGGCTTACAACTAATTTAACAATAAAGGAGAGGTTACACGCAAAAAACTCCAATATATATATATATATATATATATATATATATATATATATATATATATATGAAATTAATGTTAGAAGTACCCAAAAAGGATTCTGTCTGATTCACTGAAATGGGTTGGGGGTGGGACTGAGTAGATCAAGACAGAGCAAGGCAAATGACAGCCAGCTATCACAAAGAATTGCTTTTGCCTTGGAATGTGATCACATTTAATTAACAATGTTTTAAAATGTGGTGGTTGACAGCCATTTAGAAAAATGTTTGTCGAGAAGCATATGTACATATGTCTGTTTACATATAGTTAAATGTTCGAGACACTTATAATAGTTTACCAAGAAAAGTAAAGTAAAACCATAAAAATTCAGTCAAGAATAACCACTGCCAATATCTTAATGAGTACACTAAATATTAACTTAATTACTGACATCAAAACGGAGAGCATCAACAAGTTATTTTTTTTTATTTTAGTCTCTGGTAACTGAGAAAAGCCCAGAAGGCACATGGGCCATTTACAAGGATGTCCCAGAAGCTCTGGGGAGGTTATGTGACTTGCTTAGAATCACACAGTATGCAAGCAGAGGTTGTGGGAATAGAACCCACGTTTGCTGAATGTACCATGCTTATTCACAGCTCATTACTCTAACTTTTAGGCTATACTGTGAGGCTAACAGTTCACCCTTATCCATGTAGAATGATATTGCAATGTAAATACCATGGTATGACTCAAACCAATAACAAACATTTACATCATAGTCATATAGATTTACAATACAATTCTCATGTATTTCCCAAAAATGTTGTTCTCTGATGTTCATATTTTTTAAGTGCTTGGGTAACAAAAGGGTGTTTTCATAATAATTACATTTCACTTGTTGAATTCCAAATGTAATGTAAACTTGTGCATATAGTGTTTTGTAGAGTAATTTTGATATTGGCAGTGATTATTCATGACTGAATGTTCTCAAGTATTTCTTAACATTTCCTGGTAAATTATTATAAGTGACATGAGTATACAGATACATTTAAATCAGACCTTGTTACATATGCTTCTCTTTAATTTTTTTTAAATGTAGCTCAGACACAACATTGTAATACAGTTATACATTCATGTGAACACCTTTCAAAGCAGACACATTTCATTTGCTTTGATTTGTCACTTATCAGCCACTGACTGACAACTAGCTTAGTGTACATCTCCAATAATACCAGCCATTTGATGTAATTTACCAGTGGGCAGTCCATGATGCAACCAACCTTCGGTAAATGTTGTGTACAATGGGCGGAATCTGGACAGAAGGAAATAGCTTTTTTTTTTCAAACAGTTCTACACATGCTCCTCTTGCAAATGCAGGCTCAGTTTATCTATGATTCATGCTCACATAAATAAACCCAGAGTGTGCCAGGCTAATAGATTACCTTTATCCATGTAAAAATATAACACGGTTAAAATGTCTAATGGCACCTTCTGGGTGTGGCTAACAGACACAGCTGAAAATACCAATTGTTTCTTCTTAAATGCCAGAAACCTAACACATGGTCTAGGAATTAATGCAATGGAAGGGATCAGCATAGTTTTACCAGTGACATTGCATAACCTGTTCCAAATGTATAGCCATCCACATAATGAAATGCCTGGTTATTGTCCTTGTGCGAAGGTCAGCCCAACCTACTACTCCACCACAAAGAAAGCACAGACATAAAGGCCGTAGGAATGGTGTCCAGTGGCTATACCCATTCCATTATTAAAAAACTGAATGGGGAATGGCAGCATCTGTATATGCTGCACTAAATAAGAAAATCAGAGGTTAGAACAGTTACAGTATATAAATGGAATTAAAACAAGGAAGAGGGATTGGCTCAGCCAAATGAACAGCACTTGCCAAGGGCACTGATTACCAACTTCTTAGAGCCAACATTTACACATGAACAAGATGTTTGCTACAGTGCTGTTAACATCCAAGTTGGAAAACAGCTATGGTGAATTTTTTTTTGCAGCCCTGCATTACACTATTCCGCAGCTAAAGGAAGGGAGCCAGTACAATCACTATTATGCCAAATGGAGAATACAGTGTCACAGCTTTTTATTTATGTATTTATTTATTTATTTATTTATTTATTTTGATGGTCAAACATGGTATGTGAAACAGTATTCATGGTCTGCAGCAGTCTTTTAACCAGCGTTGCTTATAGATGTTTCTTTGGAGAAGGTGGTGGGGGTGGGGGGTCCTACATGCTGTAGACTCAGATAATATATTAACAGGACTAGAAATGGTACCTACAATCCTGCGCACATTCAGGGTTTGTAATTTGAAACTGCATGCTATCACAAACATTATATATTTCTCCTCACAGTTACAAATGATGGAGCTTATCACACTAGATCATTTTAACCATAATTCTAGTTATACATAATACAGTGCAGTATACAAGCTGGCACAATTTAAGAGGAGCTACTGCAACATTCCTAATTTTGTTAGATAGCATGTTTCTTTAACCGTCATGAAAACCTCTTATTTAAGATTTGTCTTTTTTAAATCATACTTAGTAACCTTTCCATGAGTGCAATACCAGCTGTAGTGTAAAATTAGTGAGGCAAAACAGTGCAACAGTACCACTGATCATGTTGACTGGAAGCAACTGTGTTAGGTGAGGATATCCATACATAATTTGACTACTACTATCAAAAGTGTTTTCTTTTTTTTGTGTGTGGTTAACTTAATTAGTGAATTACAAAATAGAAAACAAAGGTCATCCCAAAGCAAATTTGTAATACCACTGAACATTAGAGATGAACAGTTTCAAAAAAACACCCAATGAAATGTTCCATCTTTACCAGACACTCGTGTTGACTTCTAATGCATTATAGAGCACCTGACATTGTTTTCTTGCACCCTTTTTCTGTAAACTGTTAATAAGTCTCAATCATGCGTTAATAGTAGGCTTGGTCATTTCTATTAGAAATCTCATAGCCTGGGCCATAACCTAATGATATCGCCCTGTCTAGGAGTATAAAGGTATATATTCCCAGTGAGTTCAAAATCACCTGTCATCTGCCTTGAAGAAAAAAACATCTTTATTATGAAATGGTCATTATCCCATAGTGACTGCAGGTCACAAGCATGTGCTGTGACCTGCAGCCATAGACAACCAAGTATTACCTGTCTTGCACCAAATATTGATTCAAAGTGTGTGTCACACAATCTAGATGGCGCTACATATTTGTCTACTGATATTACAGCCGACAGTTATACACACACAAATATAGCATTTCTGGTTTCCTATCTGTCATGATGATTTATATATCTATAGCTATCTGTCTGTCTATCTATCTATCTATCTATCTATCTATCTATCTATCTATCTATCTATCTATCTATCTATACACACAAACACATATATATTATGGTAGCTTGGTAGTGCTACCATAGTTATGGTTGAGTTAGGGTTGAGTACCCCATTCAAGGTTAAATGGTGAAACTTTGCACCTTAATAACTTTGCCACCGTTCAACAGACTTGCCTGAAATTTGGCAGGCCTGGGGCGTAACCATAGATCTCGGGATCTGGCAACTTTCATATCAGTCAGACATACGGCTGCAGAGTTATTAAGTGACATTTGTGTGCACAATTACTTTTTGCAAATTCTTTGCTCATGCCTACAAGTCACACGGTTAATGTGACCGGTCTGAAAACTTCAGGGAACGTGTAGCTGGGGTCCCCGATGTGCCTTTTGAAGATTTTGTGAAAACATATTGAATGGTTTAAAAGATAGGATGCTAGCCATGTATTTATTTTGGGGTAAAGTACCCCAGAAATTTGTTTTTGAAAGTTTTGGGAAAAGTAGTGTTGCACCTGCAACACTTTCGTGATTTTTTTTGCGAAAGTGTTGTGATTTGTGACACTAAAATGCAACACTATGGGGAAAATAACACGACTTCTTTGCCACCCTGCTGCAAAATAATGGTTTGGTCTTTTGGGCTGAAATTTGGAGGGAAGAAAGCCCACATCCCACAGATGTGCCTTTTGGTAGTTTGGTGAAAATATATTACATGGCGGCAAAGTTAAGGCACTCTGAAGTTGGCAATTTTTCCCATAGGATAACATTACAGTGTCCTCCGCAATACAGGAATTCTTTGCCAGCCTGCTGCTAAATAACAGTTAGGTCTTTTGGGCTGACATTTTGAGGGAAGAAAGCCAACATCCCACTGATGTGCCTTTTGGAGGTTTGGTGAAAACATATTACAGGGCAGCAAAGTTACGTCACTCCAAAGTTGACTTTTTCCCATAGGATAACATTATGGCATCCGTCACGCCTTTCGAGGCCCGTATCTCTGAAATGGTGTGAGATACAGACTTTTCGTTGGAAAAATGCTTAGCCCCACAAATGGTGGCTGAGTACCAAACTTGCCAGGAAGATCATAATTCACATGAATTTTTTTTTTTTTTTTCTACGTCGTATGGTTCCTGAGATATAAGCAATTTAGTATTCCAACTCCTCATTTTCTGCTCTGAGCCCCATTATTATGCATACATTCTTTGTAGTCACTGTGTTTCTCTGTGCAGCTGTTGGGGAAAACCAGGGTGTGTACTTTCATTACTGTTAAGCTTAGCGTTTCCTCTTGCGTTTCCATACCTGTTTGCGTTATCATTTCCATGTACTCCACCATGTGTGTTACCCTTTGCTTTTTCGTTTGCGTTACTGTCACCATTTGTGTTTCCACTTCTGTTTGTGTTTGAGTTTACATTTGCATCACCGTGCACATTTTCATTTGCTTTTGTGACCACCATTCTGTTTGTGTTTGTCTTTCATTTGGCATCATCATTGCTGTTACCTTTAACGTTTGCATTTCCAGTTGTGTTACTGTCACCATGCACGTTACGGTTTGCGTTTCTGAACACGCTTGCATTTCCGTTTCTCTTTCTTTTGGTGTTATTGTTGCTCTTAACATTACCATTTGTGTTTCCAATTGCATTACCATGACAGTCTGTGTTACGGTTTGCATTTCTGTTTGCGCTGCTGTTACTGTTACCATTTGCGTTTCTAATTGCGTTATCATGACCGTGCGCATTATGGTTTGCATTTATGTACATGCTTGCATTTGTGTTTCTGTTTCCTTTGGCATTATTCGTGCTGTTACCATTACCATTTGGGTTTCCAATTGTGGTACCGTGACCATGCGCGTTACAGTTTGCGTTTCCGCATGTGCTTCAGTTTGTATTTCCATTTCTCTTTGCTTTACTGTTAGTGTTGCTGTTACCATTACCATTTGTGTTTCCAATTGTGGTACCATGACCATGTGTGTTACCAGCTGCATTTCCAAATGAGCTTGCATTTGCATCTCCGTTAGCATGACTTTTCACTTTGCCATCACTTTGCCACTGTTCAATGGATTTGCCTGAAATTTGGCAGGCATGGGGCATTAGCATAGATCTTGGCATCTGCCAAGTGTTGTACCAGTCTGATATATGGCTGAGAAGTTATTGTGTGACATTCTGGAGTGCATTTACACTTTTTTGAGCATTCTTTGCTCACGCCTACTGGTCGCACATTTTGAGCAACCAGTCAAAAATCTTCAAGGAACGTGCAGCTGGGGTTCCCAATGTGCCTTTTGAAGATGTTTGTGAAAAAAACATTGAATGGTTCAAAAGTTATTCAAAAAACTAGTTTCCCATTATAATCAAAGGAAAAGTTAACAAAAAGTTACACAGTGTTGCAAATGCAGTTTTTAGTGTCACAAATGACCCCTGTAGTGTCGTGAGTCAGCCATTTGTTTTTCAGTTAGTGGTTACAGAAATGCTTGGCATTTAAAATTGGGACCATCTAGGGACACAATTCTTTTTGTGTTTGCCTAGTCAAGCCCCGAGGATGCTAAGCATGTCTTTATTTTTGGGTTAAACATCCCAGAGATACGTTTTTGAAATTTTTGGAAAAAGTAATGTTGCAAAGTAGTGTTGCACATTTGACACTTTTGTGATTTTTTTTTTGTGAAAGTGTCGTAAATCACAACACTACTTTGTAATACTATGGCCAAAATGACAAGAATTCTTTGCCACCCTGCTGCAAAAACACAGTTTGGTCTTTTGGGCTGAAATTAGGAGGGAAGAAAGTCAACATCTCACAGATGTGCCTTTTGGTGGATTCATGAAAAAAATATTGCAGGGATGCAAAGTTACGGTACTCTGAAGTTGACACTTTTCCCCATAGACTAACATTGCAGTTCCGCCGTGCCTTTCGGGGCCTTTATCTCAGAAACAATGTGAGATACGGACTTTTCATCAGAAAAATGTTTAGCCCCTTAGGGGACTAAGCATACAGTGCAAACCTAGCCAGGACGGTCATGACTCATGTGAAATTTTATTTTTTTCTCTACATCGTTCGGTTCCTGAGATATAAGAAATTTAGTATTCCAACTCCTCATTTTCTGCTCTGAGCCCCATTATTATGCATACATTCTTTGTAGTCACTGTGTTTCTCTATGCAGCTGTTGGGGAAACCCAGGGTGTGTGTTCCAATTACTGTTACACATAGCGTTTCCACTTGCATTTCCGTACCCATTTGCATTAGCATTTCCGTGTAAGCCGCCGTGTGCGTTATCCTTTGTGTTTCTGTTTGCGCTTGCATTTGTGTTACTCTTACCATTTGTGTCTACAGTACTGTTTCTGTTTGCATTTCACTTTGTGTCATCATGGGCATTACCATTTGTGTTTGTGGCCGGCCTTCCGTTTGCATTTGTCTTTCGTTTTGTGTCATCACTATCGTTACCATTACCATTTGCATTTGCAATTGCGTTCCCATACCTGTGCGTGTTACGGTTTGCATTTCGATATGGACTTGTGTTTGCGTTTCTGTTTCCTTTGGCGTTATTGTTGCTGTTACCATTACCATTTGCATTTACAATTGTGGTACTGTGACCGTGAGCTTAACAGTTTGAGTTTCTGTACAAGCTTGCATTGTCATTTCCATTTCTGTTTCCTTTGGCATTATTTTCACTGTTACTGTTACGATTTGCATTTCCAAAAGTGGCACTGAGACCATGTGTGGTACTGTGTGCATTTTGGTGCACACTTGCGTTTGCTTTTCTGTTTCTGTTTCTGTTTCTGTTTCCTTTGGCATTATTTTTCCTGTTACCATTACCATTTGCATTTGCAATTGTGTTACCGTGACTGTGCACATTACACTTTGCATTTGTGTACATGCTTGCATTTGTGTTTCTGTTACCTTTGGCATTATTGTTGCTGTAACAGTTAACATTTGCATTTACAATAGTGGTACCGTGACTGTGCGTGTTACCAGTTGCATTTCCATAGGTGCTTGCAACTCCGTTTGCGTCACTGTTCGTCTTTGGCGTCACTTTGTGCTTGTGTTACTATTAATGTTTGCTTTACCATTTACATTTGCATCACCATGTCTGTAACAGTTAGCACTTGTGTTTGCATTGCACTTACTCTTACTATGTCACAAGACATCACGTGGTGGGAGCGTTGGGCTCAAAGGGCCCAGCCCTCTCACCACTGCATTCCATTCACTATTTATCGTCCTCATTCTCAAAACCAAAGGAAATTCATGGCAAAAAACTCCATTTAATGCATCAGTTAAGGTTGTTCCATAGTGACAAAAGCAAGGAAGTTCAGTGTTATGGTTGAAAGCCCCGCTTGCACCCCCCCAGCCCGTGCCCCCAACCGGCATTGGGGTGTACATTGGGGTTGTTGGTCCTAACTCTCACCACATTCTCCTATACCTCAACTTGTTTACACATGTGATGGGGTGAAAGTTGGGCCAACAACTCCCAATGTACCCAATCTCGACAGTTGGTGGGGCTGGGGTAAGGGGGGCTTTCAACACTAACTCTGATATATATATATATATTATAGTGGTGCAGTCACACCACTATAGTTAGGGTTCAGCAGTCATTTACATACTAAAGTCAAAAGTTTGGGCATTAATAACTTTGTACCCGTTCAACGGATTTGCCTGAAATTTGGTACGCGTGGTGGAGCATGGTAGAACTCTTAATTTGCCAAATTGCATTTTGGTCAGACTTAAGGTCCTTGCATACGAAAGCACTGGAAAAGCTGACGACTGTGTGTATTATGAGCGTTAATGAAAAGAGGCAGTCAGAAATTATTTTGGAGCGCCTCTTTGCATTTGAGCTCATAATAGACACAGTCAGTGGCTGGCCATAGAGGTGAGAGGTGGGCTGTGACAATTGCTGGCTGGGGAAGGGTGGGGGGTGCTTGGTGGGCTGGCATAGTTGGGTGGACGGCCACTATACTACCAGGTAATGGGAAAAGATTATCTGTTTTATTATGATGAGGGGCCACTAGACTACCAGGGATATGAAGAATAATAGTAATTACATACAGATCAGGGGGGCCACTAGACTACCAGGGATATAAAAACAAATACACATGGGGGGGCATTAGACTACCAGGGATAAAAGAAACCAATATTAGTAAAATACAGATTGGAGGGGCACTAGACTACCATGGAGATAGAGATCACTATATATGTTATCATGATCGGGGGGTGCTAGACTACCAGGGATATTGAAAACTTCTTTATTTTTATTCAGATGGGGCAGAACCAGGCCCCCTGAACAAAACCCACTCTCATATAACTTTCTAGGGCACCCCAGGGCTACAAAAATCTATTTTAAAATCTGGCCATTTTGTTCCTCATTCTTTGTTCATGAGCGAGCAATTTCTTTGATCGCGAGCCTGAAAATTTTTTAATCGCGAGATTCTTTGATCGCAATCTTGCATTGCGAGTGAGGGATGAGAAGGCCTGATTAAAAAATCTATTTTCTCAGCCTAGAGGTATGCTAGGAAGACAAGTGAGAGTGGGTTTTACTCAGGGGGCTTCATTCTGATGAACCATGGTGGTGGTTAACTGCAATTCTTTAAATTTTTAAAATGTGAACAGTTTTTATTCTTTGGTCATGAGCCTGCAAATTCTTTGATGGTGAGATTCTTTGATCACCATCTTTGATCGTGAGATAGGGACAAGATGGACAGATTTTTTACAATACAATAGATAGGGAAAGTTAACCAATCTTTAAGATTGAATATCTTGGAAAAGGTTTGGTCTTTTTACTTGAAATTCAGAGGGTGTTTATGCAATGTCCTGTAGATGTGAATTATGGTGTTTACATGTCAGAGAAAATTTATTTTGTGGAGATATTGTGTGACACACGTTCCGTGTTGTGGATAGTGTTTTGTATTCTGCTGGTGGCTTGAAATTGATAGGGTGCCTAGCCTTAGTGTCATGGATGTAATTTTCAGTTGTTGTGTGTGTTAAATGTCAACAGGTGCAGAACTGTGCCACTCTTATGAATGAACATTTCAAATTTTGACATGTTATATCTCAGACACAGCTTGGCCTTTTTACTTGAAATTTGGATTGTGTTGATGGCATGTCCTGTAGATGTCAATAGCAGTGTTTATGTGTTGGACAATATATTTTTTGCAGAAATATTGCGGGGTGCACTTTACATTTTGTGGACAGCGTTTTCTATTGCTCTACTAAATTAACATTTGTGTGGTGGATGGCCTTGCTGTTGTCAATGTACTTTTTAGTCTTGGGTGTGTAATGTGTTCTGACACTTACAAGTTGGTGGGAGCATGAGGCCTGAAGGGCCCCGCAGTCCCACCAATGTACGTAACATTCTACTTTTCTATTCTTTCTTAAAAAGTAAGGACATTCTATGCAAAAAACTTCATTAATGCATCAGTTAGGGTTCTTCTACAGTGAAAGAAAGTGAGGAAATTCGATTTTAGGGTTCCCACCACTTGCACCCCAACCCCCAGCCAGTGCCCACCAACAGGCATCGGGGTGTGCATTGGGGTCATTGGCCCTAACTCTCACCCCATTCTCCTACACTGCACCACCTCAGCTTGTTTACACATGGAATGGGGTGAGAGTTAGGGCCAATGACCCCAATGCACATCCCGATGCCAGTTGGTGGGGATGACTGATGGTGGGGTGCAAGTGGTGGGAACCTTCAAATCTAATTTCCTTATTTTTTTCTCACTGTAGAAGAACCCTAACTGATGCATTAATGAAGTTTTCGATAGAATATGAATATATATATATATATATATATATATATATATATATATATATATATATATATATATATATTCAATGCAACAAACTGCATTAATTCATCATTTAGGGTTAAAGCAAAAAGTCAGGAAATGAGACATTTGGGTTGAACTCCCCTAACCCCCCCACACACCCCACCCTGATCCTTTACAGACTAACAGATGCCAGGGTGTGTCATTGTGGTTGTGAGGCCCAAATCTCACCCCATTCCATGTGTGACAATGTTGACATGCTATAGTAAAAGAGAATGGGGTGAGATTTAGGCCTCACAACCCCAACGACACACCCCAGCATCTGTAAGTCTGTGCAGGATTGGGGTGGGGCATGTTTGAGGAGGTTAGAGGTTCAACCCAAATGTCTAATTTCTTGACTTTTTTTTTGCTTTAACCCTAAATGATGCATTAATGCAGTTTTCTGCATAGAATGTCCTTACTTTTTGAAAAAGTGTAATATTAGTAGTAAAAGACACATATTGGTGGGAGCGTGAAGCCCAACTCCCACCAACTTGCCAATTTTTGAATAACAATAGGCATCTGGGCCCACGCACCCACTTGCACAAAGCTACGGAGAGCCATGCAGTAGCACTATAGGACACCAAACCCTTATAATAGTAATTTGTGCATATCTTGAAAATTGTAGGAGGTAGAAAAAAAATTCTAGTGTCATTGTAATCATGACAATGAGTACTTAATGTAACATCGAAATGATTGCACCTGTATCTCACATTGTTTCCGAGATATGGGCAATGTAAAGCACTAGACAGGCACTCTTTGAACCATTGATTGCACCTATATCTCACATTTTTTCTGAGATATGGGCACTGAAAAGCACTGGACAGGCACTTTTTGAACCCTTGTGACAGTCATTTTACAATATCTCATGAACCGTGCAATGTACGAAAAAAATTCTACTGCAGGTTTACTCTATGAGTTCAAATCTTTTTCTAGTGGCATCGATCACCTAAAGGTGATCGAATCCACCTGTAGCAAAAAGTCTGTATCTCACTTTGTTTCTGAGATAGCAGCACTGAAAGTCATGACACAGACTACAATGTAATCCTATGGGCAGGGGTTCAGTTAATTTATTTTCTGTGGAAGTCAAATACTTCTATGAGTCAAAATCTGGAAGTCATTCCAAGTTTTTGGAAGTCAAAATACTTCACAGACCCCACAGTTTGAAAGGCAGTATTCTAAGAAGGATCAATTTATGGATATTAATACAAATAGTAATGGTAAAATACAATTTATTTTAGAAAAATACATAATTTCTTTGCTTCTGTGCCTACAGTTTTGGAAGTTATCCAATTCTGTTTTTTTTTTTTTTACATTTGGAAGTCAATGACTTCCTCCCCTTTTATTGGAAGTTTGTGCTTTATTTTTGGTAGTAAATACTCCAAAAATGGAGTTAACTGAAGCCCTGCATATGGGAACAATGTCAATTATGTCATTCAATATCTCTGCAACCAATTAATTCCCCAAAAACTAAATATCATAGTCCACATCTCTATGACATCCCCTCAACACCCTGCAAATTTCAAGTAAAAAGACCAAACTGTGATTGAGATATTGTCATCCCAATTTGGGCCATCTGGTCTTTCCTAGGGCCATCTGGTCTTTCCTGTTAGTACTGCAAAAAATACATATACATTTTCCCAGGAATTTCAGATTGTAATAACTTTTGAACAGATTAATTTTTTTCCACCAAACAAATTCATAGGATTCATAGGAAAAATCCAAGCATTTGCGGATATTAATCCTTATAGATTGCCTAAAACCAATTTAATTTATCAATAATCAGTAACACTTAGTCTAAATTCCATGTACAATCTTGTTTTAAATGTTTCCATGTCAGGACTATCTATTGTTGTTTTTGATAATTCATTCCAGGCTGTCACCACCTTTGAGTGAACCATTTTTTTTCATAGAATTAAATTCCACCTCGGCAGAAACAGTTGTTTGAGTGCTTTCTTGTGCTTAGCCTATCATTATTAAATTTAATGCCTAACTCATCCTGTATATTATAATCACCTACTATTCTATAAAGCATACACATATCTCCTCTAAGTCTTCAATATGAAAGAGAGTACATTCTCAATGTTTTTAACCTGTCATTATAGGATTTATTATGTAGTCCAGTAATAGCTTTCGTCATCCTTCTTTGTATACCCTCCATCCTGTTTATGTTTTCACATTTATAAGGTGACCAAACCCGCACACAATACTCAAGATGTGGCCTGACCAAAGAATTAAACAATGGTATTAAGACTTTAGCTTCCCTACTAGATATGTGTCTGAAAATACAATTTTAATTCTGGTTTGCTTTTCTTATCGGAAGAGAACAATGTTGACTAAATGAAACTTCAGGGGTAATGCTAATTCCCAAATCTCTTTCCTGAATGGTATCTAATAGATAAACTAGTCCAATTTTATATATTGCTTTAGGATTATTTTTACCCAAATGCATAATTTTACATTTATCTATGTTTAATTCTAATCTATTAGTTTCAGTCCAGGACACTACATTAATAATTGCCTTTTGTAAAGTTAACACATCTAATGGATAACTTACAATAGTTCCCAGTCTGCAATCATCTGCAAATTTGGATAACCAGATATTTGGAATGTTCAATTTTAGAGTTAATATATAGGCATTAAACAAGCATGGCCCTAACACTGAACCATGAGGCACCCCACTAGTCACCATACCCGATTCAGAATGTATACCACTAACCAGCACTCTTTGTCTCCTATCATCCAACCAGTCCCTAATCCAACATATCACATTTGTTTGAATCCCCAGGTTTTTTAAAACGGCTATCAGTTCTCTGTGTGGTAATTTATCAAAAGCCTTGGAAAAATCCATAAAAACAACATCAACTGGATTAGCTTGGTAATCCAGTTGATGGCATGCTCCTTGGTCCAAGCTCTTTCGACATCCGATGTTTCAGACGAGTAGACCACACAGTGTCCGTGCAGCACCACAGGCAAAAAATGTGCAAAAGTGGCGAAAAGTGCATTTTTGGCTCTTTGTTGTGCAAAAGTCGTATGTCTGACTGAAACGTAATTTAGTAAATCAAGAGAGCTACCACACCAGACAGTGCATTCCAAATTCTGTGTAAATTTGTTGAATGGTTGCAAAGTTATTAACATGCACAATTTGAGGTTTAACATTAAAGTGTCTAATCAACCCTGCATATAGGGATGTGACCGCGCACCTATTTTTATGTATATATATATATTATAGTGGCATGGTCGCACCACTATAGTTCGGGTTCAGCGGTCAGTTACATACTAAAGTCAAAACTTTGAACCCATTCAATGGATTTGTCTGAAATTTCATAAGCATGGTGGGGCATGGTGGATCTCTTGATCTGCCAGATTGCATTTCAGTCAAACATACGGTCTTTGCATACGAAAGCACTGAAAAATGCTAAATTATCCGTTTTTGGAGGCAGCTCTGGGGATTTTGGATGTGGCCCTGCATAGCCGTCCTGTGATGTGCTACTCTGTGGGCTGGCTCATTTGAAAGAGCTTTGCTGACCGAAAATACCACTTTTCATTTGGTGAAAAAATATTAAGGCATTCAAAAGCTATGCTACTTTTAATTTCCCATTATAAGTCAATGGGAACATTTATATGTCTATTTTGCGAACAAAGAATGGGGTTTTGTCCATCTGGTCCCACCTGGCAATCAAAGAATTTGCAGCCTCGCAGTTCAAGAATCATTGTCCCTGAGGATTTTCAAAATTCTTTGATCTCAAGGTCCGTCATCTTGTTTTGAAATTTCCGATCTTAAAAACACAAATATCTTGGCTCAGGGCTCACTTCTGAAGTAAAACTTGGATGGGTTTTACTCAGGGGGGCCCCAGTCTATCAAGCCATACCTTTGGTTCCATCCAAATCAGTCTAAAAATAGAGTTATTAGCTTTTAAGATCTTCGTTCGTGGCTCGCTAATGATCTTTGATCAAGAGCCTGCAAATTCTTTGATCGTGATCTTGCATCACAACCTATTTTCACAAATATTTTGGCTCAGGGGTGAGCTAGGGACACAAATGAGGGTGGGTTTTGATCAGGGGGCTTCGTTCAATCAAGGCATGGCATTGGTTTGGTTCCAAACCATTCAAAAATCACGTTTTGCCATTTTGTATTCTTTGGTCATGAGCGTGCAATTTCTTTGATCATGAGACTGCAAATTCTTTGATCATGAGATTCTTTCATTGTGATTTTGCATCATAAGGAAAGGACGAGATGGCTGGATTAAAAATTCATGTTTTTCAGCCAAGGGGTGCCCTAGGAAGTCAAATGAGGGTGGGTTTTGCTCAGGAGGCTTCGTTCTGATGAACCATGGTGGTGGTTTACTGGATTTGTGTCAATTTTTTGATTTCTTACAGTTTTACTTCTTTCTTCATGAGCCTGCAAATTCTTTGATCATGAGCCTGCAAATTCTTTGATCGTGAGATTCTTTGATCGTGATAATGCATCACGAGCTAAAGGTGAGATGGCCAGATTTTAAAGTTACTTTTCTGAGCCCTGGGATACCCTACAAACATTAATGAGGCTGGGTTTTGCTCAGGGGGCTTTGTTCTGCCCCATCTGAATAATAATATAATAATAGTGTATGATATATTCCTGGTAGTCTAGTGCCCCCAATGTGTCTTTTTTTTAATCCCTGGTAGTCTAATGGCCCCCCAAGTTGTATAAAAAATATTATTGTTAATATTCCTGGTAGTCTAGTGGCCCCCCATCTGTATGACATAAAATCCACTGTGACTGTAGATATCCCTGGTAGTCTACCACCCCCCCCATTATAATAAAATAAATTATTATTTTACATTTCCTGGTAGTCTAGTGTCCCTCCACCCCCACCCAGCCATGCCAACTCAACCAGCACCCCCCACCTTTCCCCATCTGGCGACTGGCACAACCCATCTCTCACCTCCACGGCCAGCTGCAGACTGTCTGGATTATGAGCGCAAATGTAAAGAGGTGGTCAGAAGCTCAGAAAAACCCCAACCCCACCAACAGGCATTGGGATGTGTGTTTGGGTCATTGGCCCTAACTCTCACCCCATTCTCCGACACTGCACCACCTTGGCTTTTTTACACATGGGTTGGGGTGAGAGTTAGGGCCAATGACCCCAATGCACATCTCGATGCCTGTTGGTGGGGGAGGGCTGGGGTACAAGCAGTGGGAACCCTAAAATCGAATTTCCTCACTTTTTTCACTGTAGAAGAACCCTAACTGAAGCATCAACAAAGTCTTTGCATAGAAAAAAAATATATATACTGTATATATATATATATTATGGTAGCACGGTAGTTAGGGTTGAGGAGCCATTTACATGTTACACCTAAAATTTTGCACCTTAATAACTTTGCAACCGTTTAATGGATTTGCCTGACATTTGTAATACATGATCAGGGACCATAGATCTTGAGCTCTGCCAAGTTTTGCACTGTTACAATATACGGCTGCAGTTATTAAACATGATCTGCATGCACGTTTACGCTTTTTTGGAATTCTGTGGTCATCTCTACAGGTAGCACAGTTTGCACGATTGGTCCGAAATCTTCAGGGAACTTGCTGTCGGGGTCCCCAATGTGCCTCTTGAAGATTTTGTGAAAAAATATAAAACAGTCCAAAAGTTATTCAAAAAACAAGTTCCCATTATAAGTCAATGGGAAAAGTTAACAAAAAGTTTGACAGTGTCGCAAATGCAGTTTTTACTTTCACAAATGGCCCTTTTACTGTAGCAAATCCGCCATTTTGTTTTCAGTTGGTCATCAGAAAAATGGTTGGCATTTAAATTTGAGACCCTCTAGCAACATAATTCTTTTTGTATTCACCTAGTCGGACCCTGAGAATGCTAGGCATGTCATTATTTTGGGGTAAAACACCCCAGAAATATGTTTTTCAAATTTCTGGAAAAAGTACTTTCACAAAGTACTTTTGCATGCACAACACTGTCGAATGAATTTGTGAAAGCTTTCACAAAGTTCGACAGTACTTTTCTAGGCTATGGGAAAATGACAGCAATTCTTTGGCACCCTGCTGCAAAAGAACAGTTTGATCTTTTGGGCTGAAATTTGGAGGAAATGAAGCCAACATCTAACAGATGTGCCTTTCCATATTTTGGTGAAAAAATATTACCAGGCAGCAATGTTACAGCATTCCAAAGCTGACGCTTTTTCTCATAGAATAACATTACTGCGTCTGCCGCATTACAGGAATCCTTTGGCGCCCTCCTGCAAAATAATGGTTTGGTTTTTCTTTTGGGCTGAAATTTGGAGGGAAGAAAGCCAACATCCCACAGATGTGCCTTTCAGTGGTTTGGTGAAAAAATATTACTGGGAGCCAAAGTTATGGCACTCTGAACTTCTCTTTTTTTCCCATAGGATAACATTACGGCGTTCGCCATGGCTTTCAGGGCCCGTATCTTGGAAACAATGTGAGATACGGACTTTTCATCAGAAAAATTATTAGCCCCCCTAACAGGAGCTAAGTACAAAACTAGTCAGGAAAGTCATAAATCATATGACTTTTAAATTTTTTTCTACATCGCACAGTTCCTGAAATATAAGCAATTTAGTATTCTAACTACTCATTTTCTGCTCCGAGAACCATTATTATACATACATTCTTTGTGCTCATTGTCTTTCTCTGTGCAGCTTTTGGGGAAAACCAGCTGTGCATTTACATTACTGTTACCGCTTTGCTTATGGTTCCGTACCCGTTTCACTTACCATTCCCATCTACGCCACCATGTGCGTTGCCCTTTGCGTTTTCATTTGCACTTGCGTTTGCGTTATTTTTACCATTTGTGTCTACAGTACTGCTTCTCTTTCTGTTTTGCTTTGCGTCACCATGCACTTTACCATTTGCTTTTGTGGGCACTGTCTTACTATGTGACAAGACATCAAGTGGCTGGAGCGCGGGGCCCAAACGGCCCCACGCTCCCACCGCTGCATTACATTCACTATTTCTCGTTATCATTCTCAAAAAGAAGGGAAATTAGAGGCAAAAAACTCAATTTAATGCATTAGTTAGGGTTGTTTCACAGCAACAAAAGTAAGGAAATTCATTGTTAGGGTGGAAAGCGCCCCTTGGACCCCCCGCTCACACCCAACCAGCATCGAGTGCGCGTTGGGATTGTAGGTCCTAACTGTCACCCCATTCTCCTATACCTCTGCTTCTTTACACATGTGATGGGGTGAGAGCTATGGCGGCAACCCCAATCGCACCCGATGCCGATTTGGGTGTGTGAGCAGGGGTCCAAGGGGCACAACCTAACACCAAATCTCCTCTTTTTGTCGCTGTGGAACAACTAACTAATGATTAAACAGAGTTTTGCCTCTATATATATATATATATATATGTGTATATATATATATATATATATATATATATACATATATTATGGTAGCATGGTAGTGCTACCATAGTTAGGGTTGAGGAGCCATTTACATGTTAAACCCAAAATTTTGTGCCATAATAACTTTGCAACCTTTTGACAGATTTGCCTAGAATTTGGAATACATGATCAAAACCCATGCACCTTGGGATCTGCCTAGTTTCGTACTAGTCAGATACATGGCTGCAGAGTTATTAAGCATGATCTGCAGTGCATTTACGCTTTTTCTGGAATTCTACAGTCGCGTCTACAGGTCGAACGGTTTGTGTGACTGGCCCAAAATCTTCAGGGAGCGTGTGACCGGGGTCCTCGATGTGCCTTTCAAAGATTTTGTGAAAAAATAATAAATGGTTCAAAAGTTATTCAAAAAACAATTTCCCATTATAAGTCAATGGGAAAAGTTAACAAAAAGTTTGACAGTGTCGCAAATGCATTTTTACTGTCGCAAATGGCCCTCTTACTTTCGCAAATCCGCCATCTTGTTTTCAGTTAGTGATCATAAAAATGCTTGCCATTTAAATTTGGGACCATCTAGCAACCTAATTCTTTTTGTATTCACCTAGTCAGGCCCTGAGGATGCTAGCAATGTCTTTACTTTTGGGTAAAATACCCCAGAAATATGTTTTTCAGATTTCTGGAAAAAGTACTTTCACAAAGTAGTGTCAAACTCATGAAAGTGTTGCAAATTTTTGCTAAAGCTTTCGCAAATTGCGACTGCTTTTCTAGTCTGTGGGAAAATGACAGCAATTCTTTGGCACCCTGCTGCAAAAGAATGGTTTGGAGTTTGGGGCTGAAATTTGGAGGGAACGCAGCCAGCATCTCACAGATGTGCCTTTCAGTGTTTTGTTGCAAAAATATTACATGGCGGCAAAGTTACGGTACTCCAAAGTTGACACTTTTTCCCATAGGATAACATTACGGCGTACGACGCATTGCAGCAATCATTTGGCGCCCTGCTGCAAAATAACAGTTTACTCTTTTGGGGTGAAATTTGCTGGGAACACAGCCAACATCCCACAGATGTGGCTTTCAGTAGTTTGGTGAAAACATATTACAGGAAGGCAAAGTTATGGCAGTCTGAACTTCTGTTTTTTTTTCCCATAGGATAACATTACGGCATTCGCGGCGCCATTCAGGGCCCGTATCTCGAAAGCGGTGCGAGATACGGACTTTTTGTCGAAAAATTCTTAGCCCCCTTATGTGGGCTAAGTACAAAACTAGCCAGGAAAGTGGTAATACATATGACTTTTACATTCTTTTTCTGTGTCGTACAGTTACTGAGATATAAGCAATTTACTATTCCAAGTCCTCATTTTTGTGTTCCGAGAGTCATTATTTTGCATACATTCTTTCTACTCACTGTCTTTCTTTATACAGCTTTTGGGGAAAACCAGCCTGTACACTTACATTTCTGTTACCGTTGCCCTTTCCGCTTGCAGTTCCGTACCCATTTCACTTACCATTGACGTCTACGCCACCATGTGCGTTATCCTTTGCGTTTTCATTTGCGCTTGTGTTTCTGTTATTTTTTGCCATTTGTGTCTACAGTACTGTTTCTCTTTCTGTTTCACTTTGCGTCACCATGCCCATTGACATTTCCATTTGCAGGCACCATGTTACTATGTGACAACACATCACGTGGCACGCCGTTCCCGTCTACACCACCGTGCGCGTTACCCTTTCTGTTCTCATTTGCACTTGCATTACCATGTGCACCGCTGTTAGTGCTTCTGTTTGCGTTGCTGTTCCTGTTACTATGCCACGGGTCCTGTGCTCCTGCCGTTGCATTACATTCACTATTTCTCGTTATCATTCTGAAAAAGAAGGGAAATTAGAGGCAAAAAACTCTGTTTAATGCGTTAGTTAGAGTTGTTCCACAATGACAAAAGTGAGGAAATTCAGTGTTAGGGTTGAAAACCCCTTGGACCCCGCCCACCCCAACTGGCATTAGGGTGCGTAGGGTCATCGGTCCTAACTCTCACCCCATTCTCCTATACTTCTGCAAGCTTTACACATGTGATGGGGTGAGAGTTGAGACTGATGACCCAATGCACACCCAATGCCAGTTGGGGTGGAAGATGGGGTTTCACATACTGGATTTCTCACCTTTTCATCACTGTGAACAACCCTAACTAATGCATTAAATGGAGTTTTTTGCCTCTAATATATAGATAGATAGATAGATAGATAGATAGATAGATAGATAGATAGATAGATAGATAGATATAATTAAGTGGCTGGCTGACTTGGAATGGATAACTAATTATGGACCAGAGTATCACAGCTCCATATCCCAACAAAGACACAGTTAGCACTTCACTGAATCTCATCTCTCTGCAGTTTTCCTACTGATTTTTCACACACATAGTACCTTTGGTCAAGGCAGAATTAACCATTGGACAGTAAAGGACAGCTTCCTAGGACCCCCATGTGAGAAGAGGCCACCACAGGTAGTGCAATTGTATAAACATTTTATTTGAGTTATGTGTTTTTTTGTCCTGATTTTAATGTTTGTTAGCATGTTTGATGCTGTACTTCCCAGCCACACTTAACTTTTTTTTTGGGGGGGGAAGGGGGCATCCAGAGCCACCAGGAGATGAGCAACTGAATGTACAAGGGAAGGGTAATGCCATATGAGCTGCTCAAGCACAATACAGCATTAGACTTTCCATCAGGCTCCATAATTTCAGTTCATAGTGCAGCTCCAAATGGTTCAGTAATATTTTCCATCTACCTATTATTAAAATATAATAATAGATAAATTATCTCTCCTCCAAACACATCTTTTATTTTGATTACACACACATAGACACACACACGTACACACACACACACATTCCCCTTTGTCTTTTTTAAAAACAAGCTGCACAGACTCCTTGATCGGAAATGCTCTCTCTCTCTCTCTCTCTCTTGCCTAGTCTGGAAATTCAGACACCTTGTAGGTTATACTGACCATTTGTTACTATTTGTAAATTTCCTTCATTTTCCCTTGTCCCGACCCCAACATTGCACGTTTTTTTTTTGGTAGGAGGTCAAGTGATCAGCTACTCACATTCACAATCAATGCCAAAAGCCACTGTGGTCATCCATGATGGCCAGTACCTGGTGTCGGTTGACAGTCAAGGGGTTTGAGTGATACTTTCTGATCACTTGTAATTTATTTCTGTTTTGCTTTCATGGACAGAAGGATATTGCATTTTTTTCATACAATTATACACGTGCTCCTCTAACAACTGCAGGCTCAGTTTATCTATGATTCATGCTCACAGAATAAATTCAGAGTGTGCCAGACTAATAGACTAGCTTTATCCATGTAAAAATATAACACGGTTAAATTGCTTAATGGCATCTTCTGGGTGTGGCTAGCAGACACAGCTGAAAATACCAATTGTTCCATCTTAAATAACAGAAATCTAACACCTGATCTACAAATTAAGGCAATGGTAGGGATCAGCATAGTTTTACCACTGACATTGTGTGACCTGCTCCACATGTACAGCTATCAACATAATGAAATGCCTGGTTTTTGACTGTTGGCAAAGGTCAGCCCAACCTACTACTCCAAACACAAAAAAAGTGCGGACATAAAGGCAGTGGGAGTGGCGTCCAGTGGCTATATCCATTCCATTATTAACAAACTGAATCAGGAATGGCAGCATCTATGTATGCTACATTAAATAAGAAAAGAAAAGTTTAGAGCAGTTATATAAATGCAATTAAAACAAGGAAGAGGGATTGGCTCAGACCAAATGAACAGCACTTGCCAAAGGCACTGATTACCAATTTCTTAGAGCCAACATTTACACAGGAATAAAATATTTGCTGCAGTGCTTCTGTTAACACCCCTGTTGGAAAACAGCTATGATGACATTTTTTTCAGCCCTGCACTACACTATTTCACAGCTAAAGGATGGGAGCCAGTACAATCACTATTATGCCAAATGGCGAACACAGTGTCACAGTTTTTTATTAATTAATTTATTTGTTTAATTATTTATTTTGATGGTCAAATATGGTATGTGAAACAGTATTTGTGATCTGCAGCAGTCTTTTAACCAGCATCACTTATAGATGTTTCTTTGGGGATGGGGTGGGGGTGGGGGATCCTACATGCTGCTGACTCAGATAAGATGTAAAAAGGACTAGAAATGGGTACCTAAAGTTCTGCACATGTTCAGGGTTTGTAATTTGAAACAACATGCTATCACAAACACTATACATTTCTCTTCACAATTACAAATAGCTATGCATAAGAACTACTGTCAGACACCTTTGCCCTAACAAAAAACGATGATCAGAAGACTGCATTTACCTGGCAAGCACTAATAGTTACTGACAGATAGTCTCCTTATTTTTAAACAAAATAACCACTTCAGATAAAATATCTATGTTCTATTTTCTCAAAAGGAACATACTGGAGAATGGAATTATCACATTTCATCAGAGAGACAGCTGACAAGTGCAGATTATGGCTGGATAAATTCAAGTAAAGGCAAGTGTAGCACACAGAAATTTGAAGCACTTAGTTGAGACACATACAATGTGGTAGAAAACATGACAATAACTTTTAAGTAATTAAACACCAAGTAGACACTGCATCACAGAACAGAAACCATAGTGTCTGAATGAGAAGGGCCACTAAATCTGAATCAGCACTGCCAGCAGCCACATTGTTGTATTTTCTTTATTTTTAATTGTGCTTTACCACATGCAGGTGATCACTTTGACTTTAGGAAGTGGGAAGGATAACTGAACTGGGATCAAAGACCAGGAATGGGGATGGACCAATAAACTACCAATGAAAGTTATTTTTTTAAATAGATGGTGATTGGAGATACAGCATGGCCTGTGGGGACACCTAGTGGAAATTAGCAAAGCATAAGTAGGCATTTGTTGGAAACAGTGCCACCTGGTGCATTTAAAGTGCTGACAATGGGGATGATTATTTCAGAACTCAGCATACTGCTTAACACACACTGATGCATTAATGAGACATACCTCGGTACCTCTTTCTGCACTGCAGGTACTGAGGTATACCTCGTCACTGTGCAATTTGCCTGTAACTACCACTGTATATAGAAAAAAAAAACTTTTACAATACAGAAAAAGCAACTGCATAGTAGTTTCCATGCACATTGTGTTACACAGCATTTGTTTTTAAATAATTTCTGGTGCAATCCTTACTTGATCATGGTTGTTCTGTGTTAATTTGGTATGAATCACTTTAATTTATCAATGTATTTAAGGGTTAGTCCTCCAGTGTCCTACACACCTTTGAGAAAGCACATCATGTGAAAGGTGTCAGGTGACGTAGGATGTATGAGGAGGTGATCTTGCTGTGAGGAAGTAGGGAGCTTGTATTGACCACCACAGGTTTTGGACTTTAATAAACTACAGATTTAATTTTCTACATAACTGCAACTTCTGGTGAGTCCTTACTCCTACTTTATTGTAGCTGTTTTAATATTACAGTCCAAACAGATGACATACTCCCATTTAGCAGAGGCATATGGTGCTGGTCCTCAGTTTGGTCTTCTTTACTCAGTGTTATGATGCCATTGTAATTATCCCAAGCATTCTTAAAAGCCCCAATTGTTTTTGCCTCCACCACTCCCTGCGGAAGGCTGTTCCTTGCATCGACAACCCTTTCCATGAAAAATAACTTATATGTGTTGCTCCTGAACTTTCCCCCTCCCAGTTTTATATCATGACCTCTTGTTCTTGTATAGTTCTTGACTTGAAGCAGGTCTTTAACCTTTACCCAATTTATTCACTTCATGTACTTGAAGGTTTCAGTCATGTCTACCCCCCTTGTTCCAAGGAATACATGTTAAGATCCTTCAACTGTCCCTCATATGATTTCAGATGCAGTCCCTGTATCATCTTTGTAGCTTTCCTTTGCACCATGTGCAATCTATCCATGTCCTTTCTTAGATGTGGGCACCAGAACTGTATGCAGTATTCAAGGTGCGGTCTTACCAGTGATCTATAGAGTGGCAGCACTATGTCCCTTTTTCTACTGGTGATTTCCCTTCCAATGCATCCTAGCATACCATTTGCCTTTAAAGGGCCTTCTTGTACTGCCTAATTTTTTGGGGTCAGCCATTATAATCACCTCCAGATTGCTTTCTTGTTTGTGGCCTTTAGTTTCACATCCCAAAATGGTGTTCTTCTCCAGGGTTGCACTTCCCTATGTGCATAACTTTACACTTCTTTACATTGAATTGTAGCTGCCATATTTTTGACCATAATTCCAACTTCCTGAGTTCCACTCTCATCCTATCTGCCCCACCTGGGACGGTGACCCTATTGCATATCTTAATGTTGTTAGCGAACAGCCTCATCCTGCACTCCAAACCTTTAGATATGTCTCTAATGAAGATATTAAAGAGGATGGATCCCAGTAATGACCCTTGTGGCATACAAGTAGTCACCTCTCTTTCTTCGGAAAAGGTGGCATTTATCAGTAGCCTCTGAGTCCTTCCACTCAGCCAGCTCCCTACCAAGTCCACCACTTCTTGGCCCACTCCCACGTTGGTGAGCTTGTTTAGCATCCTTCTGTGCTGAACAGAGTCAAAGGTGTTGCTGAAGTCTAGGTATACCATGTCCACAGCACCTCATCAATCCACAGTTGTGGTTACCCAATTGAAGAAACCTATTAGATTTGTCTGACATGATCTTCCTGTGGTAAAACCATGCTGTTTTGAATCCAAGTTACCATTCTCCTCTAAGGAGGTTAGAATTCATTCCTTGAGTAGGGCTTCCATTATTTTGCCCACAATGCTGGTGAGGCTGATGGGGGATATCTGCCTGCTATTTTCCTACTCCCATTCTTATGAAGAGGGACAACAGTTGCCTTCTCCAATCCATTGGAACCTCCCCTAGTTCAAGTGATAGGTTAAATAGTTTAGCCAGAGATGCTGCAAGCTCCTTTCTTAGCTCCCTAAGCCTTGTCCACCTTGACTTTCCCCAGTTCTTCAAGGACTCTTTCCTTTGTGAATGGTTATGAACTGACTTCACAATTCATGGTACAACTTGTAATTGTATGTTCTTTTTATTTGAGTTGGTTAAGTTAACAAAAGAATACAATCCCAGGTTGTCCCCTATTTCAAAGTTAGCCAGTTCACTGAGCTTAGTAATTATAGACCCACTGTAATGCTGTTTTCCCTTTCCATGATCATGGAATGGCTGGTATGTTAACAAATTCTAAAAGAACACCAAACTTATCAGCCAGACTTCATTTGGCATTTGACTGTTCCTGTGTAACACATATGACTTGATTGAAGCACAAACAACATATGAATAAGCTGTGTGCTCCCTGCTTCTGTCAGATGGTGGGTGGCTAATGTGGTGTGTGGAGGGCCATGTCACTGACCGTCCAAAGATCATGGCACTGATATTTAGGAAGAGGGGACCTGGAAGGGAGTGTGTGGAAGGATCACATTCTACCACTGAGAGATGGGCTGTTGGGGGATGGAGATCACTGTTAGGGAATGGGGCCAGGGCTTTATTGTGGAGGGGAACTTCCTTGCAAAAGGCAATATCTATTTCATATCAGATGGAGATCAGGTGGGGGAGGGACCACTGGACAACAGGGAATATTAAAATTGCTTGTCAGATGAGGATTGGGTGGGAGGAGGGACCACTGAACACCAGAGAATATTAATATTATACATTAGGCAGGCATTGGGTATGTGGATGGACCACTAGACACCAGGGAATATTAATATTGTACATCAGGTGGACATCAGGTGGGGGGAGGGACCACTGCACACCACAAAATTGGTGTCTGACTACTGGACATGGGTGTGGGTGGGGGTGGGACCACAGGACAACAGGAGAATAATATATGGAACCTACATGGTAGCATCAGATGGAGGGGGGAACCATTAGCACCAGGGATGGCTACTCTGGGACCAGGAAACTGGGGATCACTGCTGCACAAACCAGACTGACACACCATGCAAATGAGTCCATCAAGGGCATTAAAATGGCCCCTTAGCACCTTGCATGCCCAATGGGCTCAAGGATCATATGCATAGGGCCATGTTCATATCAGAAATTTAGTGCAGGCACAAGCTATTGTGACACCCTATTTCAGAAGCCATGTTGGTGCACTGCTAAGTGGCTTAGGGCTGGGTTGACATGGCCATATATTCAGTAAAATTGCAACAGTGTGCTGTTCCACTAAATATTGCATATTTGGGCACCTGGGCTATCACAAGGAAGAGCGCACATTTCTGTACTCCGCTTTGCCCAGTTTTTGAATATGACTAACAAATGCAAATATATCAAACTCTTTGACATTTCCTCAACATACCTGCCTGTTTTCTATGGTATCTCAATGCTTGCTGAAGGAGCCCTCATATTTTTAATTTAGATCAATAATCAAAATCATAATAACTGTTTAATAACAAGATTCTCCTAAATGTCTCAAAAATTAAATCCATGTTATTCAGCCTTAAATATAATTCAGCTAACTTGCCCCCCACACACACACACTATCCATGCTGGGGTTCAAATGTAATTGTTGAATGTGTCATAAGGTTTAAATACCTTGATCTGTTGATGGATTTATATTTCAAATGCTGAACTGTTGGTATGCTCAGATGAATCTTCCTTAAACATGACACTATTGGGCATGGTATATCTTGCCACTCTATAACTGGAAAACAGATTTTTACAAGTTCTGTCATCCTCTATCTCTACCATGTGGATGTTGTATTTTGCTCAGCAGATGGTTCTTCTTGGCAAGGCAAATTGTATTTGTTCGGAACCCTTTTCATAAGTCTCATAGCACCTTATAACAGTAAATAAAACAATTAAAAAAACGTGAACAAGAAAAATATATAAAATCAAGCTTTAACAGATGTAACACAAAGGATTTTTTTTGCCTTACTAGTTATGTTGCCCTTAAAATATTTTAGTTGTGGGATGTAAGAGGAAAATTAAAAATGACCTCATATTGCCATCTCAGGCATGTTGTACGAGTAGTCCTGGGTTCCCACAGAGGATGGGTGGGACTTTTGTGAAAGCAATCCTTTTTACAGCCCTGTAAAAAGCATTTGGTTGAACTTCAAAGGATTGAATCCCTTTCATGACAAAAAGATATGTTTTGAGTGTAAACAGGACCAAGACAGAACAAGACAGCACTACACAGAATGTGCCAGTCAGGATAACAAAAGGACCAGGTTTCAATCCACAAAATCAGTTTAGACCCATTGTGGAAATGGGTAGTCTCCAGAGATCAAAGAAAATGTCCAGTATGTGATAGCAGAAGGGGCATGTATGATGATGTGGGTGTAGTGGGCCTGAAAGCCAAAGATATCTATGTGTGAGTTTTCTCTTAGTCAGTTATGTTTTGGGAGGTCAAACTAGCAATGTCATGGAATCGAGTCTACCATAACTCATCAAGTCCCAGCTGGGGGCAAGCTTCTTCTACTCTACCTAGAATTTAGATAGCTTTCAGTTAGACTATCATGTGTGTCCTCTGTCTTTTCAAATATGTTTATTTTCATCTCTGCACAAATACTATATTCCTCATAGCATTTGGTGTGTATTATCCTGTAACATATGAGATTTTCAAGGAGTATTATATATTATTTTTATATACGTAATGCTTTCTCTGACTGAATCATTTCAGGTACTGGTAATGAAGGGTAATTTGTCAAGTCCTGGATCTGTTCCCTTTGGGAAGGAGCACTCTACTGACTGAGAGAGCAGTGGATCTAGGGGGATTCAGACCTAGAGTGAGCCTGAGTAAAGTTGCAACTGAGTGGTGACAGCATACCAAGGTAATCCTTTCAGCCATCTTAAGGGTTGTGAAAAATGGTAGTTGTTCATACTGAATTCTGGGAGAGAACAAGTCTGTGGCAAATTGATTGGTTGAAGCTGATATTTAAAAAGGTTGTCTGTCCAGCCACAGAACAAGATATATCAAAGTAGATACTGTATATACTATTATACTTATTCATTGTAAATAAGAGTAGATAGCTAGAAGGTACTATATCTGGGCCATCTCAGAGATGTACAGTGGCAGGCCTTGAGGATCTGTGCAAAAGAAAAGAGTTTGTCTTTGAGGAAGGCTAGCCATGGGCAGAACTCATAGACATCATTGAGAAAAGTGACCTGGGAAGTGGTGAAAAAAGTGATCACTGCTAGCCAAAGTCATGGGATGGAGGCTAGGGAGTGTACAAGTGAGCTAGACCCTAGAACTGGAGCAACTGTAGAGATAGTGATGATGCAGCTTGAATTCATGCTGGTTAAGGCAAAGACAGAGGCAGAGCTGTAGATGGCTAAGCTGGAAGATGACAAGTGGGATAAAGAGTGAGAGAACTGAGAAAAGCAACACCAACATGAGATCCAGCTGAGACAGCATGAGATTCAGATGAGAGAGGAATGAGAGACAGAGCATGAACATGAGAAGGAAATGATGATTCTGCACCAGAAGATAGTGTCACAAACCACAAGTACTGGCACTACTTGGATTTGACCCGAGAAGCTGAATTTAATTCCAAAATGTTTCCCAAGAATCAGAAGGAGGAATATTGATTTGATTTTTTAAATCTTTTCAGAGAATTTGTGAGCAATTTGAATTGGACAGGAATTCTTGGACAATTTATTTTTTGCCACTCCTTATGGGCAGAACATTACAAGCCTTCACCAGGTGGACACTGAGGACTGTATAGAATATAATAAAGTGAAAATACCTCATTCAAATCTTTTGCATTGACTTCTGAGGCCTGTAGACAAACAGTCTGAGGTTTAAGGAAGGCACCAGGAGATATCTGTTATGAAATGTGTGTATAGCTAGGCAATATGTTAGAGCAAGTTTTAGAGGGTGCAAAGGTTAGCTCCATGGAGCAGATAAAAGATTTATTTCTTCTGGAATAATTCTTAAAACACTGTGCCAGAGGAGCTGAGATTATTGTTGCTGGATAGGACTCTGAGCTCCATGAAGGAGGCAGTGAGAGGGCTGATCAGTTCATATCTAGCCAACTATGCTTTCAGCACATAACAATGGAGAATGACAGCAGGTGGTCTGAAGGTAACTCCAAGAGGTAACAACTAAAGTAAAGCCAAACTGTTGCTAAAGAAAAAGGAAAACCCAGTGGTTTCAAAAGTAAGGAGTCAGGGGCATGCAGGTGCTATGTCTGACAAAAACTGGAACACATAACATACGACTTTCAGAAAAATACAGCAAAAAGGAAAAGTGCACTAGGAAAGGTAGCTCTAGAATCTCCTAGCAATTAGTGGCCTGTACCCATAGTGCAGTCCCCACTAACTCCACTGCACCCAGGTACCCTGTGTTAGCAAATGAGATGATAACCCAGGGATTGAGGGACACTGGGTCCTCCATTGCAATGGTCAAAAAGGATTTGACTCATGAGGAACAAATCCTGCCAAGCCTGATTTCCAGAAGTAGAGGAGTAATGGATCCAGCAGTCTAGGGCCAATAGCCCAGATCTTTCTAAGCTGGGAAGGTGGTCAGGGCATACAGAAGGTGGGTGCTGAACCAGACCTGCCCATGTATGTAATTATTAACAATGACTTTGAAAGTCAGACCAACATTTTCTGCATCACTGCCCATAGTATGGCTAGGGAAATCACTTCTGAGGACACAGAGGGGGCAGTGTAGCTGAAAGAAGACCCTTTCACAGCAGCAGGGAAGTTGTAACTGAAGAAAGAGCTAGAAGCAGCATTTCTGCACCACAGCTATTGCCAGGGGGGAGCACATCAGTGTTCATTTCTCCCAGAGAGGAGTGTGGTTAGGGAAGATAAAGTGTAAGGAGCCAGGAAGAGCTCAGCAAGCTGACCCATCCCTTCAGAAATTATGGGAAGTAGCTCCTCTATCATGTGTGGGTTCTAAAGGGAGGACCAGAGGAAGGGGAACTCCAGCAGATAGTAGTTCCTAAGAAGTACAGGAAGCTGCTTCTGGCCTTAAATCACAATATACCCTTGTCTGGACACTTAGGAATCAGCCATACAAAAAGACACCTGACTAACAATTATTACTTGCCCAATATCTTTAAGGACATGGCAAACTACTGCCAGATTTGTCCACAGTGTCAGGAGGGGGGGGGGGGGAATTGTTTAACCAGAAAAGGCACACTAAGCCATAGCCAGATGGTGAGAGAGAGGTTTGGGACAAGGCAAGGTGGCTTTGAATCCTCTGCCTGAAATTGAAGATCCATTTCAGCAAGTTGCTGTGGACAATATTGGGCTATTCAGCATCCCAAGTGACACAGGCAAGAGGTATGTATTTGGTCATATATTACACCATTAGGTACCCAGAAGTCATGCCCTTGTCATCCACTGAGGAAGAAAAAGTGGCTGACTAATTGCTGGGGATATTCATCTAGGTGGGTTTTCTCCAAAAGATTCTGTTGGTCCATGGCAAAAACTTTATGTCTGCCCTAATGGCAAGTCTTTAGTAGAAATGTGAGGTGAGGCAGCTCAGGATCTCCCCATACCCCACCAGACAAATGGTCTGGTAAAGTGAATTAATGCATCTCTTAAATCCACATTAAGGGCATTCATGGACCAGCATGTGAGAGAGGTACAAGTACTTACTCCATCTTTTATTTGCATATAGGTAAGTCCTTCAGGGGTCCCCAGGTTCTCACACTTCAAGCTCCTGTTTAGCTATAGGGTAAGTGATCCCCTTGATTTGGTAAGGATGAATGGAAGGGTTACCATGCTCCCCAATAGGAAGATTCTGTTGAGAATGTCCTGAATTTCAGATCACAGCTCAAGGAGCTTATGGGTTCTCCCAGAATCACCAAGCCACTGCACAAAAGAAAGAGAAGACATGGTACAATCAAGGAGCCAGAGCCAAGGAGTACTAATTCAGGCAAATGGGGAAGGTACTCATCCCCATCTGACAGAATAAATTATAGGCAACATAGAGAGTCCTTACTTTGTGGTCAAGAGGTTGAATGATAATAATTATGTGATGCAGCTACCTAATAGGAGGCACAAGCAGTGAATCTACCACATAAACATAATGAAGCCCTAACATGACTTGGATGAGGTAGTCTTAGCTGTGTGCAGCTATACAGAGGAGCAGGTTGAAGCAGGCATATCTTATGGGAGCATTTAAGGGATAATTCTCTAGGGACACTGTCACCTTCTCAGAGAGGCTGACACTGGTGCAAGCTGCTGAAATGCATGGGGTGTTGCATACACTTGTGGAAATAGTCATGGGGCAATGAGGTATACCACACTGGTGGAGCACCACATGATCCAGGTTCCCTGGTACACTGAGGCAGCCACCCAAAAGAAGAAAAACATACCATTGATAGGGAGATCAAGGAAATGCTGGCACTTATGGTAATCCAGGAGTCTGGTAGTCCAGAGTCTTCCCCGATGTTATTGATTCCCAAGAAGAATGGGACCACATGTTTCTATGTTGACTACTGCAAGCTCAGCAACTGCATATAATCAGACACATACCCCATGCCCTGGATGGATGATGTCCCAGCGAGATTAAGGAGAACCATGTAGCTGACTGTATCCCTGACCACTGTAGCCGGAGAGAGAGAGAGATCATCCTTCATCAGCCTTCATCATTCTGTTTGGCCAATATGAGTTTTGAGTAATGCTATTCAGGATGAAGAATTTGCCAACCACCTTCAACAGCTTGTGAACTGCATTTTGTCGGGCATAAATGAATGACACTGCCATCTATAACAAGACATGGGAGGATCAGGTCAGCCATGTAACAGAGGTGTTACATCATCTGAAAGCAGCAGGGCTGACAGTCAAGGTGGTGAAGTGCCAAATAGGAATGGCAGAGGTGTTATACCTTTGACACAGGGTAGGAAATGGGTGCATCTGGCCCACATTAGTAAAACTTGAGACCATACAGGGATGGTCCATGCCAACAACAGAGAGAAACACACAGGACTTCCTAGGGATGGTAGGACAGTACTGAATGTTTGTGCCAAACATCAGTAGCATTGCCAAACCCCTGTCTGATTTCATAAGGAAAAACAAAAAAAAAATGCCTATTAAAGTTCAGTGAATGGATGACTGAAACAGTGTTCAGCTAGTTGAAGGAAACATTGTATCAAGAACCTGTGGTTATGAGCACTTGTTATTCTCTGAAGTTGATTGTGCATGTGGATGCATCTAATTATGGCTTGGAGACAGTTCTGAGTCAAGTCAAGCACATGTGGGAGAAACATCCAGTCCTGCCACTGAGCAGAAAGTTGCTGGCCAGAGTGGAGGCCTAAGCCACAACTGAGAAAGGATGTCTGGGTATTGCTGGGGTTCTGCAGAAGCTGCAACCATATTTGTATGGGATGATGTTCACACTGGCCACCATTCACAGCACCCGCACATAGCTCTACAGGACCAGGTGATAAAGCTCCAAATTGTTATGATGGAGCCTGGTGCTGCACTTGTACAACATCAGGAATTGTAGTGTATAACAGCATGGCAATACAGATGGTTTGTCTAGGCAATAACCAGTGGCCCAATAAGGAAAATAAGGTGCTTTAAATGAAAAACAGGTGAGGTGCTTTATAGAATTAATGCATTATTAAAACAGAGAGAAAACTGGGGGCACAGTAGGTAGAGAAAACCTGCTAACCTAAAAAAATAATTTAGGGTCATTAAGATGTGTATTTTTTATTTTTATTTTCAGAGGATGGAAATATAAACAGATGTAACACCCATGATCTTTTTATCTTACTAGTTATGCTGCCTATGAAATATTTTAGATGGTGTACGTATGTATGGGGAGAATTGAAAAGTGCCTCATATTTCAGTCCCAATCCTGTTGTATAAGCATTCCTAGATTCCCACAGAGGTTGAGTTGGGCATGTGTGTAAGCAATCTTTTTGCATCTCTGTAAAGTGCTTTTTGTTTTGGTTAAACTTCTAATGCTGAATCCCTTTCAGAATAACAACAAAATAAAAATAAAATAAGTTTTGAGTGTTAACAGGGCAAGGCAGAGTGGGATAGCATCCCACTGATTTAGTGAGGTGGGATACCAAAAGGACCAGGCTTCAATCCTCAAAACCAGTTTAGATCCATTCTGTAAAATGGTGGTCTCCAAATATCAAAGAAATGGTCCAGTATATGGTGTCACAGGGGCACATTGGATAAGGCATTTGTAGTGGTCTGGCCAGCAAAATATATCTTGGTTTGTGTTTGATCTTTGCATCAGTTATGTTTTGGGATCTCAGGCTATCAACATCAAGGGTTCAAGTCTGCCATAACTTATTAAGTCCCAGTTGGGAGTACATTTCTTGTACTCTACTTAGACTTTCAGAGCTTTGAGATAGGTTATTCTGTGTGACCTTTATCTTTTCAAATGTGTTAGGTTCTTATCTCTGTAGAAATACTGTATCCCCATTGGCTATATTGTGTATTATCCTCTGGCATATGTATTTTTTTTTCACCAGGTGGTACATGTTATGTAAATATCATGGAGTATTAAATGTTATTTTATATACTTTGTGCTTTCTGTGACTGCATCATTTCAGGTATAGACAACTGCATCATTTCAGGTATAGACAACCAAAAGAAAATTGGCAAGTCTAAGATCCATTTCTGAAGAGACAGACTACAGTTACCATACCTAAGGCAAATTATCTCAGCTGGGACAAAAGAGGTAGGTCATTTGCCCTTTGGGAAGGAACACTGTACTGAGTGAGCAGTGGATCTGGTGGGATTCAGACTTAGAGATACCCTGAGCAAGTTTGTGGCTGAATGGTGTCAGCCTACCAACATAATCCTTTCAGGTGTCTGAAGTGTTTGCAAAACTGGTAGACATACAGAAGTCTGTAACACAAGTACATAACAATTTAAAACTGATTTTATTCTACGTAAGCCTGTGCAAAAAAAAAAAAGGTTTTTAAAAGGTTTGTGAAAGCCTCCACAGCCTTGGCTGAACATATGACTTCAGGAACAGTGTCCAGAGCAGGGTGTAGCAAACCCAAAAGCCCAGTTCCCCCGATTGCTTCAAGTAGGAATAAGGGAGAATCAACAAACCAAGTATCTGTGGTGCGGTCAGTGCAGCACATAGATGCTTAGGACAATAAGAGGTCCTGAGGGTAGCTTGGTCCCAAACCATGTAGGACCTTGAATGTTAACAAGCAGATCTTGAAGGTAACATGCTGCTGAATTTGTAGCCAGTCCATCTCATGCAGAACTGGTGGGATATGGTCCCTCAGTTAAGTTCCCACTACAAGGTGGTTGCATTCTCGACCAGTTGCAGACTGTGCATCAAGCCTCCAGATAACCCTAAGTAAAGATCATTGCAAAAGTCAAGTTTGAATGTGACAAAGGCATGGACTATCATTTCCAGGTTGGCTAGTGCTAGATGTAGCTTGATTTGGATAATGTTACTCAAATGGTAAAAACTGCTTTGGACTTCCACTGACATCTGCTGTTCTGGTGTCAGCTTTCAGTCAAAAACAAACCCCAGACTTTCACTGCATTCACAGCTGTAAGTGTACACATGTTCACAGATCATAAAAGATGGAACCACTTGTCATAGCTGATCTGGACTGTCCTGGATTGACAATCATAACCTCTGTCTTACCTGAGTTGAGACACAACCAGTTAGAGTTCATCCATTCATTGATTTCTTGAAGTCGCTATCCAAGCACTGTTGCTGAATTCGACCCATCAGGAGCACAAGACAGATAGAGCTAAGAGTAACCCAAAGACAGAAAATACGCAGTGGCAGCACAGGAGCCAAGATCAAGCCTTGCAGAACCCCGCAGATGACTGCAGTTACTTCAGAGATGAAATTTAATTGAGCCACCTGATGCAATCTCCCAGTAATGTAGTACTGTAAACAAGGATAAAACTGTACCAATGAGTCTAACAAAGTTCCTCAGACACTAAATCAGAACACCAAGGTTCACCATGACAAACACTGATAATAGATCCAAAAGGATTAAGAAGGCGCAACATCCCTGTTCTCTTGCAATGAGGAGACCATGTAGCACTATGACTAAAGCAGATCCAGTACAGTGACAGGGCCTAAATCACAACTGAAGAGCTCTGTAGATGTTAAATGGCTCCAGGTGAACCACAGACTGTACTGCAGCTACCTTTTCGATGACCTTCCAAAAAGGAAGGTTCAATTCAGGTCTTTAATTAGCCAGACAATCAGGGTCCAGAGATGGTGTCTTCAGGAGTGTTTTCACCACCACCCTTTTCAGATCTGATGAAAAAACATTGTCCCTCAAGGCACACCTAACAATCTCAGTCTGTACTGGACCCAGTGATTCCAGACTGCCAATAAGCAGATAACTATGGCCAGGGTCCAGAGTACAGCAAGTGGCACAAACCTGAGATCAGCTGGACCATCTTCTGTTCAACAACTGGAAGGAATTCTCCCCAGAATGGCAGATTGCCATTGCACTTCTCTTCCAAGTGACCACCAGTCAATGGCAGACCACTTGAGGCGATCCCAGTCCAAATGGAGAACCATCATGTCAAGGAAAATGGCTAAATTCTTTGCACTTCTCTGCTAAAAAAGGCTCAGTCAATCTGTACATGGTGCAAAAGAGCTGAGTAGGTTGCAGTTATCATTCTTGACAGGAACTCTGTCTTTTTCAAAGTGGTTGCTCTCTGATATTCACCATACAGAGTTGTCAGAGCCAATTAAGTTAATTCAGAGTGGGTCGTCTGCCACGAATGCTCCAGCTTCCATTCCTTAGTCTTCAACCACCTCGTCTCCTTCCAGTATCATGGAGAATTGCCATAAGAGGTCAATTGACAGATATGGTAGGGTGCTAGGAAATCCTAGGCAGCTGCAAGAACTGTGTAAAATGCCCCTTGGGGTCTTGGGCCCCTGAGCATAAGTCAGCATTATATCCAAGACATCCAGCACTGCCTGGTATTTGCAATGCTCCAAGATACATTTTGAATGATACTGAGCCATCTCCATGGGCGGAGAATTCAAGCAGGAACCTCACAGCTGAGCAACATGATGTGATGATCTGGACAAATGACTGTACCAGACTTGACTGCACTTATGTCATGCCCCAGTGAGACTAACAGGTCCAGTGTGTGACAGTGTAGGATGGTTACAGAAGTAATTGCCTATGCAAGGCCCAGTGGTGACATTAACTGGAGGAAAAGCAGTGAGGTTTCATCATCAACGCAAGAACTGAAGACTTCCAGCATTAACAATCTGAGGCCAGCAAACACCTGGTCTATCATGAAACCTATCAGCTCCTGAAGAAAATCATCCTCACTCTTCCAAGGCCAGTATATGAGAATGATCATACAGCCTACACCTGACCAACTCCTAATGGCCACACATTGAAAAGACCTGAAAATTCCCACTGAGTTTGCCATTAACCCCAAAGCAGATCTAACACAGGTGGCCACCTCAACCCCCTGTGATCCCACCTTTGGCAATATATCATGAAATAACCAGCTGGGTAAACACCACCAGCACAGGTCCAGAGTTGTCACCCACCCTGCTGAGGAATCAGTGATGTCTTTCTCAGTCACTACAGTTTTAGCTCTTATTGATCTTGCATTACAAAGAATGTCCAAAAGATGAGAAGCAGAGTCAGCTAGCTTGCTTACTTGCTGACTGATAGTATTGGGCATGGCTCTAGGGAGGAGAATGCAACAGGGGGACCTCTGTCTTTATTTTGTTTCATTCCTGTGTGCCTATCTGTCCTCACTAAACCAATATTGCACCCCCCCCGATCAGCCATCTCAGATATTCCCCCTGGATCACTGCTCCACCTTCGGAGGATCCCCAGTCCTACACAGTGTCTGATGACCACTGATTGCAGAGCCAATGGGGACCCACCTGAAAGCATTAAATAGCACTATGTGGTGCAATGTGTAACTAAGCCTCTCAGCATCCTGACCTTTACCCATTCTACCTTGCCCAGTTACTAAATCTAAAATAGAGAAAATAAAATAAAAATGAGCAATGCCCAATAAACTTACTCCCCACCCTAACCCCCTCTCATCCCAATACATATAGTATTATACAGCATCAAAATACACAACCACAAGCCCCAACCAGTCCAGAAAAAAACAACACAAAAAGGAAAAAATAATTCACAGTCACAAGATGAATACTCAAACAGCAATTAAAACACTATATTCCAACAAAAGTAAAAGTCCACTAAATTGCTGAAAATGCAGATCATAGCCACTGACACCGAAAGAGAATAATTGTTCAAAAAGTTAAGTGGAATAAAAGATATTGTAGCAACAAGACTTATCATGCAGTTCAGGGCAACAGAAGTGATCAATATTCTCAGAGGCAGACTGAGAAAATCTCAGTTGTTCTAGCAAAACATTCATCATGCTTTCCCACAGCATGAGTTCACCAAAACAGACTGTCAAAAGCAGGTTACACATGGCACTGGCCCTACCTCAAGCTTAGCAGCCTCCTCTCCCACCATTCAACTGCCCCATCATCATCATCATCAGTTTTATTTATAAAAGGCGCCTTTGTAAAACCAAGGCACCTGCACAATAAAATACATAAAATAGAATAAATTATTATAAACAACATATAAATTCCAACAAAGAACAATATAAAAAACACATAACAAATAACCACATCAATTAACAAAAGCCAGGTTAAAAGGATAAGTTTCTAAAGCAGTTTTAAAACTCTGAACAGTTAGGCAATCTCGTATCCGATGAGGTAGAGAGTTCCACAGGGACGGAGCAACAAAGCTAAATACCCTTGCTCCCGATGTCTGCAAACATACCTTGGGAACCTCTAGCAATCCCTCATCGGTGGATTGGAGAGGACAGGAGGGACAGTAGGGACAAAGGAGATCTTTCAGGTAACTCGGTCCCTGTTCATGTAGGGCCTTATAGGTTAGCAAAGCAACCCTACAGGTGATCCATCACTTAATCGGCAGCCAGTGCAGATCGCAGAGCACAGACGTTATATGACTGGCTCTTGAAACACCAGTCAATAGCCTGGCAGCAGCATTCTGCACCAGCTGCAAGTGGCCGATATCAACCCCCAACAGCCCTAGGTAAAGGGCATTGCAGTAGTCAAGGCGGGAGGTAGCGAAGGTGTGAACCAACGTTGGAAGATCATTGGGAGGAACCAGATGTTTCACCTGGGTGATATTTCTCAGATGGTAAAAAGAGGTTTTAACAACTGCTGACACCTGTAATTTCAAGGTCAGACAGTCATCAAACATAATGCCCAGGTTCCGTACCTGGTCTGAGGTGGCTAGCTGGACACATCAAAGCCACAAGCCCGAAGGTGAACCTGCCAGTACACCAGCCTCACGATGACCTGGGTTCACAATCAACACCTCAGTTTTTTCAGGGTTCAACCTCAGCCAGCTCATATTCATCCAGGCCTGGATTTCAGTTAGACAGCTGTTGAGCACTGAGACAGCATCGTCTTGTTCAGGGACAAAAGACATGTATAGCTGAGTATCATCTGCATAGCAGTGAAACCCCAAGCCATACCATCTAATAATCACTCCTAATGGCAGCATATACATTGCAAACAACATGGGTGCTAAAATGGATCCCTGCAGAACCCCACAGGGCAGGGAGAATGGAGCTGAGGTACAAACCCCAGACACCACTCTCTGAGTCCTACCCATGAGGTAAGATTGAAACCATCTGAGGACAGTCCCCGACAGTCCACAGATAAGCCGCAGGCGATCCAAAAGCACACCATGGTCCACAGTATCAAATGCTGCAGAGAGATCAAGAAGGACCAAGATGGAACAGGTCCTTTGATCTCTCGCCGTCAGGAGGTCATTTAGTACCCAAACAAGAACCGTCTCTGTACTATGTCTCTTCCTGAAACTAGACTGGAGAGAATCATAGATATTGTGGCTGGTCAAATGGTCCTCCAGCTGTAAAGCCACCACCTTCTCGATAACCTTACCCAAAAAGGGAAGGTAAGAGACCGGCCTGTAGTTTGTAAGACAGTCGGGATCCAAGGAGGGTTTCTTAAGAAGGGGCCGAACCACAGCCTCCTTAAGGGGAGCTGGAAAAATTCCCCTCTCCAAGGATAACCAGACTATCTCAGCAAGGACTGGGCCGATGACATCGACGCAGCCAACAAGCAAGCTCGTAGGGCCCGGATCCAAACTACAGTTTGTAGGACATAAAGTCTGGATAACCATCACAATATCAGTGATTATAGGCTGGCCAAAGTCGTACCACTCAAATCGGGTGTCCAACATCTCCTGCCGACCACTGCTACTCCCTACAGAAAGGATCAGGTGGATATCAGACCTGATCGTGGCAACCTTATCTGTGAAAAATTGAGCAATCTCCGCACACTGCTCTTGTGAAAAAGTATTTTTGGGCTGAAGACAGAGTGGATTGCACAATCTGTCCACAGTCCAGAAAAGCTGAGCTGGTCGATTCTGCATGGCAGCAATCTCCCTGGACAGGAATTCTGCCTTCTTATGGGAGATTGTTGATTGATAGACCAAATAATAGTCCATCAAACTAAGCCTGTCACATACCAGGCTGGACCTCCACCATTGCCTCTCTAGCTTTTGTCCAACTCTCCTCAACTCCCTCAGGTCCTCATCAAATCATGGAGATCTAGGGCGCAGGGAGAGTGGATGAATATGAACAGGAGCAATGGAATTCAGGGCCTCTGTCACCGCCTTATTATAGGCAAGTACAAGATCCCCTTGATCCATGCATTCCCTCATCATGCCTGATAGGTCAAGCACTGCCATCAAGCGATCTAGGGATACACCCCTCAAAGTGCGGTACTTGACCATCTCCATAGGGGCAGGCCTCTTAGGGAGGACCTCAAAACTGAAGCTGATGGTATGATGATCCGACCATCCAACTGGTTCCACCACCAAGTCAGATATCTCCATTCCCAGGAGAAACACCAAGTCCAATGAATGTGAGTTCCCCACTGGAATGCGCTCTTCACAGACCACTCTCTCACTGAAATCAATAGCAGAACTAGAACAGAGATATCCGAGTAGTCATGCTGATACAAGTCCATCAGCCCCCTTAGCTCTCACAGCAAAGAAGTTGCAGGTGAAGATCCAGCCTTAGATCTATTAAGATTCTGCTCCAGATCTCCCATGCATTCCTTCATCCACGCCCCTGGTTTTCTTTGACTGTACAGCAATCAGAACTAAAAGACAAACAAAAAGCTTGCTGACCTGAAAAAGTAAATGGTTCATCAATGGAAAGTTCAAATTATGAGTAGGTCACCCTGCCACTGCCAGCTTGTCACTCTATAACCACTGACGGTATAGCAGTCTGAAAGTGGTCGACTGCATCATGGTGAGCTGAATAAGGAAAGCAAAAACAAAAACTTCACACTGTAGCACAAAGTTCACTACTCTCAGTCCAATGAGAAAGAATGAGAGAGCATAAGAAAATGAAATGATTGCATCCCCCTGTGCAGCAGATGCCAACAGCAAACACCTCCCTTCGGCTCTGGAACAAAATAAACAATAAAAGCTATGTCTGACTCATTTAAAATCACTAGCTAATGTGAAAACAGTTCAGAATCCTGATACTGCTCTGCTAATGCTTTAAGGAGGAGAAGCATTTCATAAGCACTCATGAAATAAAAAAGTCATCTCCCTCAGACCCGGCTTGCTCTTACAAATTTTGGCTGTCACTTCTTCATGACCAGACATTAATTTCATACCCTGTGGCCTCTTGTAAAGGGAAAGAGAAGCACTGTAGCATTCTTTATTCATATTTGCATATCCCCAATTCTCTTTCTTTCATCTGTACATGTAGCCCACACTGCCATTATTGGTGCCCAAACAAGTCACAATATGGGTTACTGTCAACCTGTGGCTTGTGGTACTGATACCTCTACCTTTCTAGCTTGCTACTTTGATGGCAATTGAATACATTGAGGATCTTCTCTGTTATCCTCAGTGAAGCAGCCCATGAAAGTAGCAATACCAGCATCAGGAGCCACTGACTGACTCTAATCTATGATGCCACTAGTTGCAATACCAACAAATGAGCAACAGTAGGGACTACTTTCAGAGTTGGTTTCAAAGACCAGGGAAATAGAAAAAAAAAGCATGCTCAGAAAGTAAAATGGGGATGGAAATATATGAACTTAAATCCTGTTACGTTTCAAATTTTCATTAAAGAGTCCCTGATGATATTCCTATCAATCTGCTGATTTGGCTTTCATATGCTGTATTAATACTAGCTATAAATGTTTTTTTTTTATTCTAAATAACTGTTATTTCTACATGCCACAGGTCATTTATCAACACTATGATGTTACCACCATTCTGCATCAGCCATTAGTTTCAAAGGCGGCTGACGTCATAACTAGTATTGATCTGACTCAGTGTTTCTCACAGCACTGGTACAGGGGCAGTGGAAGAGCTATCTGCTATGGCATATCAGTTCCCTGATGTACTGTGTATGCCATATTGTCAGTTTTTATCTCGTGTGTGTGGAGCCCTGACTACTTCACAGAAAAAACACTGTTGCAGATGGGTCAGCACCTCTTGTAATGAACAGAAATGTAACCTGGAATCAGGCTACCACAGTTTTGTTCCATAATGCAGCAGCTCAAACAATACAAGCAAAGCAGTCCAGGGCAACAGCTCCACATCTGTGCAAGGTCTGTGCATTTGCTGTAAGCAGTAAGCTGACTTTAAAAAAAATCACAACTATTGGACCACCCTAGCAAGCAAGCAAAAATAAAGATGGAGCTATTGCCCTGGACCGCTTTGCTTGTATTGTTTGAGGAGGTGGACGTGATGAACCTAGAGTCACTTCTGTCATTTAATTGCCACTTTATAATGCTGTGTTAACAACATGTTTAAGATCCCTCACTTGTGTAGGAAATTTTGAAGATGACATTGCTGTCAGAGAGTGGTGCATAGGTTCATATTATGAACATTTATACTTTGCACAAAGCAGATCTCAATGGATGGAGGGACTATGGGTGCACAGAACCATTAAGGAAGACCCATGGACACACACAGAAGCACATTACACAGAAACAATTAGAATTGGATATTGGTATCCTGCACATTCCTGAGCATTTGATGGATTGCTCTGGACTTGTCATGCATTATTTACTAGCCAAGAAGGCTCACCTTGGATTACTACCCACAGTGGTCCAAAAGCTCCTTAGCCCTTGTTGCAACCTGCAATGAACTCGCAGCTCAGCAACACGGGTCTTCACTGTTCCCAGATGCTGCACTATCCTAGGTCAATGGTCATTCACTTATAGAGCTTCGGCCTGGCTCAACTCCCTAAATAGGGATATCACCACTGAAACAAAACTGGTTACTTTCTGACACAAGTTCCATCAGCACCTATTAGCAAACAGTATATGTGACTGTCACCCATAGTAGCTTTTTCAATTTTCGATATCATACCTCACAGCACTTTATCTCACCCCAATGCATGAACCTTGATTCCCACCACCCTCCATCCTCCACCCTCCACCCTTGCTTCTGCCCTTGTCCACTCCTATCTGCACTCCTCCCCCTCTACTCATCCCCTTCCCACTCCCCCATCTCTTTATTCCCCTGTCACTTCTAACAAAACTCTTTTCCCCTTCCTCCCCCTTTCGCTTCTCTCTTCTACCTACCTCTCACCCCATACTACTTACTCTCTCAGGTTTTCGACAAGGCCTGCTAGGGTGACCCCATTCGCTGGTTTATTACTACTGTACATCTTCCACCTTTGCTGTTATATTGAGTGACATACAGTGATTTTATAGACTACTTACAATGTATTAGTATCAAAGTATGTTCCAATTACATTTCCTCGTTAACCATTGTTTGTATATACTAACATACTAAAAAGCCAGCAGAATAGGCCAAATGGTCTGTCTTGTCTGCTCGAAAGCCAGCAACCTAATGGTTGCCTGCCTCACCACCCCCCAGCCCCCAAGAGTATCTTCTCTAGATTCAGTTTCCCCTTTAACTTATCCCACCCTTTCTTGAAGCCCTCCACTGTGCCCTCCTCCACCAGCCTCCTGGGAAGTGCATTCCATGGCTCCACCACCCTCTCCATTAAAAAATGCCTCCTACGTTCCCCCCTGTAATTTCCTCCCTCCAACTTCCACCCATGGCCCCTGGTCACTCCCCCCTTATTCAGCCTAAACAACTCCCTACACTTACTGATGTGGAACCTTTGTAAAAGAGTTTTATTACTCAAAGGTATTGTAATCCAAGACTTAAATAAATAAATAAAAATCTCATACATAGGACCCATTTGGGTACTATACCTTCCCATGGGTTTTTGCCCCTCACCCACAAAACACTACAACAGTGTACTAAAACTACATGTTAAACATTATACATTTTTTCATGGCACTTACCAGGCAAGACTATCTTTAGTCTCATAGTACCAAGAAGGAAAATAGCAAACAATTCAAGATAATATTTTTGGGGTAGTTGTTTAAGTTACTCTTTTTATTGAATTTTATCAACAAACAAAAGAACTATAGCAGAGCAATAACAGACAAAATGGCAACTATTAACATATACAAATAGTAAGCACTGGCTATTTACAAGCACGAAGAGGAAATACGTAGGTAGTCTTCCTAATACAAAAAGCTGCATTGGGAAGTAGTCAGTAGCCAAGTGATACCATGATAGCCTGCCTCAGCTCCAATAAAAAGCTGTGGGCTGAGGGCCATGCTGGGGTGGAGAAGGAAGTGGAGGAAGTGCAACACCCTAGCCACTTCTGCACCAGACTCATAACAGATTTGTGCAGAGGGAAGGGAAATATACCAGCTGACACCAGCAAGGAGAAACCTGTGGTGGTGAGCTGCCCAATTCCACTCAAAGATGGGGCACCCACACTTGTACAATCATGTTGTCCCAGACTCTAAAGAAAAGTGTCCTTCTATTAGTCCAACACCATAAACGCAGACTGGGCCATGCTTCTGGGGAGACCCTTCCTCAATGTGGAAAGGGAGGGGGTCACAGCTGGAGGATGAGGGAGATAAAACAGGGATGTGGGGAAGAGGCGAAATGTCTGGGGGGGCAGGTAGTATCATGCCCTGCCTAATCAAAAGGGTCTCAGTAAATCCTTCCTCTGTTGGACAGGGACTCATGGGTCAGTAGTGCAGTGATGAGGAAGAGGTTTATGCTTTCAGTACCTTGCAGAAATGTACACAAGAGCATTTAGCCAACTGGGACATCTTAGCCAAAATTGCTAGCATATTCACTGCTGTCAGCCATTTGTGAGTGGTGGGTATCTTCATAATCCTCCAGTTCTTAAGGAGTAAATGTTTTGCCACCATGTTGTCCACACACAGCCAAAGAACCAGTGGCAAGGCAAGGCAAATTAATTTTTTATGGCACCCAATTCTGGAGGCTCTGGGCACCTAACAACAGAACAGTTCAAATAACAATTACAAGTAATAAAGGAAGAATAATTAAGTAAACATCTATAGAATTTTAAAATTAACAATCAGAGGGAGACATTTATACTTTTGCTCAGACAATCAGATATATCAAATAGTGTCCTCGGCAAAGGCCCGGCAGAAGAGGTGGGCTTTTAACCTCTGCTTGAACACCCCAATGGAGGGGGGCCTCCCAGATTGCAGATGGTAGTGAGTTTCACAGGGATGGCCAGGAGACACTAAAAGCATGGTCACCCGGTGTCTTGAGCTGAACTTTGTGAACATCCTGCGGCCCCTCGATGAGGAGCAGAGGGAGCGGACAGAGGTGGCCGGTATAAGGAGCTCAATACAGGTAACCTGGACACAGTTTGTACAGGGCCTTAAAGGTGAGCAAACCCACCTTGAAAAGGACCTCCACATGATAGGCAGCCAGTGTAGAGCATGCAGGACCAGGGTCACATGACTGGACCTAGAAAAGTCTATCAATAACCGTGATGCTGCTTTATACACTAGCTGCAACCTACAGTGGGTCCCTCCCATGACCCCAAAGTGCAGTGGGTCAGAATTAAATTTTCCAGCTGCATGGATGTGGGCAGGAGAGGGCACACCACCTTGGTACACTCCCATTGAACAGGCCTTCAGAAATTAGAGAGTCTGGGGCAGGACCAGACTATATAATGCCGGTCACCCCTGGAATTTCCACATCACTGGCACTTATCATGAGGAAGCAGTCCTAAAGAGTGTAGTTTAGAAGAGGCACAATACCAGTGATGTAAGGTTTTATTATGAAGCAGCTGACTGTAGCACAATAGCAATAAAAATACCCCTTTAACACTTTAGGCCACTTTTGTATCTCCTTCAGAGAAAAAAAACTGCAGCACACAATGTAATACAAGAGGTTCTAAGTAGCATCCAGTCTGTTTCAGCAACTGGACTTGAAAAGGAAGGCATGGGTCACATTTCACATTTCACTTGACTCTTAAGGCTTTCCATTTTGATTTGTTACACTACTGGGAAACTGAAACACTAATTGTCCACCTAAGGAAGTAGATAAATACCTCTGGTCCTTGTTTACCAACATACTCAATTTTGACTCATTAACCCATGAGTCTATTGCATGTGTTCAATGTGGTTCAATAATAAAGAACATGTTCCACCACTTTTCATATGACACCTGCCTAATGATGTCTTCAGCTTTTGCATCACCTGGTATCTGCCTGCATTCTCACCACTGACTAGAGCTGATTGGTCCGCCAACCTTCAGACTAATGTCTACCTTGGACATTCTACACTTATGGAACTGGAATGAGGAGAGATGAAAAATAAAAAAAAAGCTACCCACTTCCCCAAGAAGAAAGTTAATTGCAGCTTGAGTCAATGTTCAAGATTTATCTCCCAATTTGTGGGAATGCACAATTTGTTCTTTGTTTTACCTTCCACTTGTCTGCAGTGAGATGTCATGTGATCTTCATATACCTACTGACAACAGATCATAAAGGCTTCATATGAATAACTGGTAAACTCGGAGCCCAACAGGGGTATATTCTTATTTTCAGTTGCTCCATCTACCAGAGCTATTCTAGAGATGCAGGCATCAAATTGTAGATCTTTGATTATTGTAGGGCTCTACAGATTCATATGTGGGTCTGGCATCATGATCTTTGAGCAGTCAGGTGTTGTTTCAGGATTTTAACTTGTCTTAGGGAACCCTCGTTAGCTGTAATAACCAACCACTGCATGTTTGTACATAGTGTGCCATATTTTCAATTTCACTATTATATGAGGGATGATGCACTCTACGTCTGCCATGTAGCATGGATTATTATCAAGGATTCTGCAACCTTTTGTTACTGAAGTGCAAAACTGCACATTTATCAATATTAAATGTCATCCCATTGTTAAGTGTCCATATTTCAATTTTGCCCTGATCATTTACCATTGTTAGGTGTTTATTAAACGTGTCAATCTCTCCTCCTAATTTTGAGTCATCAGCAAATGTAATTAACTGACTTTGTAGATCAGTATTCATATCATTAATAAATAGGTTGAAGAGTGTCGGGCCCAGTACTGAGCCCTGAGGGACACCACTGCTCATTAAGAATTAATTTGAAAGAACATTGCTGATTTTATTATAAAAGGTAATAAGATTTGTTGTACAGGATCATCCCCTGGTGAAGCCATGATGGGCATCATCAACAAGACCTTTTTCTAAAAATAAGGCATCAATCACAGACTTTATTAGTTCCCCATAATTTTGCAAACATGAGAGGTTAGACTTATTGGTCTTTAATTCTCTACCTTATTTTTAGCTTCCTTTTTAAATAAAGGAATCAAAGTGGCCATCCACCAATCATTTCAGACTGTACCTTCATCAAGAGAAAGACTGAATATTAAAGATGGAGGATAAGCCAGTTGGTCAGCACAGTTTTTCAAAAGCATCGGGTGCACTCCATCGAGGCCTGGGTTTGAATGTATATTAACCTTTAATAGTTCAGAGAGCACATCATCTGGGGAGAAATGGTGTTTAATTTCATCTAATACCAGTCTATTTAAATTATTAGAAGTTTTAGGAGTAAATACAGAACTGTCCCTTGGGGACACTAGCAGTGTACCCCAGTGGAGGGGCAGTTTGCGAGTCTTTTTGGGACACCTTGTTGCTTGGGTTATTTAGCAGAATCTTTGGGCCTGGGACAAGGCACTGTGCATAACACTATTTGTTTATTACTGGTGGGGATATCACTAGCATCACCAGGTCTCCCTGGCTTTGGTTCCAAGATGCATTTATACACAGGAGTAAGACTGACAATGTGAGTGCACAGGGATCTGTGATTGGGTGTGTAGTTTTTCCCTTTACTGGTTTTCCAGCCTGACCACCACTGGTAGTCCTTCCTGTGAGTGGAAAGCTCCTCAAATACAACAGGCAGCATCAAACACAACCAAAGTCTTGCATGATGCCATTGTTGATTCAGTTTGACTTTTGACTGTCACATTTGGGCTTATAGTGAGCTTCCTCATGGGCTTGGGTTGGTTACTTTCCTCACTATCTGTAGCAGGAGGAGTGAGCTGAACAGGCTTTTTATGGGTAGAGATGGCTATGGTTGTTGCCTTTTCTGTAGCTTGCTCAATAAGCTGGTTACTGAAAGCCAAATACGCGGGGACACTGGTTTACCGTGATTGCGAAAGGGCAAATTCCGTTTTGCACATAGTAAAAACCGGTATTGCCACCGGTGTCTGCCAAGCCAAAATCCGTTTTTACTGGTGTTTTGTTTTGTGCACTTTATTTAACAATTTTTAACTGTGTTAACATGCATTTTAGCAATTTTTACCTCCACTATTAATACATCTATCCATCCTTGTACCAATTAAAGTTATTGTAGGTACAAAATGTGATGGCAGCAGCAGCACTATGGTTCACATCCTTCAGGTTCAGTAGTAGCAACAACACTACGGCCCTCCCATCCCTCCGGTGTGACAGAAGCAGCAGCACTGCAGTCTCCCAACCTGCAGGTGTGACAGCAACAGTACTACATTCCCCATCCCTCAGGTGTGATGGCACTGAATCAGCACTATGGTCCCCTTCCCTCAGAGGTGATGGTGGCAGCACCACCAATACTTCCAGCTCCCTCCAACACAGCGAATATAGTCAGCCCTGAAAACAAACACTGCAAGTATGCCACACACCTAAATAAATCCTGGCTGAATGTACCTATTTTGTACTGTGTGTCAATACTACATTATGGAAAGGAGCATAGGGCATTGCCAGTGCTGGCTCTGTATGCCTTTTCATGTCACCAGGTACTTAAATAAAAAGAGACAAGCTAAATTAAATAAAATTTAGTTTATAAATGTGCAGAAAGTGGTGCAAAAAGTAGAAACAGTCCAAAAGCATATACATTAAAATGTGCAAAATTTATAATCAGCAAAAAATTAAATACGATAAGGATAAACTAAATACTGTAAGAAATAACATTTAAAATGTATATAAAAATAGTAAAAGTGCAGAAACAGTGGAGAAAACTAACATTTTGGACTAAAATCCACATACATTAAAATGTGCAAAACGTAAAACAAAGTAAACTGTGCAAAAGAATCAGTTACTCTAAAGCCCTTACAATTTAATTGAACATTTTGTTAACTAACAAAAACAGCTAAGCAGTGGCAACCAATACATAAAGTACCCTATTTATTGAACATTAACATTGAAAACAGTCGCAAATTGTCCACCCGCAGGTTTCTTCTTTGATCCGTATGGATCTGACCATATACAGAAAATGACCTTTCAACTTCAGCACTGGACACTGGGACCCAAATTGCCTGCTGGGCAGCTCTAGCCAGCACTGGTAGCTGAGGCTCCACAGACTTCCAGTACTGACCCAGATCAAAGACCAACTTTCCTGGCAAGTCACTGAGGTCTTGTCTTATGTAGAGATCCCAATCCTTTTTCAAAGCTGCTGTATTGTGAAGTCCAAAAATTGGAATGTCCTCTGCATATTGATTGTAGTCCTTGTTCAGTTTAGGCAGATTGAATGGGTCTAGTATGCGACATGCCTTGAAAAACTGTAGTGAAGGATTTGACCCCATATGCTTGCTGAGTTTGTTTAGCGCTACACTGAAAGCTTTTTGAAATACCAAAACTTGATCCTGCTTGGCCCGGCCTCGAAGCTGATGAAGCCGCTCATCAGTTCTTTCTCCAAAGCCATCGGTCTTTAACACACCAGCCTCAAATCTGTTCTTGATTGCCATTAGTGTATCATAGATAGACACAGCCAGTGGTTTATCTTTCAATTGCAGCATGTGTATTGTCTCTATTATGTCCATACTATTTTCTGCAATAAATGTAGTCTGAATTTGGAGCTCTCACATCCATTCGGTAAATAAGTTGCGTAGCGATTTCAATGAATTTGCATCACTCTGGTCTTTCTGCAAGAAATCTCATAAATATTGCAAGTGGGTGGCATGGTATTTCACAGCCTCAAACCATGTGTTCCAGCGTGTCAGTACTGGGACAGGAGGTAAAGTGTTGTTCTCCACCCCCAACTCTGTGATGAATGCCAGGTACTCCCTTTTTCATTTTGGGGACTGCTGAAACACGTATTTAATCTGAGCAACCAGTTTGTTCACTAATTCAAAATGGTCGATCCATGTGTCACCTACAAGTGACAGGACATGTGCCCAGCAACCGACATGGATGACATGGTCCCCAATAACTCCCTGTAATGCATCATTGAAACATTTAATCATGTATCTGGCATTGTCAGTGACAAAACCCACAACTTGCTCCATCTCCACCTCATATTTCTGCAGAGTTTTTAAAATGGCTTGCGCAACAGTTGAATGGTTCACTGCGACCAACTCCATGGAATTTGCAATGTAAGATTTCCCACCATCGATAACAAAAACAATGTTCAGTACACACCGAACATCTGAATCTGTGGATTCATCACACATTACTGTGATGCTCTTTCCTTTCACTTGTTGGCGAATTGACTCCTCCATCTTATTCTGCAGTTTTGGCAGGTAGTTCTGATGGAGAGTGTCTGCCTTTGGAAGTGCACCTATGCTCTTAATATACTTTCCCATCCAGTCTCTGAGGCAGGGTTGATCAAGTTTCTCAATTGGAATATTGGCCCCACCAAGCCCTCAATGTGTCGAGAACTGTTTCTTCCTTGAAGCAGCAGAAGAAGTGGTGGCGTTGAAACTCGTTTGTAATGTTACCTGTCTGTTCTCACTTTTCTCTTTCTGGCTCATGTTTTTAAATGCTTCTTGCTGTTGCAGTGGTCTAAACGTATCCTTCGGATGTGGTCCACTGGATGGGCAAAACCGCAGAACATTTCCCTCCATCTTCATACATTCCCATTGCCTTGAACTGTAGTGCACGGTCTTTCACTGTAATGCTGGAGATTTTGGCCATCTTTCGTGGTGGTGGTGTTGCCATCTTGATGGTGTAATGATGCGAAATTTCCAAAGAACTAAAAGTGACAAAGCAGCAGATCACTTACACCACTTTCACAGATTGACCTACAAAAAAAAACAAACAAAAAAAACATAGTAAGTAATAGTTCTGCAACACCAACAAAGCAGTCACAATTTTAGCATGGAAGACCCACTAGTGGGCAAAAAGAAAGCAAACTGTACCTTTTACGGTGGTCTTGGATACACTTGCAGCAGATCACGTCCAACAGCACTTCAAGGCCTGAAATCATAATTGAAATGTTTACATGTGGCCCACAGAAAAATATACACATAACTGTTTAAAAGATCATCATCCACATCCTCATCCTCATCAATGCATTCTCCAATCACAGCTTGCCACCAACACCCACACCTACTTACTTGAAGAGTGGCGCAAAGGAATAAGCAGCATGACTGCGTGAGGTGCTGATAGCAGTGTTGGCAGGTGGTTCAACATCAGCATGAATTTGCAGCAGTGCACAGGCATGGAGGTGTTTCTGAAGACTTCACAGACTCCCAGCAAGATGGAAACAGCAGTCTTTTGACAATTCTTCAGGTTAGACAGCAGCAGCACTGCAGCCCCACCCTCAGGCATGACGGCAAGTGCAGCCCCACCCGCAGGCGGATGGCAGCAAGTGCAGCCCCCCACCCGCAGGCGTGGCGGCAGCAAGTGCAGCCCCACCCCTCAGGCGTGTGACGAAGTGCAGCCCCACCCCGCAGGTGTGACGGCAGCAGTGCAGCCCCCACCCCGCAGGCGTGACGGCAGCAAGTGCAGCCCCACCCCTCAGGTGTGACGGCAGCAAGTGAAGCCCCCACCCCGCAGGCGTGACGGCAGCAAGTGCAGTCCCCACCCCTCAGGCGTGACGGCAGCAAGTGCAGCCCCCACCCCTCAGGTGTGACGGCAGCAAGTGCAGCCCCCACCCCTCAGGCGTGATGGCAGCAGCGGCACCCCCACCCTCTGGGCGTGACAGCAGCAAGTGCAGCCTCACCCTCAGGCGTGACGGCAAGTGCAGCCCCCACCCCGCAGGCGTGACGCAGCAAGTGCAGCCCCCACCCCTCAGGCGTGACGGCAGCAAGTGCAGCCCCCACCCCGCAGGCGTGACGGCAGCAAGTGCAGCCCCCACCCCTCAGGCGTGACGGCAGCAAGTGCAGCCCCCACCCCGCAGGCGTGATGGCAGCAAGTGCAGCCCCCAACCCTCAGAAGTGACGGCAGCAAGTGCAGCCCCCACCCCTCAGGCATGACGGCAGCAAGTGCAGCCCCCACCCCTCAGGCATGATGGCAGCAGAGGCAGAATGACAGTACTCACCCAATGCCATGTACCAAAGCTTGACAGAGCTCTGACGTGACTTAAGCCGAACCACCGGACACCAAGGTGGACTCCGTCGGTTCAGTCCCTAACATCTAGCTGCCTGGATTGGTTTATTAATTATTATATATAAACAAAGTGCATCCAATTAAAACAAATCCAAAACTGATTGAGGATTGAGGATGCTAATGGAGAGATCAACAATCTGCACCAGACAATAAACCAATCAGGAATTGCACCCACAGTAAATTGGGCACATTCTAACTTGTCCTCATGAAAATGGAGCCTCTTAGTTTTAATGTCGGAGCTCAAACTCAGGAAAGGTGTTCCACCAGCAGAGGTACAGCCACCCAAGGCCACCCATAACCACTGTGTAGTTCATGGCTTCATCTCCCCTATCCTCCCCGCAGTCAACAGAAATACATTGATCTTGCACCCAATCACCAGTTTAGTGATGATATCTTTGCACCGGAGTGATCACCCGGCAAAGATTATTTTTAATATAGTGCCTGCAAGGGGTTCTACACCTTAAGAACTTATCAATTCTCTGTAGTTCCCAACACTTCCAAAAATATTCCATTAGACATTCCTGCAAAAGTCCAACTTAAGTGGTAAGATTATTACATGCAGTTATACAGTTTATCAACTTGTCTTTGTTTACCCCCTAGGTAATCCGATGCCTACATCCTCCACAATCGATCAAGGAAACCAAGGAGGAAAATCTGCAGTTGACAGTTTTGAAGGGCACAGATTAGACATGGCATGGTTTATTAAATTATTTAGTTTGAAGTGGCTTAATAAAGTTATTTTGTCTGACTGTCTATTATTCTACATGCACACACACACACACACACACATGTGCGCGCATGCACCGATATGCACAGACACACACGCATGCACAGACATGCACGAACATGCACAACACAGACACGCATGCACGCAGACACACATGCATACACAGACATGCGCAGGCACACACAGCACGCACACACACACGCACACACATGACACACACACGCCATTCAGACACCACGAGCACAGACACGCACGACACAGACACGCATGCACCAGACACGCACGCACACAGACACACGACGCAGACACATACACACACACATAGACACACAGATAATGACACATTTTGTACTGTATTTCTTTCATGGAGAGTACAACCAACAAACCAATGGAGCGTGGCATGGACCCGGCAGACTTGCATGCATGCTGGGAAAAATGGTTCTGTGCCACTCTGCCCGTTCACCTCCTCCGAGGCCAGAACCATTTCTCCCTGCATGTGAACCAGTCCGCCCAGCCTGCCCATCTGCCGACCATCAACCAACAAACCAATGGAGCGTGGCACGGACCCGGCAGACTGGCATGCATGCTGGGAAAAATGGTTCTGTGCCACTCTGCCCGTTCACCCCTCCCTCCGAGGCCAGAACCATTTCTCCCTGCATGTGAACCAGTCCACCCAGCCTGCCCATCTGCCGACCATCAACCAACAAACCAATGGAGCATGGCACGGACCCGGCAGACTGGCATGCATGCTGGGAAAAATGGTTCTGTGCCACTCTGCCCGTTCACCCCTTCCTCCGAGGCCAGAACCATTTCTCCCTGCATGTGAACCAGTCCGCCCAGCCTGCCCATCTGCCGACCATCAACCAACAAACCAATGGAGCGTGGCACGGACCCGGCAGACTGGCATGCATGCTGGGAAAAATGGTTCTGTGCCACTCTGCCCATTCACCCCTCCCTCCGAGGCCAGAACCATTTCTCCCTGCATGTGAACCAGTCCGCCCAGCCTGCCCATCTGCCGACCATCAACCAACAAACCAATGGAGCGTGGCACGGACCCGGCAGACTGGCGTGCATGCTGGGAAAAATGGTTCTGTGCCATTCTGCCCATTCACCCCTACTCCGAGGCCAGAACCATTTCTCCCTGCATGTGAACCAGTCCGCCCAGCCTGCCCATCTGCCGACCATCAACCAACAAACCAATGGAGCGTGGCATGGACCGGGCAGACTGGCATGCATGCTGGGAAAAATGGTTCTGTGTCACTCTGCCCATTCACCCCTCCATCCGAGGCCAGAACCATTTCTCCCTGCATGTGAACCAGTCCGCCCAGCCTGCCCATCTGCCGACAATCAACCAACAACACTTGTTTGTTTACATGAAGCATACATTTCATGCACATACAACCCCCTATGCCCTCCATCTTGCCTCCCTTGCGTTCCTATTCAAATAAAAGCAGCATGCCCCCCAAACAAAACAAAAAAAACTTACCAGGCACATAGAAAGGTAGTAGACTAGTAGTCCCATGGCAGCAAATGGCAAGGCAGGTCATGTGCAGCACAAGGAAGGTAGTGGAGCAGGTTAGCAGCACAAAGCTGACAGGTCAGTTCATTAGGGTCACATAGCCACTCTTCCCACCCGGATGGACCAGCACTGCCCCTTTCTCACCTGGATGGACTGGCATGGCCACTCTCCCCACAATAGCAGATTTTTGAGCAGTGCACATTAGAGTAGGTACATCCCAAATAGACACTGCCAGTATCCCCACCCCAACACAGCTAGTGTCTCCACAGCAACACTGCCAGCATCCCCACCCATATTGCTAGTATCCCCACCCCACTCAACCCAGCCAGTGTCCACACTAACATTACATGGCCAGTACCCCATTCTGCACCACCACAGACAGTGTCCCACACTAACATGGCTTGTATCCACATCCTCATTGTGGGTATCCCCACCCAGTGTCTCCACCCCATCCCACTGCTAGTATCTCCACCATGTCCCAAAACCCAAAACTCCCACACAGATTGTGCCAACACTAACATGGCCAGTATCCCCATTCCATTCCACACCAGTCCCCACCCCACTGTCTGTGCCCACAGCACCAGAACCAGTCCCCACCCTACTGTCAGCATGCATCCCCACACCACCACTACCAGTGTAACCACAACACAGCTTGTGTGCCCAGCCCATGGACTGCATCCCCCACTACCAGTAACCTCTACCCACCAACACAACCTGCTGTACCCCACACCCCAAATAGACAGCCCCCACCATAATACACTTAAAAAAAGGTCAGTGGTGATCTTTTCAGGTGGCACAACCAACAGCCTTGTGACCCCCGCTTCAAGAATGGAACGCGACACCAAAAACGCGATTGCTCTGGCATTTGGTCCAATCACCTCCACCCCCCCAAACTACCATGAACTAAAAATTCCAGTCCTGTCCTACCTTAAAAATATATTTTGCACCAATTGTGGAGTGGAGGTACATACACCTGGCCCCAGGATGACAAACCGACAGCAACCAAACAATCTCAGCAGCAGAGAGCTACCTGACCAAGTGACCACCTAGCCAGTGGCACTGCGGTAGCCAGGGAGGGACAACAGGATTGAGGGGCAGCGCCAGGGAGCTGGAGGAGCGGAACTTGTAGGAGGAAGGGACGCCTCGGAAGCAAGCCCAAGTGGTAAAGTTTCGGCAAGCTTAGGAAGAACAACAATACTGATTATCACAGGAAAATTTAAAAACAAACACCGGGGGAATTATTTAAAAGGAGCACCTTACCTGCCTAAAAGTTTAAAAAACAAGCATGGAGAGCAACCAAACAATCTCAGCAGCAGAGAGCTTAGGAAGAACAACAATACTGATTAAAAAGTGATTATCACAGGAAAATTTAAAAACAAACACCCAGGGGAATTATTTAAAAGAAGCAGTGAGGTTTTCCCTTCTGGAGTGGACAGACCAAGCATCCATTCAAGCGGCCCCCACCTTACCTGCCTAACAGTTTAAAAAACGAGCATAGAGAGCAGAATTCATTAGACTTACTTAGTGTAGTTTTAGCAGATCTTCTTTCTTGTCCTTGTAAGCAGAAATAGGTCCAAGTCTGGCGAAAGTAATAAATAATATTGGCACACCTCAAACACACACAGAAAGCAAAGGCAAAGATTAATGCACGCTCGCTGCTACCCAGCTATTTAAAGTGCTGTGCTCACGGAGGCAACGAGAACAAACGCTGTTTCCGTTTTGGCGCCGTTTTCCCGCTAACCAATTAGATTTCCGCTTTTCCGTCCGCGTCACCGCATATGCGGTAAACCAGTGTCCCTGATACGGTTTAGAATTCTGGGCTGGTGGAGACAACTGGACTAGTTCAGTATGGAACACTGCAGCCTTAGTAGCGAGAAGATGAGATGTCTTTGAGGTCCTCTAAGAACTGATAATTAGGATCACATGGCAAGATGTCCAGAGGACCAAGACCCTGACATCATTGCCTCAGTGCTTCACAAATTGCAACATGGCAGGAGCAATCCCCTCCACCATTTCAAGCTGGGACATGTTGGCACAATAGGCTCCTCTTTCAACCATCCAGTGCTGAGCACTTCCTTGCTGTAGGATCATTGATCTTTTAACCCCAGTAGAAGTCATCTTGCTTTTGCATTCAGAGATGGAACCACACTGGCTTAGATTTTTAACAGTCAGAAAGTTGTTGTAGTGGGTCCTCTTTCTCCAAGCTGACTGGGTGGACTTTTGGGGCATGGGTCCTTAGTGTACTCTTGGGTTATTGGGATTGACTGGCTTTATGCCTACACATGCCATGGGTCATTGGACAGGGGCTGGATACACCTCACTATCCTACCATAACCATACTGTTTTAATGAAAAACAAACTCTGCAGTATGTATTTTATGCTCACAAAGCTGTGTGTCACCACACACTTCACAATCACTCTGTTAGCAATGCAGTTTAATTCTTTGCAAAGTTCATCTTTTACTTAAAGATCAATTGTCTTTTCCTTTGGGGTCTCACAGTCTCAAACTCAGATCTGTCAATATACACAGCACCACATGCTGCTCACTCCATGTGTAACTGCTTGTTTACTTGCACAACCCCCACCCCATCAACCAATTAATGTCCATAGGCAGGGTTGCAGGGGACTGAGAGTAGAGATGCAGTGAAATTAAATTTTGCCAGTACAATTGCCACAAAACTGGCAATTTTGCTGGGCAAAATGTTAGGCGAAATTGCAGCAAAATTTCACAATTTCACCCATCACCACTGGCCACCACAAGTCCAATTGAATCCCCTGGCCCCCCCACCACACAAGATACCCTGCACCCCCCCCAATTTGTTTTATTAAAAAAAACTCCACTTCCTGGTGTCTAGTGGTCCCCTCAGCCATCACTGGCCATTATAATATTAAATAGGCACCACCCAAATTTTCCTGCACCTCCATCTGTTTTATAAAAAAAGATTAAAAATCAAGATCCACTTTCTGGTGTCTAGTGGACCCCCCCAACCCCATCAATAGATATCAGCACCCACCCAACACCCCTCTAGTAACCTGATTAGGCCACCGGCACAGCCCTCCACTCACCTTCATGGCCGGCAGCCCGACTGAGCACCACTGAGCGCTTAAATGAATGAGAATGAATGAGCGCACATATATGCTCATTCATTTTCATTCATTCAAGTGCTCAGTGGGGAACTTATTTAATAGTGTGATGGCCGGGGGAAGGGACTACTGGACACCAGGAAGAATTTTGACCAGTGGGCAGTGACCACAACATTTCACCACGGGAGGTGAAATTACTCCCACAGGTGGCAAAATTTCACCATGGGTGGTGAAATTTCACCCACTGGTGTTAAATTTTGCTGACTTGGTGGTGAAATATCATGTCCAACTGTGGGAGAAATTTCACATTTCATCCAGCAAAATATTCCACAGAATGTGCTAATTACATGAAATATTTTACTGGGTGAAATGTTCCAATTTCACACATCCCTAATTGAGATTAATTCTTCAGCATCATGCTAATCATCACTGGGGACACTTTCTCTCCCCCTCCCACTGGAAGACTGCAGTAGAGACAGGTCCCAGTCTACCAGCTCTTACTGTGCCAGTTCCCAGCAGAAAAGGTCCTGGAGACACAAGTTACTTGAGTATACAAGGGGCTTCCCCCTTTAACACCACCCTCCTTTAGGCTGGTTAAGCTCTCCCACATGGAACTCAACAAGACCCACACAGGGGTGCTTTAAATCTACATACATGTTAACATGTCCACATGAGCATCATGCCCTGGCATAGGCAGCAGCCTCCACTCAGGAGGAACTTTGCCTGGATCTTGACCTCAATTAAGGGGCACTTTGGTGATTGCCATCCATCCACCAACTCACAATCCTTAGATCTATAAATACCAGCTTATTATTTCTGTTGACTCTGGGTCCTCAATCTGCTCTGGAGAGGGATGTTAAGTGGCTTTTTGTTTGCACTCTGAACTCACCTACAGTACAGAATATTCAAGATTTCCTAAATCTTAATGCTTGCAAGATTAGTCCCCACTTGGAGCAGTCAGTTTGTTACATTTTGTATTTATTTTATGGACTAATACTATGATTCTAACAGTCTCTTGAACACAGTTCAGTACTCGCAAGTGTATAGATCAATGGGGAATGCCTCAGTTGGCTGCATGGGGACTGGCAAACAATGGATTTCCTCCCACTCAGCCAATGGTGTTTTGTAGATGCTGATCCCCAGGGTGGCATAGTGTGCAATGACATGGTGGCACAAGAAAGGCTAAATATCTGGCACATCTCCTGAAATACTGAAGTGCAGGCTGCCAGACCCCTGGTCTCCACCAGGGGTCAGTCAATAATCAGATTCTCATTTCTGTGTTTACCTGCTGCTGTGCACCACAGTACATTTTCTATGGAGTTTGCTATGAATGCTACCTTATTACCACTGTACCCAGCATTTTTCTTTCTCCTCCATGGCAGGTCAAGTGTGCATATCTATAATGAGCCAATAAACCCCTCACCCCCCATCATCCACAGACTGACAGGCATGGGGGTGAGTCATAGGTCAGGAGGCACAGCTCTCTCACTCCAGTCCATATGTAAACAGGTTGACATGCTACAGTAAAGTAGAATGGGGTGAAAGATAGGCCTCATGACCCAATGGCACACCTCAAATTCTATTCAGTGGAGAGTGGGAATTGGGGTGGTGGATGGGTTAGGGGCTCAACCCTAATGTCTCATTTCCCCACTATTGTTGCTTTAACCTTAACTGATCCATAAAATAACATTTTTTGCAAAAAATATATATACATATTTAACATATATATATATATATATATATATATATATATATATATACGTGCTACCATAGTTAGGGTTGAGGAGCCATTTCTATGTTAAACCCCAAAACTTTGCACCTTAATAACTTTGCAACTGTTTGGTGGATTTATCTGAAATTTGGAATACATGATCAAGAATCATAGGCCTTGGGATCTGCCAAGTTTCGGACTGGTTGGATATACGGCTGTGGAGTTATTAAGCATGATCTGCACATGCATTTACGCTTTTTCTGGAATTCTATGGTCGTGCCTACAGGTCATACGGTTTGTGCGACTGGCCCAAAATCTTCAGGGAATATGCGGCCAGGGTCCCTGATGTGCCTTTCAAAGATTTGGTGAAAAAATATTAAACGGTTCAAAAGTTATTCAAAAAACAATTTCCCATTATAAGTCAATTGGAAAAGTTAACAAAAAGTTTGACAGTGTCGCAAATGCACTTTTTACTGTCGCAAATGGCCCTGTTACTGTCGCAAATCCACCATTTTGTTTTCAGTTGGTGATCAGAAAAATGCTTGGCATTTAAAATTGAGACCCTGTAGCAACTTAATTCTTTTTGTATTCACCTAGTCGGGCCCTGAAGATGCTAGCCATGTCTTTATTTTGGGGTAAAACACCTCAGAAATATGTTTTTCAGATTTCTGGAAAAAGTACTTTCGCAAAGTAGTGTCACACTCATGAAAGTGTCGCAAATTTTTGTGAAAGCTTTCGCAAATTGCAACACTACTTTGTGACACTATGCCCAAAATAACAGTAATTCTTAAAGAATGGAAAAAGAAACGCAACTGCAGATGCAAATTATTCTAATACTGGCCAGTAAGCTCACAGACTGTTTATTTAGATAAGGATTCTATATGGTGGAGTAGGGAGTTGGATAGTGGGTTCCACACACTGAGGAGGAGCTTGGGTTTTTGCATGTCTTCATGGCAACTGATTGCCACTGTGTCACTCAAAGCACAAAAATATACAGCCGAGTCCAACACTTCAGCTTTCAAGATGATGAACTGGGTAGATTTCTGCTCTTTATTCAGAGTCATATTGAATCGGGACTTTTGTTTGCCTTCCTTCCCATATATATTGCCTAAAGTATCTGCATGGAGTAGATATTCCTGTGCCCGTCTGGGATATTGCTGGTACCAGAAGAGATACGGATTCGAGCTAGTTGTCTCGTAGGTGGCTGTTAGGATCACCAGATATCCTTGGGACACTGTCACCACTGAGGTCCAGGACTGTGACACAGAGTCCTTCTGACTCCAGGACGCTTTATCTGAAAGAGAATAAGGGAGAAAAAAACAATTAGTTATTCGCGCCTATATTTCTCCATAAAATTAGGGACTAAAAAACATCGCTTGTAAACTTGACTCATTTTTTTGGGGGGTTAATCCTTGTACTCTCTTCCATACAGCAGAGGCATGGGACAGATGTAAATTTCAGGGCTAAAAACGTGTGCAATATGCAAAAGGAAATGTTACAGCTCCACTGGGGGGGGGGTGTTAATTATCTGGTGTGGCACTATACTGCCGTTGCAGTCTGGATACTCTTGATACAGACGTACTCCTACTTCGACAACTTTGTTTCCTTAGTAAACTGTCAATAAAATATCAATTAAAATAAATAAAATGATTGCCACTGACTGATGTTTAATGGATGAAACCGGTCAGAAACACTAATAGTTGTCTTCTTTGGATCAATGGTTCAGTATTGGAATAGGTACGTTAGAGAAGAAACCTTGCCAAATTAAAATAATAAAATCATAACAATAATATTCTGTAAAGCTACTCACAGAACAAGGAAAGAGTAAACACTACAGATGAGCAGTGATACATTCTCGATGAATGACAGCTCTGAGCGAGTCAAAGAAGTGAGGCAGCTACATAACCCAAAAGGTGCTGGTTACGTATGATGGGTGACCAAGACACCAGTTGTGGTCCTCTACATTTTCTTCTTTTCTCTCTATTAGCAGATTCACAAGAGATGTAATCCTCACTGTAATTTCGAAGATGCAAATGTGATATGAAGCATGAGATCTGCGAGCTGTGAAGGGATAGGATGGGGGGGGCGCCATATTAGAAGAACTAGAATGTTGTTGTTTGGGGCCGGGGTACATGTGATTGGAAACATTAAAAGGGCACGGACAAAGTGTATGAACCTCACAGATGTACAGAAACAGAATAGTATAGACAGTGGCAAGAACACCAAAAGTAAGTGTACGTGGGTGGTCCAGTATTTTCTTTAGGTGGTAGCGGTTTCTCCCCATCATTAAGGGCATTAGCAATAGCATGAGACATTATGAGCGGATTTTGTTATCAGAAAGGGACTTTGAGCCAGCACTGCCCTCCCCAAAACCAGTAGGGGCACTGTCATATTGTCACAGATTTTGCCATAAAAATGGACTAATGATTTAAACTACTAGGGCTATGAGAATATCTCCCCCAGCCCAAGAAATACATTTCTTTTTATTGAATATTAATATTTAAGCTGTTCTCAACATTGTATAGACATTAGGATTCTGATAACACTTCTGGTCAGTTTATCCTGGTGAATAGAGCATTGAGTTATGAACAGACGTTAAAAGTTTGAGTCCCACTACCATAAGTCATTGTCTGACTCTGAGCAATTCAATTATCCTCTCTATAAACTATCATAGCTATATCTCTGTACTCCTTCAGTGTCCAGGTGGGTTGAAAATGGCAGTGTTATCTCCAATCTCCTAAAATGTAAAGCACTTTGGGATAGATTCATATGAAAGTTGCTATAAAAACTAAAATCCCTGCATTTCCGTCATTAACACCCAAAAGCCGTGTGCTTGGTGCATCCTAGTCCCATTCCACAGGGGAGCTTTGGATTTGTTGTGTCTGAATGTAAATTACAACAGTCCCACACAATGAATGTTTTGTCATTCTCTCGGTCAAGGGGCGGGCTGCTAATTATTCTTCTGGCTTTAGCGTTTTGAATCTCACGTTAAATATTCTGTGATCAAATATGCTGAACAGGTGACTGTGGTTCTCTAAATAGCAAACATGATAAAACAGAAAAAAAAATAATAATTTGCCTACATTGAGAAAGATCATCTTAGAAAGAAAAGCATGCTATACTCTAGATATTGTGTATCAGACTGTAGAGATTTTCTAAGACAAATTGTCAGCCATTTTAAATACCAACTGATGCACTTACCACCTGCTTATATGATACATATATTTGTTGTCCTTCATTGTCCCCCCCCCCCAAGACACTGTGGTAAATGAGATATTAGATTTCTGTGTCCCGATGAAGCATTTAAATGAACACATGCATAACCAGATGTATTTTATTTTCAGTATTTAGAAACTGGTGACCTTGAAAGGCACTCTGAACCATAAGGCTCATTTTCTTTTGTGACCGGGAAAAGGTACATGGGAGAACACAGGCAAAAACTAGGGACGTGCAGACGAATACAAATTAATAAGTGGGGAAACAGTATTGACCTAAAGGCTGAATAAGAATGGTATCGTGACACATACTGTTAAGTTAAATTGCTTACATGATGAAAGAGGCACCAATGACTAGGGTGGTCTAAAATAACAGTTTTGGATAAATAAGACGAATACAGGGTATTCAGAGAGCTGAATGCTTCCAATCAGTCCCTAAAAGAGTACTTGGTGGTCATACAGAAATGAAGCAGGAAGAGTAAATGGAACAGCTATAAGGGCTTCTTTGAGTCAGTGGCAAAAGGAGTAGAAGGGAAACTGAAGGGGTTATTCCAGAGGGAGGGAAGGTGACGGAGAGAGCCGTTTGCCCCGCATACATAATTCCTAAATAATAATAATAGTAGTGTAGTAGAAACGCACCATTCCCAGCTGCTTGATACTGCAGTAAGTCAATTTTTTTTTTCATGATAGTAAATGGCAATGTTCTAGCTATAGGATTGTGACATCAACGCATGCCAAAGCAGATGGAGAATAGGGGCTGAAAGAAAAATTAACCGTTTTAAGGTTACCAGTGAAGGAAATTGAAAACCTAGTTTTAATTATTCTAGTCACCCATTTCTTTGTTCCTGTGTTTTGTAGGCCATATGTTGTAAATTGTATATTATGGTAGCACGGTAGTGCTACCATAGTTAGGGTTGAGGAGCCATTTCTATGTTAGACCCAAAATTTTGCACCTTAATAACTTTGCAACCGTTTGACGGATTTACCTGAAATTTGGAATACATGATCAAGAACCATAGGCCTTGGGATCTGCCAAGTTTTGTATCAGTCAGATATACAGCTGCGGAGTTATTAAGCATGATCTACTGCGATTTACGCTTTCTGGAATTCTGCTGTCGACCTGGTGGTCACACAGTGTTTATGACCTGTAATGAAATCTTCAGGGAACGTCCGGCCGAGGTCCCTGATGTGCCTTTCAAAGATTTTGTGAAAAAATATTAAACAGTTCAAAAGTTATTCAAAAAACAATTTCCCATTATAAGTCAAATCCACCATTTTGTTTTCAGTTAGTGATCAGAAAAATGCTTGGCATTTAAAATTGAGACCCTCTAGCAATCTAATTCTTTTTGTATTCACCTAGTCGGACCCTGAGCATGCTAGCCATGTCTTTATTTTGGGGTAAAACACCCCAGAAATATGTTTTTCAGATTTCTGGAAAAAGTACTTTCGCAAAGTAGTGTCGCACTCACGAAAGTGTCGCAAATTTCTGTTATTTTTGCCATTTGTGTCTACAGTACTGTTTCTCTTTCTGTTTCACTTTGTGTCACCATGCCCATTGACATTTCCGTTTGCAGGCACCATGTTACTATGTAACAACACATCACGTGGCAGACTGTTCCCGTCTATGCCACCGTGTGCATTGCCCTTTCTGTTGTCATTTGCGCTTGCATTACCATGTGCGCCACTGTGATAGGGACAGTGACAGTTGAATTTGATTATCTCTTTTTATGTGTTTCCCTGTGTTTGTTTCGTGGTATGGATGAGCAGTCTATGTCTGAAGTTTGTCCTCTTATTCTGTGCCATTGCTGTGTGTTAGAGATAGCGTGATGTAGCCTGGCCACCTATGCTACGCTATTCAATTGTTCCCCCCCCTTTAAAATTATGTTCCAGTGAAATAAAAAAGAAACAAGCCTCTGTCTTTGCCTGAAGTAAAAATGAGCATTACGAGTGGAAATTAAATGAAGAATATAATTAGTGTCCCGAAATTAGATGGACTTTCATTTTTTTTAATCTGTCAGTCTGCCGCGTCCACTTTTCTTGAGTCCGGTGTTAATTTTTTTTCCCAAATAGTATCAGTTTCAAAAGTATGAGGAGTTGCTAGGTTTCTGGTTATTTGGGAACCCCCCCTTTGAGAATTGTTGTTCTCCCCCTGTGGAAAGAAGTCCGTTGCGGCTTTTTTTTTTTTAATGTGACTGTGCACACATTCGTACAGTAACGTATTACGTTTCAGCAAGCAACCGTTTAGTGAAAGGACATGGTAGATGGTTGGCTTACCTATTTTGTTTTTCATTTTGGGGTTCATTTCGTCTGGATAAGGAGGTATTTTGGTGCTTGAAATGGTCCTTTCTCGTCCATGATCTGGATTCCATTTCTCCTTTGGGCTATAGGAACCAGGCGGCCGGTTTTCCTTCATTTTATGCAGTGACGTCCAGGGGAGGGCTTTCTCAATCACTTAAACACTGTAAATTAAACTTATAATTTGGATTTCAAGTGTTAGATAGGTTTATTATAAAGGAGGAAATAGTGTTATACTTTTCTTTTATTTTTTTAAGTTAGAAAATGCACCTTTTTATATTCAGATGCTGGGTTTGCTGATTGTCAGATGAATTGACCAACCAGATTGTTGCTGGGTCTTTAAATGTAAGGTTAGGACTGAAATGGATCAGATCAATCCTGGGTGTTGTACCTGTAACATCTTCCTGGGCAGCTGTGCTTCTCCTGCAAAACTAAAGACTGGAAATCACGGACTGAAATGCTGTTTGTCATCTTTTTTTATTTTGTATTATTTTCGAAAGTTCGCTTTTGTTTCCTGTCTTATCCTCGGATGTTATTTGAAATTCTGCCAATAAAAGGCTATGGACTTCAGCTTTATTATGGACTCCTGTTGAATGTTGTTGCCAGATGCTCAGCCTCCCACATCGGTGTCAGAAGTGGGATCCGCTACATGAGGCTGGTTGGGGCTAACCAACTGGAGGATCCAAGTCATGGTTCCAAGGGCAATTTGGATGTCTCAGGAAAAGGAAGACTTAGCACTTCAGCCTAGACCACAAGGAGCACAGACCAGGGCCATCACTGCACAATATAAGCTATCCTTGCTGCCAGGGATAGAAACTAGTACTCGGAGGAAAGTGCCCGTTGCTGTGAAAGCTCAGATGGAGGAGACGAAGCCTGAGGGGCTAGCGCAAGCTGCTGGAGGTGAAGAGGAGGAAGAACATTTCCCTGAGGAACCCCAAGATTTATTAAGGTGGTTATGTGCCAGACAACTGGAGATGGAATGTCAAAGGGACGAAGATCGCAGAGAATATGAAGCTCGATGGAATGACACCTTGAGGGCGTTCCAAGCGATGGGTCAAGGAAGACTCCCTGATGCTCAAGGAAGGGATCGGAAAGATATCAAGTTGGCAAAACTTACTAATACTGATGACATTGAGGCTTATTTACTGACTTTTGAGAGGGTTGCCACTGCTTGTAATTGGCCCAGAGACCAATGGGTCATACGTTTAGCTCCCTATTTGACCGGTAAGGCCCAGATCACATATAGCCGAGTGGAGGTAGCTGAGGTGAACAACTATGACCAGGTCAAACAAGCTATTTTGAAACGATATGACATTAACACTGAAACCTATCAACAAAGGTTCAGATCATATAGGTATGGAATAGCAGATAACCCACAGGATGCCTTCATACAACTGAAAGACTTATGTCACAAGTGGATGCAACCTGCCATTAAGACCAAAGAACAGCTTATTGAGACTATAGTATTGGAGCAATTTCTCCAGATACTTCCCCTGGAGGTACAACTATGGGTCAAAGAACATCGTCCTGAAACATCTGACATCGCGATTCATTTGGCCAAAGATTACATTGCTGCAAGACCCCACAAGCAAAGAAGCAGCCTTCATCCAAACCAGCAGTACCCGGTAAGATCTGTTTCTACTCCATCCCCTTTGAAAAGTATAGTTAGTACTCCATTAAATACTGGTATGCAAGGCATGTTAAAACTGGTCAGGGGGCACAGTCCTGAGATAATCTGTCATGAATGCAAAGGTAAAAGACATATTGCAAGATTTTGTCCTAAGAGACGAATCGAGTCTTCTCATCTTGCCTTAGCTAATTGGGGATGCTACATGACTACTGTACAAATTGGCACCAAATCTGTTATGGGACTATTGGACTCAGGAAGTAAACAAACATTGATACAAGCAGAATTATTGAATGTAGTTCCATCTCCTGAAAAAAACCACTATGGAGGTGATCTGTATACACGGGGACATTCATAGATATCCCTTAGAAGAAACTGAATTACTAATTCAAGGGCAAACACAGACCATAAAGGTGGGAGTTGTGCCAAATTTACCAGTTCCTGTACTAATCGGACATGACTGTCCTATTTTTGAGCAGCTGCTGTCAAACAATCTTTGTGCTATGATGACTAGATCTCAAACAAGGATGCAGACTTCTCAAGAGTTGGACAAGGACTCCCTAGAAGCATACTTTCCTTTTGAACAGGATGTGTTTGGGGCCCAAGGGAAAGATAAGAAAACCAGAAGACAAAAGAGGACTGAGAAACATAGTTGGACTAAAAATCATGTGGGCCATAATAATGATAATAGGAAGGTTGGGGTGGGAGGATGTGATAAAAGTTTGTTTATGGAATTGCAAAACAAGGATGAAACTCTAAAGGTGTTAATGACTAACCAGGGAAAGGAGCAAGAGTTGGGAAATAAATACCAAATAAAAGCGGGGCTAATGTATAGAGTATGTGAAAATCCTAGAACACAGGAAATTGTTGAACAGTTATTGATTCCTGAACAATTTAGGTCAATTCTAATCAGCCTTGCACATGATCTTCCTATGGCTGGACATTTAGGAAGGGATCAAACCTTAAGCTGATTATTGCGTAGGTTCTACTGGCCAGGAATACATGAGCAAGTGGCTGATTATTGCAAAAGTTGTCCAGAATGCCAAAAGGTAACCAAAATTGTGAAAAAGGATAAAGTACCAATGCAAGTAATGCCCTTATTTTCCACTCCTTTCCAAAGAATTGCTATGGACATTGTTGGCCCAGTCCAAAAAAGTGCTAAGGGAAATCAATATATTCTAGTGGTCTGTGACTACGCAACCAAATATCCAGAAACAGTACCCCTCCGGACAGTTACTGCTCCTAAAATTGCTGAGGAGTTGGGGAAAATATTCAGTAGGGTAGGTATACCCCAAGAAATACTAACTGATCGTGGTATGAACTTCTGCTCTCAAGTGTTGAAATGGCTTTATCAGACCTTAGGTATAGAGGCGATACGAACATCCCCCTATCATCCTCAAACTGACGGTCTGGTAGAATGTTTTACTCAAACTATGAAAAATGATCCAGAAGTTCATACATGAAGAAGAAGACAATGGGATCTATACCTCCCTACTTAATGTTTGCATATCGAGAGGTGCCCCTAAGCCTCAACTGGCTTCTCTCCTTTCGAGTTATTATATGGGAGGAATCCAAGAGGTCCACTAGACATCATAAAGGAATGGTGGGAAGAAAGTAAGATGAACCACAATAAATGTCTACCAGAATATTGGATACAATTGAGGGAGCGAATACAAAGGTATAGTCAGCAAGCTCATGCTTCCAACCAGAAACAGCAATTAATACAAAAACAACATTATGATAAAGGGACTAGTATGAAGTTTTTTCATGAGGGTGATCAGGTATTGTTATTGCTACCGTCCTCTGACAACAAATTATTAATGAAATGGCAGGGTCCATATTAGGTGATTTGGAAAGTAGGACCTGTCACCTACGAGATTCATATGCATGATAAAACCAACAAGAGGCAAATCTATCAATCTCTTAAAACCTTGGACAGAAAGAATACCGAAATTATGCAATTATGTATATCCTGAAGAGGGAACTAGTGAAATGGATATAGCCTATCACCGGTTAGAAGGGGGAGGTGGCATGGAGGATATAAAAATAAATCCAAACTTGACTTCTACACAAAAAACAGAATTAATGGAAATTCTACAAACACATAAGGATACTTTCAGAGGCTTTCCTGGGAGAATTAAAGGGGTAACACATAATATAAATTTGTCCCAGACTAAACCAATACATCAAAATCCCTATAGTTTACCGGAAAGAGTACGAGAAACCGTAATACAAGAAATACAGAAAATGCAGGAAATGGGAATAATTTAACCTTAGCATAGCGAATGGAGCTTCCCCTTAATTGTAGTAAATAAAAAGGAAGGGGGTGTACATTTATGTTTAGACTTTAGCCGACTCAATGCTATCTCTCGATTTGACAGTTATCCAATGCCTCGCATTGATGACATTTTGGACAACTTGGGTAATTCCCAGTATTTCTCTACTATTGATTTGACTAAGGGATACTGGCAAATTCCATTAGAACCAGAAGTGAAAGATAAAACTGCTTTCAGTAGCCCCTTAGGACTATTTCAATTTACTGTGATGCCCTTTGGGTTGCATGGAGCCCCTGCGACATTTCAAAGGGTAATGGATCAAATATTAGCACCCCATTCCACTTACAGTGCCGCTTATTTAGATGATGTAGTGGTGTTTAGTCCTACATGGCAGGAACACCTGCAACACCTGTCTAAAGTCTTGTCCGCTATCACTAAATCTGGTCTAACCATAGATCCTGAAAAATGTACTATAGGAATGCAGGAAACAAAATATTTAGGGTTCTTAATAGGACAAGGAGGTATAAAACCAGATATAAACAAGGTAGAAGCTATAGCCAATAGTCCTAGACCCCAAACAAAGAAAGGTGTTCGTGCTTTCTTAGGGTTAGCCGGATATTATCGACATTTTATTCCTTCCTTTTCCACTATAACAGGACCTTTATCCGACCTTACAAAAAAACGAATGCCCGACAAAATAATTTGGAATCCTGCATGTGAAGAAGCATTTTGCACTATAAAAGCTTACTTGTGCTCATCTCCGATATTATGTACACCTGATTTCACATGTCCTTTTATAGTACAAACAGACACCTCTAATAGGGGTATCGGAGCCGTCTTAACCCAAAGTGTCAACGGAGAAGAACATCCAGTGATATATATAAGTCGGAAACTACATGAACCAGAAACCAAATATTCTACGATAGAAAAAGAGTATTTAGCCATCAAGTGAGCAATAGAAGCTCTCCGATTTAATTTATGGGGTACGGAATTTTAAATATGGACAGATCACAATCCATTGTGTTGGCTACAAACATGAAAGATAAGAACCCCCGTATTATGCGGTGGTACTTAGCATTACAGCATATCATTTACTATTAAACATAGAAAGGAGACCATCATGTAAATGTTGATTGTTTATCTAGGTATGTGACAGAAACCCGGGTAAAGCAGAATGTTAATGTAGAAGATTATTCACTTCCGCCTACTTGTTGAAGTTGATCATTAAATAGGGACCTTGGGGTGGAACCATGGAGAGGGTGGGCTGTGGTTCCAATTTTTTTTTCAAATCCTCCTTAAAGGTTTAAAGGAAGATTTGCGCAAAGGAGGGGAGGAGAATGTGATAGGGACAGTGACAGTTGAATTTGATTATCTCTTTTTATGTGTTTCCCTGTGTTTGTTTCGTGGTATGGATGAGCAGTCTATGTCTGAAGTTTGTCCTCCTATTCTGTGCCACCGCTGTGTTTTAGAGATAGCGTGGTGTAGCCTGGCCACCTATGCTATGCTATTCAATTGTTCCCCCCTCCTTTAAAATTATGTTCCAGTGAAATAAAAAAGGAACGAGCCTCTGTCTTTACCTGAAGTAAAAATGAGCATTACGAGAGGAAATTAAACGAAGAATATAATTAGTGTCCCGAAATTAGATGGACTTTCATTTTTTTTAATCTGTCAGTCTGCCGCTTCCACTTTTCTTGAGTCTGTTGTTAATTTTTTTTCCCAAATAGTATCAGTTTCAAAAGTATGAGGAGTCGCTAGGTTTCTGGTTATTTGGGAACCCCCCCTTTGAGAATTGTTGTTCTCTCCCTGCGGAAAGAAGTCGGTTGCAGCTTTTCTTTTTTTTTTTATGTTAGAAAATGCACCTTTTTATATTCAGATGCTGGGTTTGCTGATTGTCAGTTGAATTGACTAACCAGATTGTTGCTGGGTCTTTAAATGTAAGGTTAGGACTGAAATGGATCAGATCGATCCTGGGTGTTGTACCTGTAACACCTTCCTGGGCAGTTGTGCTTCTCCTGCAAAACTAAAGACCGGAAATCATGGACTGAAATGCTGTTTGTCATCCTTTTTTATTTTGTATTATTTTCGAAAGTTCGCTTTTGTTTTCTGTCTTATCCTCGGATGTTATTTGAAATTCTGCTAATAAAAGGCTATGGACTTCAGCTTTATTATGGACTCCTGTTGAATGTTGTTGCCAGATGCTCAGCCTCCCACAGCCACTGTTAGCATTTCTGTTTGCGTTGCTCTTCCTGTTACTATGCCACAAGACATCATGTGGCGGGAGCGTGGGGCTCCTTGTTATCATTCTTAAAAAGAAGGGAAATTAGAGGAAAACACTCCATTTAATGCATCAGTTAGGGTTGTTCCACAGTGACAAAAGCAAGGAAATTTGATGTTAGGGTTGAAACCCCCTTTGCACCCCTACAGCCCACTCCCCCAAATGGAATTGGGGTGTGCATTGGGGTCATCGGTACTAACTGTCACTCCATTCTCCTATTCCTAAGCTTCTTTCCACATGTGATGGGGTGACATTTAGGGCCAATGAGTCCAATGTGCAACACAACACTGAAAGGCACATCTGTGAGAGGTCAGCAATGTTCCCTCCAAATTTTAGGACAAAGCACCAAAGCGTTGTTTTGCATCAGGGTGGCAAACAATTGTTGCCATTTTCCCACAGCCTAGAAAAGTACTGTTGCAATTTGTGAAAGGTTTTGCAAACATTTTCAACACTTTTGTGAGTTCGACACTACTTTGTTAAAGTACTTTTTCTAGAGATTTGAAAAACACTGTACCGTAGTTAGGGTTGAGGACCGATTTACATGTTTAATTGCAGTATTTTGAACCTTATAACTTTGCAACCGTTGAACGTATTTGCCTGAAATTTGGAATACAGAATCAAGACCCATACACCTGTTTAGTACATTAGTTAGGGTTGTATCACAGTGACAAAAGTTAGGAAATTAAATGTTAGGGTTGAAGTACCCACTTTGAAGCCCTCCAGGCCACTGTGCTGTATTATGTCCAGGAGGAACAGGAAAAAAAAATATATAATTCTTAGTGGCCAAATTCAACATTGTCCATGGGTCTTAAGTTTAGAGTCTCCTGGATCTGTTTAATGGCTGCTTGTGCCAGGGTATACATTAGCTCCACAAAGAAATGTGGATCTTCTTGGTTAGGAGCCTTCTTGGTTGACAGTACTATGTCACTTTTGTCAAGGAGGTCCTTAATAATGAAATATCTCCCCTTCAGACATCATTAGTTCTGTGAGTAGTTGGAAAGGAGTTGCTGTAGCTATTAAGATCACAACTTCAGCTCTTTTAGAGTCCATTACCACTTCAAATACGTGCCCTAGCCAGTGGTGCCACAGTTGTAGGAGATGTTTAACCCTCAAGTGGGTTTTCTTGTGAAATGTTACTCCCAGCCCTTTGTTTTAAGTGACTTAAGATGCTTGATTGATTAATAGGCAAGGAAATTATTTGCATTGGTGGACTAGCCATTTATAATTACTGTCATGCATAAGCAGCACTCATTACAGCACAGCACCTCATATTGTTTCTGTGTGAGGAGAGGGGGTTCTATTAGTAGTCTATAACTTTGTATGTTGCAGCCATCCACTGGTCTTGTATACATGGGCTCCCTCCAACCCGCTTTACTCACCACTTCTCTCTACCCATTCTGCATCCCCCCCAAAAAACACACCTAAACTACATAGACACCCCCTCACACTTCGTTTGTTGAACATTCCTACAAATAATAACAAACAGTAATATAGTAATCAAGATGATAAAGCACATATAGGTCTCTAGGGGCTGTGGGCTCCCCCTCACACCCCTTACTATTGCCTAAAGTGGGTCCATCTCTTGATGTCTGTCTCTTTCCTGTCTCCCCAGATACCTTGATAACAGTTGGTTTCAAGTGTGATATTTTGCCAAGTAAGGTCATAAAAATCCTTTTTAATTAGTTGTTATACCTAAATGTAGCAACTATTACTTTGAAACTGTAATAGCTACAGTGTAAGGGATAGACCAGTAATCTACCATCCAGTTGCTTTTGGTCAAAAATTAATCCTTAAAACTGCAAATCAGCTAGTATTGTGTTTTACAGTATTCAGAAGCATGAACACATTTCCTTTTCCATGTGTGGAGGATATCACAGTTTTAATCCCAGGAACATTTAGAACCCTTTCAGGAAAATAAAAATCCAGAGTGATAGAACCACACCCAAGTAGGTGTATCTGATAAGTGTTTAGATTTTACAAACTTTATTTTTGTTATATATTTATAGATAGATAGACAGATAGATAGACAGACAGATGGAGAGAAGACTATGGACCTGAACATCTTCTTCTGCTCAGATTTCACCAAGAAGAATACTAAACTGATGGCTGACAGTGGCCTCAAGGCAACTGGGAAGGTTATCCCCAAATGGGATTATTGAATATTACCACCAGCAGGGTCAGGTAGGCACTGGAGCACCCAATGGCAGACAAAACAACTGGGCCTCATGGACTGTACGCTACCGTGCTGATGGAGCTGGCTGAGGAACTGGCTGGCCTCTTGGCATATTTGTTTAACTGATTGCTACAGACAGGAGAAATGACGGGTGACTGCAGGAAAGCAGGTGTTGTACCACTCCACAAGGGTGGGGAGCATGGATAAGGGTGGCAATTACAGACCAGTTAGCCTCACTTTAGTCATGGAGAAATTTATGGAGACCCTGATCAAGCAGTACCTCATGGAATACCTGGAAGGGAATGGTCTTCAGGATGGCAGACAACATAGGTTTGTGGCAGGTAGTTAAGTTTCTTAGGAATTAGAGGACATTTGTAAGTCAATGTATAAACAGCTAGTTCACATATTGAACACTGAGTTAATAGTACAGAATAGGAAAACAAATGCTGTTAAACAGTGTGATGGGTGACTGCTTTTCTATAGCATTTGCTGTATCATAAGTAAGCAGCCACAGTAAATGATAGTGAATGTACATCAGGTGTACAGGTCTCTGATAACAGGAATAGTCCAGTTAGTACAGTTGCCTTTTAAATGGATTCAGGAAGCCAATGTGTGTACAAATGTGACAGTAGGTAGTACATAGTAATTGTAGATGCAGATGACAATTCAGAATAGGCACATTTCAGTGGAGATACACAACACAGTTGAGTATGTGTACAGCTATGCAACACATGACTGAACACAGGGAAACTGTATTTATGTTTGTTAGGATTTGCATGGATTTAGGCAGCTACAGCTGCTGTGCCTCACGATATTTGTACTGCATTATGACTGGTTTTCTATAGGAATGATATGGGACTGGAGATCCATGGAACACCTCTGTAATTCTAGGTATAGTTAACTTACCACAATTGGGAGTTGCAGAAGCTTAGACAGGGAATTGAAGTACAAATAGCAGTGACTGCATCCTAAGTGTATAGTCACAGCTGCGTACTGTTGGGTGCAGATTTGCGGCACCTTGGTACAGTAATTACTACAAGATGACTGTATAGGCAGAGGAAAGTTAACTACATTGCTGAGTTTTACACACTATTAGGAATTATGGAAAGTGTGACTTGAAATGTGGCACATCGTTGCCTATGTTGTGATACTGACTGGACATCATAGCTACCAAATAAATTCATGGAGATATAGTTGTTGCACTACTTGTTGACATTTGTTTGCATGCTTAAGGAAGACAACACTTATTTTTAATGTCGTAATGCTATTTTAAGTAAAGACTTGACACAGGTGGTTATGCTTTAAAAAAATGTATTGCCAATTTGTTAAACTGAAAAAGGCCCAATCAAGATTGTAATTTTGTTTATAGAAGCAGTCTCACAATACAATCTTTGTATGTGTGTAATCATTGCTTGCCATATATGTAAATGTGTAAGAATAATAGCAACTGGATTATATGAATTGGATCAAGTGTGTGATATTATAAGAAAGTATAGAAAAAGGTAGCATAAGAAGGTAATTTGTTCAATTTATTGTGATAGTTTAACATGGTACACATATTGAGGTTAGGTATTTGCTATCATTGCAGTGTTGTGCCATCTTTTGCTGTCGGGCTTGTTATCTGCCTTGTATGCATATACCTGCTTCCTTACAAGGTGATCACTGTTTTTAATTAGGTGTTCTGTGTTTCCAGTGATGTTTCAGTGTTCACTACTCTTTCTGTTTAGAAGTGCTTTCTGACATTCCTCCTGAACTTCTGATACTCAAGCTGAACCTGTGGTGCTTCATTATATATTTACTATTGAATGTGAAGAGACTTTGTTTATAAATATTAAGTATTTTTTTAAGTGGTTGTGTGTCCTAATTATGTGTAGTGCATTACTTGTGTGCTATGTTAATAAGGGTATGTTAGTAGCTTGTAAACAGTGATTACACACATGATACAGAAGTGTTTAGTTGTTATTGTGTGACTGCTAATGTGGATTTTCCTGGGGTGGGCAAAAAACCATATGCTAAATGTTAAAGTAATAGAATATAAAAAATGTTACTTCAGTGACATTTGATTACTGGCATTTAATGATATGTCACTGACTAGGCACAAATGGAAAATTCCCACCCGGCCCTCAATTGAGGCGATCATAAATATTGTCAGGAACAGGTATGCAGTGCGTTGTGATCAGTAACAGTGTCTGATTTACAATTCTCAACATTTTTCACATAGGTTAGAATTACTTACATGACAAGTACAAAAGGAAAAGAATATTCTTACAAGAAAAAAATAACATTTTTTCCATTGTTACATTGGATTATATGTTCATTCTTAACTTGTAAATTTAAAAAAAACATTGTATAGTATGCATTTTTTATCAAAGATATGGTTAATTAGATGTTATCGGTATAGTGATGTATTATATGTTAAATGTTCATTTGTACTTTAGTCTTATACTAATACTTTTAGTACAGCTATGAAAGTAGTTAGTAACAATGTCAAGGTGAATAAAAATGTAAATATTATGTACAAGTAATTACAAAGACATGGCAAAGTCAGTTAATAATATGATACAATTGTTTGGTATTTACAGTTGCATTATTCAGCTTCTTGCTTTATAAATAAAGGCTGTTATTTTTACATATGTACAGTATCAGTATTACAAATGAAGGTGGGATAGTTCTACACTGTTGTATGGTGAACGAATGATGTTGTCTACATGGCAAGAGTCAATAGACAAATACAAGTGTTGATAGACAACTTGTGACAGAGTTCAATGTTTGGAGAATGGTAGAAGTGTTGCTCAGTTATTTACGATGATAACTGAGAACTTATCTTTATTTGCAAAGAGTAACAGTTTAAAACTGATAGCAAGTTGTTGTTATGTATGAGTATGATACATTACCAATAAAAGATATGTACAGAAGAGGACAGCAGTAAGGCCTCAGTTTTGAGATGCACAATCTTTGATAGACATCAAGCATGGTTTCTCTAGTGACTGTGAACATTATTGGCGCTGATTGAAGCCACTACAACAATTTCCATGTAGTCACTGATCCACACAAGATCTTAGATGTCATAGTGCATGGAATGTATCTGTCAGAATACCATTTTGTTGAAATGTTATGGTTTATTCAGAGTCGTAGATTAGGAACAATTGTACTGACCTACAAATGTTTCTGTCACAAAGTAGTCATTTTAAAACCTCAACATGTTGCATCCTATTCTTCGGAAATATGAAGGTCATCATAATTCTTCAATATTAGAAGATATGCATTTTTTAAGTGTCGTGGCAGTCTCTGTTTAAAACTGCTTGTAGAGTCGTCACACTCTACCCATCCACTTCTGTACCTTAGTAAAGAGGTGTAATGGCCAGAATGCATGGATTGACCATGGTGATAGATTATACTGTGAGTGTCAAACATTGATTGGTTGAAGACTATTCTACCAGCTGTGTAATCTGTGATAGGAGTATCAACTCTGAGACCGTTGGAGTCAAACCTGTGCAAGATGAGCAACAGATATTGAGATGAACTCCTGAGATGTATGGACTGAGTGCATCTGCCTCCACACCTTGCACAGGCATGCCCACATTGAGCATTGGTGAATAGCTGTCGAAATTTGACACTTTTGGTTTGAGGGACAAAGAGAGTAATCCACAGCATGTCTTCTGTGGTTTCACACTGTGAATGGCCACATGAAACACATACATATTTTGTTACATATGTTACTGTGAAGTAGTGCCGAATTGGGGCGCCGTCTTCATCCAGGTTGTTTATGACAGCCATCATAAACTCACTAGTGTCTTGCTGCATGTCCGCAGCAAATGTAGTACATCCATCATATGTACCTAACACCCGTCGTAGTGGTGTTAGTGACTGTACATTGTTAGACTGGTCAGAAGTCATGTTGACAATCTGCTTCAAAGTGTTTGATAGGATACTGTCTTTTGAAGCAGATATTGCCCACACAAAGTGTGGCATGTGTAGAAAAACTTGCATAGCTGAGTTAGCATAGCAGTTCACTCTAGTGCTGTTGTCAAACACTGGTACAGCAGCTACACCAACTGATTTCTGATGAATTGCTGGCTGTGAATGTTTACTTGAAGTTGTGACCTTTGTTGAACTCTTTTGAGTTGAATCACTTCTGGAAGCTTGTTGCTGTTTGTTGATACCTGTAGATGTGACTGAATGATGTGAGACAGCCAGATATGTAGGCAGTGGTATTAAAGACATTTGTGGCTGATGTAGAGTACATAACCTGTTGTACTCAAGAATACATTGCTTGTCAGCTCATATTTTCTGAGGTGCTAGAGTAATAATGTGCAAACCAGAAAGGCTGCGGACACGTGAAAGTGCCACGTCGCTCATGCCATCCTTGAAAATGTCTGTACCTATGTCCACCATTGCTGAATCCAAACTCAAGCCCTGAGATTTGTGAATGGATACAGCATATGCAACACATAATGGAAACTGTTTCCTGTTTACCTAGATATACTTAAAAACCTGGAATTTTACACAGGTGCGTTCTATGTGTACAGAGTGTTCCATGTTGTCAAAGTGAACTACAAGCATCTCGATATATGTCTTCTGGACATTGTAGACAAAGTCAGTGATGTTTCCCATGGCACCGTTTACCATGCCTCGTTCTACATCTAGATTACATCGCAGCATGATACGTGCATTCTTACAAACTGTGAGAACAGCTTCTAGGCTAGCTGTGCGTGAGACATCTGACTTGAGTTCATTTAATCATTCAGTCATCTTTGCTACTAGGTTTCAACTAAGAATAACGCCATCAACTGTATCAACAGCATGCAGAGTTACAGTTTCTTGGTTTTCTTTCTGCAGCATTAGATTGTTGAATTCAGTGCATTTCTTTAGTCGTGGCATAAGACACACTATGTGTGTCCCTGTAGAGTATACATCGCTGAAGACATTACATGCTGTTTCTATGCATGCAATATCTACTGTGATTCTCCAATCGTTTAACAGACAAACATGTTCTGGTGATAGAGAACCTGTACGAGCTTCATCTAAAAGTGATTTGTAAGCTAGATCACCACTTTGGTGCATGTTCTCAGACAACTCAACATAGGTAAATAATTCCCATATGTTATAGCCTGCAATGCAACTGAGGATATTCTTAGCTTGTTTGGCAGTTAGAGTTGTAAATACATGCTCTGCATTGACTGGTGCAAGCTGTAAAAGGTCTCCCAACACAACTATACTTTTGCCACCAAATGGCACTCCATCATCAGTACCTAAGATCTGCTGTAGACGTAGATGAATACAGGCAAGCATGACATTGGAGACCATGCTGATTTCATCAATGATGAGTAACTTCATCTTTGTGAACATGGAACGGAGCTGAGATGCAACCTCAAATGACAGTTTACAATACTCTCCAGTTCTCCCATGTTCCACTGGCAACATAAAGAGACAGTGTAATGTAACTCCACCAATGTTGTATGCAGCTAGTCCTGTGGGAGCAGTAACAGCAACAGACATTGAAGACCCTGTCAAGCTCCGTACTTCAGCAGTGATGGCTTCAATAAGGAAACTCTTTCCTGTGCCAGCTGAACCGCTAACAAAGATCAGTAGTGGCTTATAGTCACGACAGTCACATTGTTTTGTTTCATGTTGTAGGCCATGTTGGACAGCTTCAACTACTTGAGAGTGAACTGTATGCTGCAGCTGATTTAGTCTTTCTCTCAAGTCAGCTGGGTTGACAGTGGAGTGTGTGCCATGTTCCATGGCTGTCTCAATTTCTGACATGGGCAGTTCTGGGGCATTTAAGGGCAGAGGTTCACCTAGAACAGCTTGTCCTTCTGGATCAAGGTTGTCTTGTGAACTAACAGGAGTGTCCTCCTGAAGCTGCTTCTCTGCCTTCTCAAGCTGTTCTTTCTCAGCCTCTAGTCTCTGTATGTATGTCTCTGAGTATTCAGTTTTAAAAGTCTCATAACTGAGATTGAACTGTTCTTCGAATGTGTCACAGTCACCTTTTAATTCAGACTCAGTCCTCCAGGGTCTAAATAGGAATAGGAGAGCGAAGTAGTAATATTCTCTGCTCTCTGATGTGCCTAGATGCAATTTACAGTGGTCTATGAGCCATGGCTTGTGTCTCTTTATGAGACAGCCATCTACTCCATTTACCTTGTAAATCTGGCGTGTTGAGTCAGGTGATACATCTGCCTTGTAGTCATACCACTTAGCCCCCTGAAAGAGACACGTATCATTCATGTCGTTGTGTCTACGGGGGTAGTATGTGTCTATCAGGTTATTCTTCAAGATATGATTTGAAGAAGGTCTATTGGCAGCGAGCTCCTCAATTTTGGCATGAGGAATCAGTACACGTTTGCAGTTTCTCTTTGTAGTTTACACTGAGAAACCATACAGCATCAGACTTCCTGTACAGATGTGTACCCATTAAACGGTCACTGGCTTCATAAGCTCCACATTCTCTGTGTGAAAGAGTCTTCAAGCCCAATGACCAGAGCTGAGATGTCAGGCTTCTGCTTGAACTGGCAATATCTTCCCAAAGATCTTGCAAGCTAGTCTGCTCATGTTTGGTTATGTACGAAGTGACGTACCGCACCAGGGCCAGTGAGTTATCAGCCACAAACTGAACATCTATGTTTGCTTGCCACATTAGGAGAAGAGTTGGGTTGTAGTCATTGATGTACACCTCTTTCTCATCTCTGGGTAACTCGTATACCCTCTTGGTTGATTTTGCCTTCAAGTGGTGTCGCATTGCTGAGAAAAGGTCATTCATGGCACCATCCTGACAAACTCGTCTAGGAAATCCAAAATGACATTGTGTGTACCAATTAGATTTGTTCTTTACTACTCACCGGCAGTATTTGGCACAAATATGTTGCTGGAACTTTTGTACCAACTTCCATAGTGTAGGACTGTCATACTTGTCTGGAATGTGACGAGTGATATATTTCTTGATGAATGCTAGCACTTCTGCTGCTTCATGTTCACCAATGCATGGAGCATCCTTGATTCACAATAACATATGGATATGAGGGGCACCCCGTGCTTGATATTCTGTCCTCCAAAAGTAATGTTCCACAATACCAAGAGGTGGATTGTCCTTTGACAAGATGAAAGTCAGAATGTCATGGAACTGCTTGTGAAAATGTCTTGTGACAGACACAGGATCAAGTGAACACATTTCTCTGACAGTCATTGATGAAATCCGGTCAACATCAGAATTTTCCCACTTCAACAGTTCAATGAGCTTGTCCCAGGCGTATTCAGAACAACTAAGTGTGACAAACCATGTGGCTGCACCATACTCTCGCAGCATTGTCATCTCTTCAGAGTGTCTGCGATACCAATATTCTTTGGTGCCCCAAAGACTTGAAAGTATGGAAGACAGATTCACTTGCACATTTTCATCTTTCTGCTTTAATTTTTCTAGAAATTGAGCAGCTGTTATTCCATCTAGTGGACTTGTGAGATGAATAGTATGTGCTATAGATGCAGACAGAATGCTAAGTTCACTCTCACAGAGGAGATGGAACAGGTACTGTATGTTACATCTGAATTTGCCATCTTTGCTGAGCGCTCAGCTAGTGCGGTACTCAGCACCCTGTACACGCACTTCTCTTTCATCTAGGCATCCACCTGACCCTTTTGGAAATAGGTCTGGGAAACAGCGTGCTTCTAGTGTTGCCTCCCAAATGCTGACAGGCTCACCTTCCACCTGCTTCATTTGATAGTGATCAATGTTGTCTCCTACTGGATCTCTGCCATGTAGTTGGTGAATTGTGTACTGTTCATACACATTGCCACATGTCTGTCCACTGACCTTCTCAATGATTGGTTTACTTTTTCTAATAGATCATGTTGGACAGAGAGACTGGCCATCTCAAGGTCTGTATAAAAGGGATTGTTGCTCTTTAAATAAGTAAGAGCAAGCTTAACCTTTTGCACACTGACAACATCTTGCCAGATGACCTTGGCCTTTGTTGGAACACCATTAACAAGAATCACCAGACTATTTTCTGTTGAGATTGCTTGAACATTTTCCTGTAGAGGAAGTGGTAGATACATCATGGAACCCTTTAGAGATCTAATAAGCTCTTTCTGTGGAATGTTCCGTGTCTTTGTGTTCAGACGTAGAATGGTTTGGAATGGTTTCATTGTCTGAATTAGAATGAGTTCAAACATATTCAATGTTGAAATCTCACTTGGTGTAACATCTGCCTCCATATTATTCAGCAGTGACCTTGCTGGCAAAATGTTAGACTTCAGTTTGGAGAAACAGTGTTTGCATAGCACAATGGTGTCTTGTAAGTGAAAGTCAGATTTCAGCAGCAAGAATGCTGAGAGCGGAACCACATGTCATTGTATGGTGACAAGGTTTCTAGAGTTGACTGTGACTGTTTGTTTTGTGTAGCACAAACGGTCGCATGAGCACATACAGAAGTCAAACTTCTGAGACTTTGCCAGCTCAAACTTATAATTTCTTTGCTGTACTGTCTGCAGTATGTCACTTTCAACACTGAAACAGATGTTTCTGCAGAAGTGTTAAACTGAGAAATTGTTGTGTCTGGTACAGAAGTAATGTGTTGCAGTTTTTTGAGAAATGTGATGGCACCTTGCATGTCACCTGACTGCAATAACTCATTTAAACAAGTGTACTGATGTACAGCTCACCGTACTTCATGTACTCTGTATACAAAGTTTCACATGCCTGTTTGATGCACTCCAAGCATCCGCATGTTGTGAAAAATACTATCACAAACACCACCATTGAGACATAATAGTGAGTGACCCATGAGTCCAGTATGTGGACGAATTTCACAATGGTCAATTGTGTTAAACAGTTTATGTCTGTCTTTGCGATCTGTTATCACAAATAGATTGACAAAGTGTTTAACTTTTTCAAATGACGATTGCCTACGGTTGCAGGTATCATCACATGACCATGCCAGACAGTGCCATTTATTGAAGACTGTGTTTGAATCACAGTCATCATCTGTATCCATTGCATTGTCATCACAGATACTGAGGACATTTACTAGTTTGCCATACTCATCAATGGTGAACTTGTGTTCTTTTTTCAGGAAATAATAAGAGAGTCTTCCCAAAAATATGCCTCTGAGTGCTGTGTGCATCCACTGACCTGTGAAAACATCACAGAAGTTGTCGACAGTTAAAGAAGGATACTGTTGTAGCCTTTTTTTAATGGCATACACAACTTTCCTGAATTGTTCAAGCACATGAGACATCTTACGCCACAATCGCTGCAGTACAAACACTGCTCTGTTGACAAAAGTGCGCACTTTGAGACGCAACTTCATCAGAGACAGATGACTCTTAGTCTTTTTGTGGGTGTGTCTCATCACAGCAGCAATAAGTCTTTCGATCTTAGCTTTACTTGCTAGTGATCAGAAATACTTTTTCTTTCTTAGTTGCAAATCAGCAGGTGTAAGTCTACGGCATTGTTTTGGAGGTTTTTTGATGGTTGCACTCACAATAGTTGTGTTTCGTGTCAGAGATCTACACAACTTTTGTAGAGGTACCCCTTTTTTCTTTGCTGTTGAAGCATTTGCTTTTGCTGTGCAGTGAGTTGCTGTAGGGCTCACTGTTGCAGTAAAGGTCTGTGTATGTTCATTTTGTGATGTTACTTTAATGTTTTGTTTTCGCCCTTATACAACAGTGCAGTACTATTATACCACTCTCGTTTTCCTATACATCTACATCTGTATTTAGTTGGCATGTTTTGCTATTATGGTTCACAGTGGCAGTAAGCAATCTTACAGAAGTATCAGGCACCTGTATGAAAGACAGACAAAAAAAAACAGTGTTGGAATATGCCTCTGTACATATCTTATTACACTGTGCATTGACAGAATTGTGAGTTAAGTATCACATTAATTTTAAAATTAAATTTAAATATTTTTATCACATAAGCATGACATTATCACATAGAATCTTTTACAAGTTTTTAATGATTTCTCTGTACAGTTAGCAAAACTTATTATTATTAAGAAAAAATAATATAGCTTATGCTGTGACAGTTCTGCAACACAATTACTTTATTGGTAATTGCTCTGTGAATTACTGACACATTCATCATTCAACTTTGTATACTTACTTCAAGTTACTGCAGTTTTTAATATTTACATGTAACATTTTCCGGTTGGCATTTAACTACAACCATTTTAGCTATTGTACAGCAGTCATTTTTTGCATGGTTGCTGATTTGTTTTTATGGTGGTTGCACACATGTGCCAGAAAATAGTGACATCATCTGAGTTTTCAGAGGTGTGGCAGCCCTCTTACAATTCAGTCAGTGTGTTTGCTGGCACATCCCTAGTTCTCCAATGCCTGCTGGAGCTGTCTATGACAGCTACAAAATGCATTGGAGTACAGTTGAAAGGGGGAGCTACACTTCAGTGAGCAGTGATAAAATATTGCCTGCTCATGCATGCTCCCCCTGCGTGTGTGCACACACACACACACACACACACACTGCTGTGCTCGCCCCCTTCCCACACTGTATAACCGATGGGGGTGCCCAATCCCCCGTCAGCTGTGCTGCACCCCCCCAAAACATAGTTAGACATGCCATGTGGGTGCCCACTCCAGCGTGGCAACTCATCATATAGCCAACAGGGGTGCCCAGTCCCCCGTCAGCTCCACTGTCTCCCCCCGGGTACACGGTGCCACACTGGGAGCCCACCCCAGTGTGGCAAAGCTTGTTATGGCTGATGGGGGTCCCCAATTCCCCGTCGGCTCCAGCCCCCCAAACAGCCTTTCTGCTGCCATGCTGGGAGCCCACCCCAGCATGGCAAACATCCCTCATCGTCTGTAAATAAAAAAACACCTGTAAATAGAAAAACTGTCCCTAGGCGCTTCTCCCTGTCCCCTCCCACAACCCGCACCCACCCACTGCACACCCTGCCTCCCCACACACCCCCTCTCACCCCATACTTACCTCCGAAGTCCAGCAAGATGATCTTTGGTGTACTGGGAACATGTCTGCACTCTTCAAAGCCGACCGCAAACTGAGGAAATGCCGGTAAGCTATAAAATCCGATAGATAAGGTTGTTTCAACTTTGTTGCATTTCTCAGCCATTTTTTGGAATTTTTGCACCAAATTTTCAACATGGGGTTTTGGCACCACTCCTCATGAATTGTTGCACTGTCATGTCGTTACTCATGCCCGAAGGGTGATTTTTGCAGTCACTTTGTGAAATCACCTTACTGCACCGATTAATGAATCGACAGTGGCAGTATTCATAAGGTGGGTCTCAAAAACTGTATGTTGAAAATTTGGTGCCAAAATTACTAAAGATTACTGTTTTATGAATGTGCATTGCGCAGTTCCTATGCACGATCGTAGGTTTGTGAATTTTCAATATTTTCAATCCAGATTTTAAAGATTTTCATTTTACCACACCTCCTTATGAGCAGTACAACTGTCATTTTACACATCTCACCCAAAACGTGTTCCCGCCCAAAAAGCGTGCAATGGCGGAGTGGGTGTGCGAAATCACTATATCATACACATGAAGAAAATCACAGTGACACTGTTCATGAGCAGAGGTCTTAAAATGACTATGTTGAAAATTTGGTGGAAAACATGCTAAGAATGACTGTTTTATGAGCCTGCGTAGCGCAGTTCCTATGCATGCTTGTAAGTTTGCGAATTTTCAATATTTTCACTCCAGATTCTCAACATTGTCTTTTTACCACACCTCCTTATGAGCATTACAGCTGTCATTTTTCACATCTTGCCCAAAATGTGTTTCCGCACATGTAGCGTGCAATGCCGCAGTCGGTGTGTGAAATCACTGTATAGGACACATTAAGAAAATGACAGTGACACTGTTCATGAGCAGAGGTCTTAAAATGACTATGTTGAGAATTTTGAGGAAGAATTCCTTAAAATGACTGTTTTACAAGCCTGCGTAGCGCAGTTCGTATGTACACTCATAAGTTTGTGGATTTTCAGTATTTTCACTCCAGATTTTCAACATTTTCTTTGTACCACACCTCCTTATGAGTAGTATAGCTGTCATTTTTCACATCTTGTCCAAAATGTGTTTCTGCCCGTGTAGCGCGTTATGGTGCAGTCGGTGTGTGAAATCACTATATGGTACACATAAAGAAAATCACAGTGACACTGTTCATGAGCAGAGGTCTTAAAATGACTGTTGAAAATTTGGTGGAAAACACGCTAAGAATGACTGTTTTACAAGCCTGCATAGCGCAGTTCATACGCATGCTCATAAGTTTGCGAATTTTCAATATTTTCACTCCAGATTCTCAACGTTGTCTTTTTACCACACCTCCTTATGAGCATTACAGCTGTCATTTTTCACATCTTGCCCAAAATGTGTTTCAGCACAAGTAGCATGCAATGCCGTAGTCAGTGTGCAAAATCACTGTATGGGACACATTAAGAAAATGACAGTGATACTGTTCATGAGCAGAGGTCTTAAAATGACTATGTTGAGAATTTTGTGGAAGAATTCCTAAAAATGACTGTGTTACAAGCCTACGTAGCGCAGTTCGTATGCACGCTCGTAAGTTTGTGGATTTTCAATATTTTCACTCCAGATTTTCAGCATTTTCTTTTTACCACACCTCCTTATGAGTAGTACAGCTGTCATTTTTCACATCTTGGCCAAAATGTGTTTCGACCCATGTAGCGCGTTATGGCGCAGTCGGTGCGCGAAATCACTATATGGTACACATCAAGAAAATCACAGTGACACTGTTCATGAGCAGAGGTCTTAAAATGGCTATGTTGAAAATTTGGTGGAAAAATTCCCACAAATGACTGTTTAACAACTGTGCATTGCGCAGTTCCTACGCACGCTCGTAAGTTTGCAAATGTTCAATATTTGCAGTCCACTGAGTTCGAAATACCTACACAGCACATACATGTGTTTATTATTGAAAATTTTGCTATTTTGCCATAAAGGCTGAAATTGTGGCAACAAATAGGCACTTTTGGAAAATTACTGTCGAATGCACGACAGTGTCGCAAATAGTACTGTCGTGCATTCGACAGTGTCACAAATTGTGCTTTCGTGTGTTCAACAGTATGATGAAAAGTAATGTTGAAGTTCGAAACTGTCACAAAATTTACTTTCATGCATTCTAAAGTGTTGCAAAAAATACTGTCGCAGTGCGAAAGTGTCGCAAAATTACTTTCGTGTGTTCGAAAGTATTGCAAATCTTACACTTGGGAGTGGCAAATGCATTCATTATCAAATCAGATTTGGATGTATTTGACTGACAGCTGGTTCTACTAATGTAATGCAAGATTTGTCAGGCCATCACAGACAACCAATCAGAGACGGACAACGCTGAAGAAGAAGTCAACAGCAGCCATGTTAGTTCTAATTAAGACACAGCACTTGTATAACTGTAAGTACAGTATATTTTATAAATCATTTTTATAGTATGATAAAAAATGTTACCAGCATGTAAATAGTATTAATCAAAATGTTTGTCAATGCTGAATTTCATAATGTTACTTATTATCTAACATGCTGTATTATTTAGAAAAAAACAGTTTAAAGTCAGATAGCATTTTAGTACTAACTTGTACAGATACAGCTGCAAATAGAGGGAGATAGGAAGGTGCACGTGGACTCCTAACAGAAGAGGGAACCAATCAGACATGTTTCTGCTGTTGTAATTGTTTAAAACTGCCTATGAAAAGGATGCATTTTTCCCACTTCTCAATGTTTGCAGTAGCTGAAGCAGAAGTCTAGTAATAGTCAGTGCATGACCTACATTGGTTAATGAAGCCAGAGCAGTAGCCAATGTTTATTTTTCATTTATGTGTTATGACTCAGCCCAGTGAAGCTGGCTTGAAATAAGGAGGGGAAATATCAGTTTTACTTTCACTGCTGCATAGGCACTGCAGGGTGAACACTGACTTTCTTGGTAGCTCTCTGTACACTTCTGAGTGTAAAAACTTAGAATGGCAGAAAATTGCAAAAGGACTTTGTGGGTAGTTGGAAGCAGTATCGTGAGACGAGCAGCTGAGTATGCTGTTCATAGTGATTTTGGGAGGAACCTGCAGCTCCCAGATTGCTATGTAAGATGGTTTGGTAGGGGTGGCATGAGATGGGAACATCTCATGCCAACCATGCACAGACTTTTGAGAACTCACTCTTATCCTGACATACTGCTAATACATCTTGGAGGCAATGATTTGGGCATGAAACGCTGGGTAGATTTAGTTACAGAGGCAAAATTGGACTTTGCTTCTATCATGAGTATGTTGCCTGCCTGTATAATCATTTTTTCAGATATTACAGAGCGTAGGGTCTGGCAAGCAGAACATCATATGTATCTGATTGACAGAGCTCGCAGAAAAGTCAACATACAAATATTTGCTTTTCTATGCATGCTTGGAATGTATACTATATGCAGGGCCCTGAGTTTTCCGCGATTCCGCGGATCGTAAACATGAAATATCTCGGCGGAATTTGTCACCCGTGGAATTCGCCACCTGAAGTGAACAAACGCCTGGGTTTCATTTGCAGACCAGGGTGCCCATCTCCGTCGGGCTGAACGCCTCTTCACCAAAATGTTGTGCCATGCTGGGAGCCCACCCCAGCATGGCAAACGCAGCAATTGTTTTTTTGCCGACAGGGTGCCCAATCCCCGTCAGCTGAACTTCCCAAAGTCATTGTGCCATGCTGGGAGCCCACCCCAGCGTGGCAAATGTATCAATTATTTTTGCGCGAAGGGTGCCCCATCCCGTCGGATGAATGCCCCCCGAAGTCATTGTGCCAACGCGGGAGCCCACCCCAGCATGGCAAGCGTCCCACGACATCTTTTTTCCCTGTAAAACAAAACTGTCCCACGGCACATCTCAGCCCCCCTCCCACATCCCGCACCCACCCACTGCGCATCCAACCCCTCCCCACCCCCACCCCATACTTGCCTCCGGACTCTGGCGCGATGATCTTCGTGGACGGGAACACGTCTGCACTCTTCAAAGGCGACCTTCAATCGAGGAAATGATAGTAAGCTGTATAATGGGCTAGATGGGGGTTCAACTTTATTGCATATCTCAGGCATTTTTGGGAATTTTTGCACCAAATTTTCAACATGGGGTTTTTGGGACCCCTTCTCATGAATGATGTCACTGTCATGGCGTTATTCGGGCTCGAAGGGTGATTTCGCGCAGTGACTTTGCAGTGACTGCGAAATCACCCTTTGGGACCAAATACCACCATGACAGTGACATCATTCATGAGAAGGGGGCCCAAAACCCCCATGTTGAAAATTTGGTGCCAAAATTCCAAAAAATGACTGTTTAATGGAGTGCATTGGCAGTTCCTCATGAGCGCTCGTAAGTTCGCGAATTTCAATATTTTCTCCAGAGTTTCAACATTGCCATTTCACTACACTGTCTTATGGTAGTATAGCTGTCATTTTCACATCTCACCCAAAATGTGTTTCCACCCTTGTAGCTCAGAATGGCACAGTCGGTATCGAAATCAATGTCAGGACAAATTAAGAAAATCACAGTGACACTGTTCATGAGCAGAGGTCTTGGAAATGGCTATGTTGAAAATTTGGTGAAAAAATTCCAAAAATGACTGTTTAACGGCGTCGTTGCCAGTTCCTACATGAGCGTCGTAAGTTCACGAAATTTCAATATTTTCACTCCAGAGTTTCAACATTGCCATTTCACCACACTGTCTTATAGGTAGTACAGCTGTCATTTTTCACATCTCACCCAAAATGTGTTTCCACCCTTGTAGCGCAGAATGGCGCGTCGGTGTGAAATCAATGTTCTGGACAGATTAATAAAATCACAGTGGTACTGTTCATGAGCAGAGGTCTTAAAATGGCTATGTTGAAAATTTGGTGACAAACACCCATAAAATGACTGTGTTACGTGTGTGCATTGTGTCAGATATGGCAAAAAACAAAAAAGGAGAAAAAAATTAAGGGTAAAAATGTGCCAGAATTGCACTTAGAAGTGGTGTTGAGTGCATGAAGTTCTGTAGCAAATGAGAACCTACTTATAGAACTTTGCTCCGATGTGCCACAGAAAAATTAGCCCTGACTATATGTCACCCAGAAATTAAGTACTGTAATGATTGACTAGTCCTACCAGACGGTGTACATTTCTCGCATGCTGGCAATTGCCATTTCCTGGGAGACCTTCGAGATGCAATCCTCAAAGTCATCTAAGATTGTCAGACTGTTTGAGCAAATATTACAGTGTACACAATGGTTCTTCTCAGAACCCTATAAATGTGGTCAAAAAATAGATCAGCTGCATGCATCAGTCACACATATGAGTTGGGAATATTCAGATTGTGGCATATCATGTAACAATACTGGGGAGAGAGCAATAGCAATGCATCATGTTGTTCTTTGTACACAATTGCATGATGTTGTTATATGTTTACATTTTTATATAGTCTCAGTCTGTAAAGTTAATGTAACATTTACTGTGGGATTACAATATTGTACCTGGAGCAGAATGGTAGGGGTGTAACAACAGTGAAACGCAGGGGTAGAGGTTTATGTAATGCTTTATTTAGTGTTATTTCTGCAAATAGAGGTATGTTGACTGGAACACATATGCTAAGTGGTTTTAATGTGTGCTTGCACAAATGTACAAGAAAATAGCGGTATCATGTGAGTTTCTGCAGGTGTGGCAGCCCTCTTCAAATGTAGTCAGTGTGTTTGCAGGTGTGTGCACAGTTTTGCAATGCGTGCTTGAGCTGTGTATGACATCAGTTAAAAATGCAGTGGTCTATAGTTGAAAGGGGAAGCTATAGTTCGATGAACAGTGATAGGATATCACCTGTTCATGCACGCTATCCGCCTGCACACACACACATGCACGCATACTGTGTGCTGGCCCCTCCGACACACTGTATAGCTGGGGGTGGTGGGAAATCGCTTGATAGCTGTGGTGCAACACCCCAAAACAGAGTTCTACATCCCACGCGGTGTGACCAACGCAGCATGGTACACATGCGTAGATGATGGGGGTGGGCAATCCCCTGTTGGGTACACTATCCACCCCCCCGAGAGTACAGGGTGGCATGCTGGTGGCCTACCCCAGCGTGGCAGCAGATGTTGTCAGTGACAGGGGTGCCCAATGCCTTGTTGGGGCTACATACCACAAACCAGGCATCTTTCTGCCATGCTGAAGCCCATTTCAGTCTTTAATTTCATAAGTACTAAATGGAATTAATTTAAAACAATCATTAATACTGGTAGATGACAGTAATGGCAATGTTTCTTTGTGCTTCTATTTCAGAACTGAATAAGAAAGAAATATGAGGCAGTGGACCTTGCGAGAGGTGTGTGCACTGCTTGAGGCAGTCCAAGCCAGGGGAAATGCTCGCATTCTAATGCGGAGCATGAACCGGAAGCTGGATTCGATGTGGAGGCGCATCAATAGCTTCTTGCACATTGTCCTCAAAGTGAAAAATAAGACAATTGTGCAGCTGAAGTGGAAGTGGAAGCTGTTGCGCCAGTGGTTCTATGTCTTGAAACAGCATGAGGGGATACCGGACAACAACACGTGCTGGTACTACCTCGCTTATGAGCTGTGGGAAGCTGCTGGCAAGCCAGCTGCCGGGGAGTGCCTTACTCATCGTAAGTAACTCAGCAGAAGTTTTAACAATGCATGTGCATTTATTCAGATTTTGTAACAATTATGGCAGACAGTATAATACTTTATACTATATGTAAGGATGTACCATGAAAACATGTAGATACATTGTTGTATTTATTAAGTGTGGTGTTGTTGAGTCACAAGGCAGAGGCTAGTGACATACCTGTACCACAAATAGTACATCCATACATATACCTAGTTCCTATCATGGTATGTTTTAGAAAACAATATTTAACTGTTTATCTAGTGTAATGTAGTGCTATCAAAGTTGGAACAGTGTCATACTGTGTATATATAAAAACTTTGCTTGCACGCATGTGCAACAAACATAGTGCCATCATACGACTTTTAGAGTTGTGCCAGACCTGTTCCAATTCAGGAACTGTGTTTGGAGGTGTGGTCACAGTTTTCCAATGCCTGCTGGAGCTGTCTATCACAGCTCCAAAATGCAGTGGCGTATAGTTAAAAGGGGGAAGTATGTTTCAGTGAGCAGCGATAAGATATTACCTGCTCATGTGTCCTCCCCCCTATACACACACACACACAGACACACATGGACACATACTGTGTGCTGCCTCCCCAACCACACACTATGTAGCTAATGGTGTGGTGGCCCCCCCAAAAAAATTCACATGCCATGGTGGGTGTCCACCCCAGCATGGCAACTTACTGTGTAGCTTACGGGAGGTGGCCAATGACCCGTCAGCTCCACTGTCTTACCTCCCCCCACCCACACACAGTACAGGGTGGCAAGCTGCTAGCACATCACCATGTGGCAGCAGATGCTATGGCTGACGGGGGGCCCAAATCGTCTGTGAACTCCACACCCCTCAAAACCAGACATCCTTGTTACTTGCTGTGAGCAGACCCCAGCATGAAAAATGTCCTGTGTTGTTATTTAAAGAAAAAAAGAACTACTAATTACAAACTTTACCTTGGCACTTCTCCCTGTCCCCCTCCCAGAACCCGAACACACCCACTGTGCACCCTGCCTACCCACACCCCCCCTCATGCCATACTTACATCCAAATTTCGGCATGATGATCTTTGGTGGAACAGGAACACGTCTGCTCTCTTCAAAAGGAACCATGAACTGAGTAAATGTTGATAATCTGTATAATGGGATAGATAGTTATTTTTTTTGTTTGCTGCATATGTCAGCCATTTTTGGAAAAAATTAACACCAGATTTTCAACATCTTTTTTGGGGGATCCTTTCCCATGAATGCTGTGATTGCCATGGCGTTATTCAGTCACGAAGGGTGATTTTGCTGTCACTGCGCGAAATCACATTTCAGGACCAGTTATGGAAACGATACTGCCAGTGTTCATAAGATGCGCTCTCAAGAAGCCTATTTTGAAAAGTTGGAGAAAACATTAATAAAAATGACTGCTTTACAAGTGTGTGTTGCGCAGTTTGTACGCACGCTTCTGAGTTCACGACTTTTAATATTTTCTGTCCTGATTTTCAACATTGTCATTTTCCCACACCTTCTTCTGAGTATGACAGCTGTCATTTGTTAAATTTCATCCAAAACGTGTTTCTGCCCATGTAGCGCACACTGGGACATTCATTGTGCTAAATCAATGCACGGGACAAATGAAGCAAATCACAGTGACACTGTTCATGAACAGATGTGTTAAAATAGCTATGTGGATAATTTGGTGACAAAATTCATAAAAATTACTGCTTTATGAGCTTGTGTTGCATAGTTGGCACGTGCACTCATAAGTTTGTGACATTTCAATTTTTTCTATCTAGATTTTCAACATTACCATTTTACCACACCTCTTTATCAGAAGTACAGCTGTCATTTTTAACATCTTCCTGAAAATGTGTTTTCACCCATGTAGCGCACAATGCCACAGTTGCTGTGTGAAATTAATGTATGGTATAGATTAAGAAATAAAAAGTCCTATTGTTCTTGAACAGAGGTCTTAAAATGACAATGTTGAAAATTGGGTGAACAAATTCCATAAAATGACTGTCTTATGAGTGAACATTGTGCAGTTTCCACGCAGCATTGTAAGTTCAGTACTTTGTAATGTTTTCAGTACAGATTACCACCACCGGAATGTTTTCACACTTCTTTATGAAGAGTACAGCTGTCATTTTTAAGAACATGGGCAAAATGTGTTTTCACAGTTTCAGTGCAGATATACATGGTCGCTGTTCAAAAGCATTGTTGGGGACAGATAAATAAAATCACAGTGACATGGTTGTGTACAAACCACCAATCTTCATTTAGAGCAGTGCTGTAGTGCTCTTCAAACATTATATTTTAGATCAATTGTACTTGTTATTGTAATATGTGCCCACAATGCTTGTGATGTGTATAATGAGAAGCAATGTTACCTATGTGATGCAAGTTTTACTGTTGCTGCAAGTGTTTGAAACATGTGATGTTATTCACATTTAACACTTACATATGGCTATGGTTTCTGTTTCATGACAGGACAACGTAGGTCTCCCCCGGCTTCCTGCGAGGTAGTACCGGCATAGCGTGAAGCTGTGGAGGGTGGTCAGTCGGACACAGACAGTGTCATTATCGTTCAGTCCGACAGTAAGATTCTGATAGAAATAATTGTAGTATGTCATTGGGGTGCTATGAGGATATAATGTTATGTGTGAGCTGCAGAAGTTAAGGTCATATTTTCTTTTAATACTATTTACTGATTAAGTATTACTTGAACCATGTATTGTATGTATCCTTTGTAGTTGTGGAGTGGGTTGAAAACATTGTTTTACATCATTGAGTAAGAGAAAGAAACAGCCAGTCTGTCATCTGGCAGATGAGACCACTTAAGAATGAGTCTGTGTCTCTGTAGTGTGATTAGGTATCATATCCTTGGTGTAACAGAATCTTTATTTGTTTAATGCAGCAATGTTTCTCTTAATATATATCCTTCCTGTTCCATTGCACAACAGGCTGAGTGATGATACGATACATAAATATTACATTGACCACTGAGTCTGTTGCAACACTTGAGGTGTACGAGTGCTGACAGTCACATATAACATTAGATACAACTGTTGCACTGATTGCTGAAGTTTACATGTGTGGTGTACTCTGAAACAATACACAAATTACAGTAACCTGCTAAGTGTGTTCTTTAAGTGTAATACAGTGGTTGACAGCAAAGTAATAACTGCTTTTATGCTTCTGCCACATTTCTGATGTGTGAGAATCAGTAGTTCAGCACCCACCTGATTGTCTGCTGTGTGTTTACTGACACCAGTGGGACAGATGTATGTCTATAATTCCAGACTGTAAATGTATGGCGATGCAGCACATATTATCAAACAAAATGGAAAGATGTCAATTGATAAATGAAAATATGTCTAATGTGTACTAACATATGAGTGTAATACCATTTTTCATGTATGTGACAATGGATGTACGCCCATAGGACTACTTGACGGTCCATGTGGGCTGGTGGGGGGGGATAGCTGCTGTCCTCCACTACTTTTGGTGGTGGACGTTCATGTTCAAGAAATCATCCATTAGCAATTAGTATGTTGGTGTGTTACCGATATTCAGTAGTTGTAGTGTGTAATTATATATATTGCTGAGCACCTCATGCCCTTAGATGATTATTAAGTGATCATTTATATATCTGCTGGGAATGTCTTGTTTCTATTATTTTAATATATGTAAATGGACAGTATGGACACTGTCTACATGTTTCTTAATAAACGAATAACGTAAGTCTTTGACAATGTTAGTAGTTGAGCAGTAACCTGGAAATGGTCACACCCTTGGTTTTATGAAGGTCTAAGGCCCTGTCCACACTATGCCTCTGTAATGTTACAGAGGGCTCAAACCGTTACCGCAACGGTTTGCATTTACATCTGTAACAGGTGGTTTGAACAACAGTTACGAAAACGGTTGTGCCCCTGTAACGTTACCAGTCATAGTGTGGACGCATGAGCGTGTAGCTCCAGTATTCCCCCAGTGCAGCACGAACTGCATTGTGGTATAGGGTGCAGCTGTAATGTTACAGGGCACCCACAAATGTGGATGGGCTGTAACGGTTCCAAACCATTATCGAGGCTGTTTGCCGGCAGTGTGGACACACTGTAACGGTTCCGGTCTGTAACGGTTTGGAACCATTACAGACTGTAAGTGGTGTAGTGTGGACAGGGCCTAAGACATTAACAAGGACTATTTTAATGCTGTGTTAATATCCCTCTAGGGGTATAATGTTGAATAACACATAAACAACTGCCATATTCTGTTAGAGGGTGAGTAACTGAACAGTAACATGATACCTATGACTGCCTTCCTGCTATTATAATTACACATTTTTTCAAACTGTGTTAAATGCAGTTCGTATGTTTATGTCTACTTGTATGTTAATAAAAGACACACATAATGTTGTTAGAATGTTTGAAGCAAAAAAGAAAGCTGCATTCTTACAGTCTTGTTATTATTGCAATTAATGGGTAGGTATTGGGTGTTGTACACTGCATACTAGGAATTATAGATTTCTGTCTTTTCTATTGTTTTTTAAACTGTAATTGGACAGACATGGTCAGGGAACCACCAGAAAAAATAGGATTGTTTTGTATAAAGTCTGTTCAGGATTGGATGCACATTTCTGTTGGAAGACCACAGACACAGGCTTTCATTATTTGAATTTAGTGTTCCTTTGGGCTATGGCCACAGTAATGTGCTGTAAGTGCTTTGATGTATATGGGTTGCTGACTGTCAGTATGGCAGTGGCAAGTAATGTGGTATATTGTTCCTGCCATAGTAACAGTCAATGGGGTGGACATCAGTGAATAAGTATATGGACATCTACAGCATTGTACACTCATGGTGTAACAAGCACAGTACATCGTACAATCATGGTGTGTCAGAAATGTTTCTAATTATCTATTTCATTCTTCATACTGTTCATGTAAGGTGCTTGATCACTATGCAGATGAGAAGAGTTGCTGTCTGCATGTTATAGTTGCTTAAGAACATAAATCCATCTAAACACAGAACTGTTTTTGCAAACAGACACGTGTTCACATGTTTGCCCTACACAATGATGGAGTATTAGTAATGTAGCTTCTTAAGAAATATAGTTGTAGCTTGATATTTCATGTATATCTGATCATGTTTTTCACTTGTTTTCTTCCATAGAGCCCGGGGAAGCTGAGCATTCGGAACCAGTGGAGGTGAAGCAGCAGGCCAGTGCCAGGTCAACAGGTAAGTGGAATCTCAAAATGTTTTCAAGCAAGATGTAGTGTCACAGTATTGTGGACTCAGAATATATGTTATTATGATTGTGTCTCAGTTGAGCAGTTGTATAATGACTTATGTCATTTAGTAGGAGTGTTTACCTTTTATATGTTGACTTGCCGCAGGTGCAAGTCAACATGTAGGGAGAGTGCAGATTTGGGGGCGTGGCCGCTGTTGGGTGAATGCAGGGCAGGCATCAGTAGGTGCGTCCCTCATTCCCCAATCAGCCTGCATGCTGGTGCCAGACCATGCATACATAATGGGGCGAGTACATCTAAGCAAAGGTCCGCTGCAATCCGAGCAAAGCTTGTCATATGCAGCCGGACCGCTGCTTGTGTGCTTCGCTGCGTATGAGCATGGTCGATGGCGACTTATGGCTGTCAACATTGGGGTGCTCAATCCCCTGTCGGTAACCCCTCGCTGTTTTACTGTGCGATGGAGGAGCCCACTCCCCATCGGCATATCCCCCAATGTGGAATGCCGAGGGGGTGCCCAATCCCCTCAGCTGGCACCCCGCTGTCTTTGTATATGCTGATGGGGGCCCACTCCCCATCGGCATCACCTCTCCCCAATTGTTGAATGCCGAGGGTGCCCAATCCCCCTCGGCTCATTGCCCTCCACACGCTGTCTTTGTTTGCCGGCGGGGATTGCCCAATCATTGGCATTATTCCCCGTGTTGTGAGCTGATGAGGGTACCCAATCCCTTGTCAGCTACTGACCCAAAAAACAGGTGGCATGCTGGGGCCCACCCCAGCATGCAAATACTCCTACAACACAAAAACTGTCCCATGATGGTTTTCATTTTTTTCCACCTGTAAAATTAAAAACTGTCCCTCGTAGTCTTGATGCCCCTCCCTCACCGCACCACCCACTGCACCCTGCCTCCTCACCCCCCCACCCCATACTTACCTCCGAGTCCGGGCGATGATCTTCAGTGGGTGGGAACATCTGCACTCTTCAAAGCCGACCGAGAACTGAGGAAATGCCGGTAAGCTGTATAATGGAGTGAATAGGGTTTTTTCAACTTTGCTGCATATCTCAGGCATTTCTTGGAATTTTGGCACCAAATTTTCAACATGGGGTTTTTGGGGCCCCTCCTCATGAATTATATCACTGCCATGGCGTTACTCAGCCTCGAAAGGTGATTTCGCAGTCACTGTGCGAAATCACCTTTCAGGGCCCATTAATGAAATGACAGTGGCAGTGTTCATGAGGTGGCCTCTTAAAAAGCCTATGTTCCAAATTTGGTGGAAAAAATCCAACAAATGCCTGTTTTATGAGCGTGCATTGTGCAGTTGCTACGCAGGCTCATAACTTCGTGCATTCACAATATTTTAATGCCAGATTGTCAGAATTGTCATTTTTGTACACCTCCTTGTGAACAGTACAGCTGTCATTTTCCACGTCCTGCCCGAAATGTGTTTACGCACTTGCGGCGCACAATAGCGCAGTTGCCATGGGAAATCAGTGTTTTGGCCAGATTATGAACATGACAGTGACACAGTTCATGAGCAGAGGACCTAAAATGCCTATGTTGGAAATTTAGTGATGATACTCCATTAAATTACTGTGTTATGAGCGTGCGTTGGCAGATTGCACACACGCTCGTACCGTCGTGCATTTGTGATATTTTTAATCTGGATTTTCACCATTGTCATTTTTCCACACCTCTTGATGAACAGTACAGCTGTAATTTCACATATCCTGCCCAAAATGTGTTTTCGCACTTGCGGCGCAGAATAGCGTGGTCGCTGTGCGAAATCACTTCTTGAGACACTTTGAGGAAATAACAGTGACACTGTACATGAGCAGAGGTGCTAAAATGCCTATGTTTAAAATTTGGTGCCAAACGCCCATAAAATGGCAGTGTTGCTAGCGTGCATTGCATATTTCCACGCACCCTAATTAGCCGTAGAATTTGGTATGTTACATGCCACATTTTCAATACTGGCATTTTTACACCTCCTTATGAACTATACAGCTGTCATTTTTCACATCCTGCCCAACATGTTTTCCTGCACTGCACTACCAAACACCCAAAGGGACACCCTAATGCCTGTCACTCTCTGCAGGGTGGGGGTGGGTTGGCATCAGTTCAATACTTCACTGCCATTCCTATCATGCATCTGTCTAACTCCTGCACTACCAATGCCAATGCCAGCAAGCCAACATTCGGCATTGACAAATGCTTGGTTCATAATGTCACATAATAAATTTTTGAAGTTTCTTACTGCTGTACCACACTGTCTTTAACACTTCTACCCTGTGTCCGTGCACCAGCACACTGCTCACCACATTACATGGATCCAACCCTGCACTAATGAAGTAATTCTGCTTCTTTTCCCCAGATTTTCCCATAGTCTAGTTGCAGTATTAGCTTAGTCGTCTGCATTTGTTGAAGTCATGCTAACTGCCAATCTCTTATTTATCCTCTTCCTGTACCTGAAGATGTCTGGCATGTTTGTTGAGTACATTTTGTCTGCTAATGTGTACATATATAGGTTAGTGAGTGTACATATAGGCCGTGTTCTGCAAGACACACATTGTTTAAATTTTGCTGTTGTGGGCGGTTCTCAGAACTTAAGTGTGTGTCTTTCACTGTGGCATCTGAAGCTGCAAAGACTACTTTAGATGTGTTATCAGACTGTGAGTTAGGCACATGTGTAATATTTTCACATGTTCTGGAGGCAGTCACACTGGTGATGCATACAGCATCCTGTTGTCCATATCTGTTGCCCTTGTACAAGTGTCAAGGGTGTTTGTCTTAACATAGAAGAACAGCTTCAAGTCCCTGAGAGCAATAAAGTGTTGTACTATTTAATCCCCCCCACCATGGATGAAGACTTACTATGCGTTTTTCTGAGTGATGTGCAGTACGTCGTAGTTCACTACCTTTTTTTTACAGCACTGCCTCTTCTACATTTATCTGTTGAGACAGGTCAGTCTGTTGACCCAGCTGGACGTTCTGCACATACACTAACAATGACAATTTACAGTAATCTGCAAACAGAGCAATATTTGTGATGATAGCTACCCTTATGTCACACATGTAGCTGGTGAGCAGGAGGTACCCAGGTATTGATACCTGTAGAAAGCACTGATTAATCTCCTTGTCAATTAACCTATCCTACCAATTATTAAGCTGTGGGCTTGTTGGTGGAGACAATTCACTATCCAGCTGATGTGTCACTACTCACTGAAGTGCATTTTCCTTTTTATGTGACATTGGACGACAATACACAATTATTGTGTTGTAGATTACAGTTTTAATTAGATAGAGTGATTATTTATTTTACAGCAATACAACTTTCTGACATAGCAGGAACATTCCATTACTATGCTGTCCATGGTGTAAACTTGCATTTCTTGCACACTACTTCTGAACACAGCTCCTACTATCTATTCATATGCTGTGTGAAAAATTTATTATTGTAAGTAGTTAGGTAACTTACTAAAGTCTTGAATACTAAATCTGTGAGATGGTTTCAAGTATTAGAAAAGACTGAGACAGATTGTATTGACAATTTTATTAACATGGAAAAACTGGTAATAGGAATGTGTCACAACAAACTATTGTGAACTACATTCTATGGTGTAATAGTTTTAATACTGTTACTAAGTTGTTTCATTATAAAAAAGAAGTAAGAAACTTTCAATGATGTATTGCTGGTCAGTTAATCATGAGATAGGACATTTTGGATTTTGGTAACAATCTCTGTAACCATCCGAAAGCGCAGGATGTGAACATAAAATACTAAATGACAGCTTGTTCATGGTTTTTTGCTGAAACAATGTAATATCAGTTACTAAATAATTTGAAACATTTATGTGTGTAAAGGGGGTGAATTAGAACTCGAAAGGTGTTTCTTTTCAAACAATCATGAAAGTGATCATGATGATGTATACATAAAAGTATCTTATGATAGTGTTTGTGTGAAGGTAGTTTCATATTCTATTGCAGACATGAATAGACATTATAGCCAGAGATGGTAAAGTTTCGATTCCCACACACGATGAGGATGTAATTTTACTGTATGGGACTGTAGTGTTTATTATGCTAAAGCATCTAGATACTGAATATTTATGTCTAGTGAATAAAAGACAAGAATAGTATACCAAACCAAAAGTTCCCACAAGTTTTTTGACGCTGTCAACTAATGACATAATATAGTTAATAAAGTATTATACCCGAACAGACAAGACAACAATGTACATTTGCATCAGACATCTACATAGTATCATTAGTGCCAAATTAATGTATAACTGATACTGCAGTAGCTAGCAAATATTTAACGTCGAATGTCTGAAAGTCCATCACTGTTTTTTTAGTCTCTGTATTGATTTATTTATTTTGACTCTTTGTAGGGCGCCGATGAGAAAGACCATGTACTGGCCACTGCCATTATTATCACAGGCTCAAGCGCGTGGTTGTCGGTCTGAAGAAAGACAATGTTGCACTCCTTGAAGGACAGCGGAAAATGCTGTCCTTCTTGGAAGCACAACAGACCATCAACCTCGTACTAGAGCCTGTGGTAGCAGCGGCTGATGGCACTGTGGCCAGTACTAGTGCTTCGCCTCCACCAGCACCACCTGTTACTGCCAGCTTCCCTGGGACGAAGTGACCACCCTTCACAGCAGTCCGGTATCTCCTCTAGAGGGTGCAACAGCTTCCAATTCCTTTGCGCCTCCATATCGAATCCAGTTTCCAGCTTGGATTGCCTCAAGCAGCACACACACCTCTCGCAAGTCTTGGCTGAAGACTTTTTGTTTACAGATTTTGTGGACTATTTTTTTCTTCCTTATTTTTTTATTTAACAAAAAAAAGACATTTTTTTGAAGAAATATTTATTTTTGTATAGAAACAATTTAAAGTGTGAAAAAGGAATATTTTTATTTATTCTTTTCATTGAAAATTGAGATATTTAATATTTTTGTATGCTTTTGATAAAAAGAAATTTATTTTTGCTGAGATTTGGTTTTAAATATCTTTTATATTTTTATACTAATAGATAAATACTTAATTTATACTATTTTGTGTTTGTTGTGTTATTGTGTTGTGGGGATGTTTATTTGCAATATTTGTGAGAAAGATTTGCACAACTGTTATTTCATCATTTGCTGAAACATTATACCACACTCATGTGGTATTACACTTGTGGTTCTCCATCCAAGTTAGTGAGATACCTTACAATGGTCCCATGCACCATCAGAGGCATTACTGTGGCAAAATGCCATTGTTTCATATACCTAGTGCTACAGTATGCCTCTATGTGCATGATCATGAAGATGAGTATGTCCCCTCCATTAAAACAGTGACATTTCCCTGGTGGTCCAGTACACCAATCACTGCGTGATTGTAGCGATCAGTACCTCATAAAATACTCTAAGACCCTGGTGGTGTTGTGTATTCCCACCCCAGTCATCCAGTGAGCCGCACTGACCCACTCCCAACCCTCGTCAGCTGGTTGGTGCCACCACCCCACTTGGTTGCCACCCCAATGCCTATCAAATGACAGGTCAGTAGAGTGACATACCCATTTGTTCACAGGATGATCTAATAGTCATCCAGCTTATACTGTATACTCTATTCAGATATGTAAATTTATTCATTTACATATCTGTAGTGAGTAGTAGGGCATGGGCTGCATCCCCATTGGTTGATGCTGTTAAACAATGGTCATTCAGCTCTACTGACCTGTTAGTTGGTGAGCGGCAGGGTGGAAGCTGGGTGCACCACTGCCATCTGTCAAGTGTTACAGAGTAAATAATGGTGTTAGGGTTCATTGCCAGGTGTGCTCAGGTGTACACTACACCATCAGGGCTTTAGGGGTATTTGATGAGGTACAGATGTTCATGATCAGCCATCAACCAGTCCCCTGGATCACAAACAATATTGTACTTTGGAGTAATCTATTAATGATGACTGCAATTGGGCTCACTGCACTAGACTACACCAGGAGGGCTACTGCACTTTTGGGGGGTGGATTAATGATGCCTATTATTGGATCACAGCAATACACTGAAATATGTGACATATTGCATATTTTTCTGGGTGTTCATGAATCCCTGTGACTGGGGTGCATGCAGTGTTGTTCCTTATGACTGGTGACTGTGAGGGCGCCAGCCACAACTTGTCAGAGAATGGTACTTCTGCATGCTAGTCACATGCAAATCGGGCTGTAATGAGATTGAAATGTTTCTGTGTGTATCTTGCTGAGATTATGAACCCATTTGGATGTCCCATTGTGAATATGTGAGGTGCAGTGCATGGTGCAATGCCACTTCCACTAGTGCATGTGCATGATACAGTCTGGACACTTGCATTGGAGCAGTACTACTGTGCCATGCACACTTAGGGTGCCAAGGCTGTGATATTCAAACTACTACACCATAGTGCAGGTCTGTCGAATGTCACCAGGACACACCCCTGTGCAAGCAACTTCTGGTGTGCTCAGGCTTGTGTCATAGCCTGGAACACTTTGAATATTCGGGTCATACACTACTACATTCATCATGTCTGAAGAGTAGTTACATTGAATGCACAAAGAAAAAGAGTAAAATGCTGCAACATAAAAAAATAAATAATGCAATAACAGTGGGAAGTGAAAATTAATAGATTAATATAAAATAAATATGGTTCACATGGAAGTACTGTTAGTGTTAATAACAGAAAATAGTACTGCAAGAGTTACAATATTCCTCATCTTGGTACATTTTCAGTATGTATGTGCAGTACTTTTAGAACAATAAATCATATACTATAGTTAGTAATAATTGTCAAAAAGACAGGATATTTATGGCAAAAAAACTCCATTTAATGCATCAGTTAGGGTTGTTCCACAGCGACAAAAGTGAGGAAATTCGGTGTTAGGGTTGAAAACCCTGACTCCAAATTCACACCCCCCAGCACCACACACACACACAGACGCGCACACACACACACACACATATGCATGCAAGTATGGGGGAGGACCAAGGCAACACGACCAATGATAGACAACCAGCAGCAGGTGACAGAAATAACAAACAATTGTCTAACTGTACTACAAGACATCCCCACCCACCTGACCAGGTACTGCATGCTCAGTGGAGATCAACAGCAAAACTGAGGCCATGTACACCAAATGTACACATCCCTGATTGCAGCTGCACACAACGTACCACACTTAGTAGTTGCATGGACTTACCTACTGATGCCCCACACCACACCAGACCTGGTACTGTGCCGTTAGTCAATATAAATGATGAAGGTGCATGATCACAGTTGTACAAAGGTTTTAACACTAGTGAGTATACATTAATTACAAGAACTACATACATTAATTACAAGAGCCAGCCATGTTCAAGATAAAAGTAGTGTTGCATTTAGCATGTGATTTACATAGTAGTACATTTACTGCAACTGTTTACTGAAGATTGAGAGGATGATGTCAACGTATGAAAAAGCATTGCCTGTTCAATGCTGTGAAATTCGTACTGCCAGTATCAGATGCATTCTTACTGATGAAGGTGTACTGCTGATGTATATACATATACCTTCAGTGTGTTTGAATACTAAAGATGCAGTAAGTATTCTTTGTAAGAAACAGTATAATTGCGTGGATCAGGCCAAGCAACTTCTAAATATCATAGCACTACTGAGGCAACAATGACGTAGCTGTATTGGAGATGTCTATAGGATAGATTTTCCTGTGGGCACTTACTGAGTATGTTGTACCTGATAAAGACAATGTCATTGCATCTGTGATGACTAGCTTATTGAAATAGTGATACATTTACTATTGTTGCAATATGTGATCTATGCCACTTATGGACAGAGCCTAATTTTTTTAACAGTTGTTTCATACTCCATCTGTATGCCTACTGTTTGGGTTTGCCACAATTCTGTCACTGATGCTATCAAAGTGATAACTATGTTAATAATGCTACAGCAGGAATTAAGTAGGTATACTGTAGATATAAATATAATGGGCTGGATATTCAAAAGGATTGCACCATGCGCTATAGGGTTGTGCCTGCGCAAGTCTGAAATTGTGCCATTCTGCCATATTCAGCAAGAGGCAGTTGCGCCCCCAAGTCACACTGAGCAACAGCACAATGCTAATGAAGGCATGCTCAACTGGAGGGGGAGGAACCATGCATAAATTGCACAGCCCGATATTCAGCGGGCTGTGCAGAGTTGTGCAGGCGCAACCCCCAACTGGCACCTGCTCAACTTTGAGCAAAAAAAAAGGAGTAAGTCGAGGGCCACCCACAGGTGAGCTGCCACATTGCAGGGTGCAACACAGCAGCTGCCACCTGTGGGTGGCCCTCATTTCTCTAATACCCTCCTGCAGCCCAATCGCAGGCATAATAGTAACCCTCCCCGACTGGCCCGATCGCAGGCATGTAGTAACCCCCTTCCCTGACTGGCCCAATCGCAGTCGTAGTAACCCTTCCTCCCCTGACTGACCCGATCGCGGCAAACCCATAGTAATCCCCCACCCCCACTAGCCCGACTGCAAGCAGAATAGAGTTCAACCCCCCAAGAACATATCCCTGGTGGTCAGTGGACCACGAAGCCCGATCGTGGGCATTAGAGTCCACCACCCCCAAGGTCCACATACCCTGGAGATCTAGTGGCCCCCCACCCACCCACCACCCACAGAGCCTCACCACCCCTGCCCCTCGTCAGCGGTGGGTGGCAGCATCCACCCACCTACCCCCTCCGCCCGCTGACTGACTGCTCGGGTAGGGCTTCCGCCCATTGGTTCAGAGCAAGAGCCAATGGGCATGTAGTTTATACCGTACAAGGTGCCGATATCTGGACTGCCTTGTACGGGATGTGTGGGCAGTCAGTCGGCAGGCAGCGAGGTGGCAGGCGGGTAGGATGCTGTTGCCTGCCGGCTGATGGGGAGTAGGGTGGTGAGGCTCCATGGGTGGTGGGTGGGGCCACTAGATCACTAGGGTATGAGGACCTTGGGGTGGTGGACTCTAATGCCCATCGGGCTTTGCGGTCCACTGTAACATCAGGGATATGTTCTTGGGGGTTGAACTCTGTTCTGCCCACGATCAGGCTAGTGAGGGGTGGGGGTTACTATGGGTTTGACTGCAATCGGCCAGCCGGGGGTGGGGGTTTTACTACATGCCCGTGATCAGGCCAGTCGGGGAAGGGGTTACTACATGCCCGAGATCGGGCCAGTTGGTGGGTTGGGGGATTTCAACAGTTATGCCCGCGATCGGACTGCAGTGGGCATCGGTCCCTGATGGCTGCTGCCTGGCAGGCCGCCAGGCACAAGTCCTCAGAGATTGGTGCACCTGCATGCTAATGGCATGCAAATGGGGCCATAAATAGATGCAAATGGCCCTCCCTGTGCCTTGCATGAATTATGGCCCCATTTTCATGTCACCTTTTGAATATCGAAAATTTGCACATGGCGCAATGGAAATTGCACCACCGCATCTTGAATGCTCCAGTCTGACCACTTGCAGTGGCGCAAGTTCCACTGTGACATGCACAGTGGCTGTGTCTGGGGGTGATATTCAAAGGAGTTGCTCAATAGCACAACTCCGTTGAATATCGCCCCGGCAACACCCCAGCGCAATTATTTTGTGCAGCACAAGGGCTTGCACCACAGAATGGTGCAGTTTGAATATCCAGCCCAATGTCTTTCAGTATTGATTTAACTCACAATGGGATAAGTGTAATAGGACAGCAGGGGTTATTCTCTATCACTGACTCTGTCAGTTATAATCACACTAAGGTTTCGATGACTGTAATGATCAAGTTACACTGTTCATCTTCATGAGTTCATATTCTCAGCCATTCTCCAGTAACTAGACATTGGATGGTGTAGCTGGGTGGGACACTCTGTTGCAAAGCTCCTGCAGTGTCTAGCAGAGGGAAAGTATCTATACATGAAGGTAATTAAGCAATAAGTCATGACCAATGGTTATGTTAAATGGTCTGTTAATCACCCTCTAAGGGTTTAATGTTGAATGAGGTGTAGCTGAGTGCCTCATGTCGCTAGACAGTGATAAACTGACCATTAACATAATACCTGGGAGTGGCTTATTGCTATCATAATAAAACTGTTTTTTTAAACAACATTAAACCATGTTCATCATATGGTTAGGCTCTACATGTATGCTAATAAAAACTAAACATAAGGCTGTTAGAATGTTTTCAGCCAATCAGAAATCTGCATTTCTCAGACCCTTGTTATAATCAGAGATATTATACCTGTACAACTCTTTGGTTTTGCTCAACTCTATTGCTCAGGTGGCCCACCACATGTGGTGTGGTGTGGGGCATCGGTAGGTAAGGCCATGCAACTACTAAGTGTGGTACGTTGTGTGCAGCTGCAATCAGGGATGTGTACATTTGGTGTTCATGGCCTCAGTTTTGCTCTTGATCTCCACTGAGCATGCAGTAAATGGTCAGGTGGGTGGGGATGTCTTGTAGTACATTTAGACAATTGTTTGTTATTTCTGTCACCTGCTGCTGGTTGTCTTTCATTGGTCGTGTTGCCTTGGTCCTCCCACGTACTTGCATATGTGTGTGTGTGTGTGTTTGTGTGTGTGTGTGTGCTGGGGGGGTGAATTCAGAGTTAGGGTTTTCAATCCTAACACCGAATTTCCTCACTTTTGTCGCTGTGGAACAATCCTAAATGATGCATTAAACGGAGTTTTTTGCCATATATATATATATATATATATATATATATATATATATATATATATATATGTATGAGGTGTTCATTAATGGGGGTCTTTAATCGTAATGAGCAGTTCATCAATATTAATGAGCAGGCCATTGGTATTCATTACTAGCTCATTAATATTCTTGAGCACCTTTTTTCTGATGTACATATTTAGTCCCAGAGCAGTCGTTGGTACTCTTTAACAAAAAGACTCTTCCAATGTTCATAAGTGGAGGTCCCAATAGGTCCATCTTGAAAATTTGCTGCAAGAAATGCAACAAATGGCTGTGTTACAGGCACGCATAGTGCAGTTTCTATGCACATTCATAACTTCACTGATATTTTTTTTGATTTAGTCTTTTTTGGTGCCTGTTCCACTTTGCTGGGCATCCACCTGGTTATGGACCCCTCAGCTGTGGCATTCTCAGATGAGCCACACTCCTGGGACCCCCTGGATTACCCCCCAGGGTGGCGACATGACATGTCCAGCCCTTAGGTCACCGCAAACAATGGGATAGTGTGGGAGTCAGCCTGGGGAGCCGATTGCAGGTCAGGGGTGGGCTTCATTTAGACAACAGAGGCAGACTGATTTTTTTCCTCTGTAGGGGGGTATGAAACATGCAGTGACACCAGCATCCATCCCACCCCCAGGAATCCTGTGGACATCAGTAGCTGTGACACCCCTGACCTCCTCTTGGGGTCCCCCATGCACATCGATGACCCTCGCCCTTCCCCTGGAGAAGGAGAGCAGTCATAGGATGCTCAATCCTTCTTCCCCAGCTGGCTCTCCTATGACATGAGTCCATTCCTGAACCCAGGTCACTGACACCGCAAGCAGAAATCCAACCGCTGTACCAGCAGGCCAGTCCAACTTCACCAATTTTTAATATTTTCACTCCAGATTTTCAACATTGATATTTTTTCACACAGGCCTCATGAACAGCACAGTTGTCATTTCTCACATTCTGCCTGAAATGTGTTTCTGCACATCTTCCGCAGAATGGCTCATCACCGTGCGAAATCAACTTTCAGGATGGATTAACAAAATCACACTACCAGTGTTCATAAGGGGATTTTCCAAGAAGCTTCTGTTGAAAATTTGTTTAAAAAATTCCCCCAAACTGTCACATTAGCAGCTTGCATTGTGCAGTTTCTACGCACGTTCGTAAGTTTGCCAGTTTCTCATATCTTCCCTCCCAGTTTACAACATTTCCCTTTTCCACATTTACTCATGAACACTATACAGCTGACATTTTTCACAAGCTGCCCAAAACATGATTTTGCACCTGTGGCACAGAATTACACATTTGCTGTGCAAACTCAACTTATGGGACAGAGTAACCAAATGAGAGTGACATTGTGCATGAGGTGGGGTCCCTGAAATGCCATGTTGAAAATTGTGAGGAAAAAAATCCTTAAAACGCCTGAGTTATGTGTATCTATTGAATTGTGACACCTGCGATGCCTTTTGGCACCCATATCTAGAAAACAATGTAAGATATACATATTATTGACTCATTTCTTGTGGAGGGCTCACTGTCATGATTACAATGACACTTGAATTTTTTTCCTGCTTGCAACACTTCACAAGATATTGGCAAATTGGTGTTTCAATTGTTCCTTGCCCCGTTTGGCTGCTGTGTGGCTCTGTAGCTATGCGTAAGTAGGAGTGAAGGGCCCAGAGGGCCTGCATTCCCACAGATGCATATTGTTATGCAAAAATGGGCAGATTGGTGGGGCCCTGAACAACACATGCTATTTACTAGTTATATTACACTTTTTCAAAAAGTAAGGAAATTCATTGCAAAAATCTTTGTTTAATGCATCAGTTAGGGTTAAAGTGACAAAAGTGGGGAAATGAGATGTTAGGGTTGAGGCCCTAACCCCCCACCCCCCATAATACACAGACTGACAGACACAGGGTGAGCTATTGGTCAGGAGGCCCAACTCTCATCCCAGTCCATATGTAAACAGGTTGATATGCTACAGTAAAGTAGAATGGGGCAAGAGATAGGCCTCATGACCCAATGGCTCATCCCAGACTCTATCGGTCAGTGGAGAGTGGGTATTGGGATGGTGGGTGGGTTAGGTGCTCCAACCCTAATGTCTAATTTCCTCACCTGTGTTGCTTTAACCTTAACTGATCGTTAAACAAACTTTTGCAATTTTTATATATATATATATATATATATATATATATATATATATATATATATATATATATATATATATACAGTATGTGTGTGTGTATATATATATATATATATTTATACAACATGGCCCAGATATTGAAAAGGTTGCTCCATCGCAACAGGGTTGTGCATGTGCAAGTCCTACATTCGCCATTCTGCGATATTCAGCAGGAGGCAGTTGCTCAACTGGCAACAGGTTGCGCAAAAGAGCAATGCAAATGAATGCATGCTCAACAGGAGGGAGGAACCATGCATAACCTGCGCAACCCTGATATTCAGTCGGGTTGTGCAGAGGTTGTCATCACGCCAACCCAACCTCGCCTGCACAACCTTGAGCCAAAAAAAAAAGGATCAAGTTGAGGGCCACCCACAGGTGAGCTTCTGTAGTGCAGGGCGCAACACAGCAGCTGCCACCCGTGGCTGGCCCCCAACTCGGTCCCTGTGCCCCCCCACCAGCCCAATCGCGAGCATCACAGTTACATGAAACCCCCAACCCACACATCACCCACAGCCCGATCACGGGCAGTACGTCCATGGACCCCCACACACATCTCCCACAGCCCGATCGCGGGCAGTACAAATCATGAACCCCCACACACACACATCTCCCACAGCCCGATCGCGGGCAGTACAAATCCCATGAACCCCCACACACACACATCTCCCACAGCCCGATCGTGGGCAGAACCTGTAAACCCCCAGTGCCTGATCGCGGGCAGAATGTAACCCTCCCCACCAACTCGAATAACTCCCTGGTGGTCCAGTGGACCGTAAAGCCCGATCGCGGGCAGAATGTCACACACAACCCCCAAACATCTCCCAATTCTGCTAACTATTTTGAGCGGGCGCAGGGCTTCGCGCCTCAGACTGGCGCAGTTTGAATATCTGGGCCCATGTGTTTTGGCATAAATGTGGAGATAAAAAGTGATATCTCAGCTAGGCAGTGAAGATATCATTGATATCTTCATGTTCCTATATGTCATTTGTTATCTCCACTTTCCTATACATAATTTCAGAACTAATCTGGTTGATCCTGCCATCTGTGCCATCTTTTCAGTATCACTTTCACTTTAGACCCTGTTCCTGCTATTATGTAGCGTGACCAAATGGTCTGAAAATTGCACTATTATGCACCGTTATGGCCTTCCACAATGGCATTGTGTGTCACAAGTCCTGAAAACTGTGTACATTTGTACACTTTCACTAGCTTTTGTCAAAATAAGCTCCCGATTCTACAGAGAGAACAGCGAGTGACCCTGCAGCTTCAGAACAGAAGTAGCGTTAGCAAGTGTTGCTATGGCTGAGTAATCAAGACATACTGCAGAGTACAATCCTCTTGGTTGCTGTCCTCTTCCTCAACCACCCATACCTCATCCCCCAACCACCCGTACAGCATCGGTGAGAGAGTTAATTCCACCCCCTGTTAGTATTGTGTCTCTGTCTATCAATGAAACAGTAAGTAATCGAGATGCACTGCAGAGTACAATCCCCTTGGTTGCTACCCCTGAAACACTGAGTAATCAAGATATACTGCAGAGTACAATCCCCTTGGTTGCTGCCCCCTTCCTTGACCACCCATACGTCATCCCCAACTACCCATTACAGCATCTGGTGAGAGGGAGAGAGTGAGTGCTAATCCCACCCTGTTAGTACTGTAGTGCCACACATCACTGTCCCGTTGAAGTCTCTGTGTGTCTCCACAGTCCTGTGCAAGATGCTGCCTGAATGCAGATGCTGTCAGCTCTCCTCTGCTGTACACTATCCTGTGAATGCATCTTTCCATCTCTGTCCTGGTACCCATGCAAGATGCTAAGTGAAGACTGATGCCAGGGTGGGTTTCTGTAACTGTGGTGAGCACTGTAGCTGAGCTAATCCACACCACAATCTTACAAGGAGGGAAGTGTAGCGGCAGCGAGTTCCGCAGGAATGGTGATCATGGTCGCAAGTTTACAGGTGGTAGCCAGATCCCACCCGCTGTTAGCCAGTGCACCATCCTGTGTCTATCCCTCTCAATGTCGCTCTGTCTGTGAGGGGAGAACCATCATCAGAACCTGACTGGTGAGGACCGAAAGTGTCACACTTTAACAGTGCAGATTCATGTAACACATGATGCTGAGTCTCTGGGAACTTCGCTTTTGTCAAAATAAGCTCCCGATTCTACGGAAAGAACAGCGAGCGACCCTTCAGCTTCAGAACAAAAGTAAGCATTAGCGAGTGTTGCCATAGCAACACTAGCTAACGCTACTTCTGTTCTGAAGCTGCAGGGTCACTCGCTGTTCTTGCTGTAGAATCGGGAGCTTATTTTGACAAAAGTGAGTGAAAGTGTACAAATGTACATCATTTTCAGGACTTGTGACACACAATGCCATTGTTAAAGACTATAACGGCACATAATAGTGCAGTTTTCAGACCTCTCAGTCACGCTACATGTTGGCACAGAAAATGAAAGTACCCTACAGTTAATAAACATCACAGTGGCGGAATTAACCAAACAGTATTTTAAAGTATTGCTTATTCTGAAATAATGGCAGGATCAACCACATAACCTCCTTTAAATGCATTTTAAATAGCAGGATGAACCACAAAATGTATTTAACATGTGGCATCTCTTATGTTTGTGAGCAATATATGGGGTTATTTCTGTGTGTGGAGGAGGGGGGTGGTTGTGTTTCAATGGCCCAAAGCATGTTGTATAAACAGAACATGACATGGCTTCGTCACTTGTGAGATATCATGATATCATTGGCCTCTCGTGAAGATAAATATGATATCTTCACTCAGGCCATGTCATATCCATATATATATATATATATATATATATATATATGTATGTTATAGCAAAAAACTGTTTACTGTATCAGTTAGGGTTGTTCCACAGTGACAAAGCAAGGATATTTGCTGTTAGGGTTGCCACCCCTTGTACCCCAAGACCACGCCGTCCCCACCAACAGGCATCGGGGTGTGTGTTGTGGGTTGTCAGTCCTATCTCTCACCCAATCCCATGTGTAAATAAGCTGAGGTGGTGAAGTATAGGAGAATGGGGTGAGAGTTAGGACTGATGACCCCATTACACACCCCGATGCCTGTTAGTGGGGACAGGGTGGGTTTGGGATGCAAGGGGTTGCAACTCTATCACCGAATTTCCTCACTTTTGTCACTGTGGAACAACCCTAACTGATGCATTAAACAGAGTTTTTGCCATGAATTTCCCTTCTTTTTGAGAATGGGTACTATAAATAGTGAATAAATGTGTTGGTGAGAGTGCAGGGCCCTTTGGGCTCCGCACTCCCACCATGTAATTTTTTGTCACATAGAAATGCTAATGGTAACGCAAATGCAAGCGCAAAGGTAACGCACATGGTGATGCATACGTAAATGGTAATGCAAATGGTAAGAGAAACACAAGTGCAAACATTAATGAAAACAGAAATGGTTACGCAAATGGTAACACAAGTGCTAACAGGCACAGAAACTCAAACATTAACGAAAACAGTAACATAAATGGTAACACCAATGGAAAAGTAAATGGTAAGAAAAATGCAAATGGTAACAAAATGCAAACAAAAATGCAAATGGTAAAGGCAACAGCACTGCAGAAGGAAACAGTAAAGCAATTGACAATGGAAACGCAACCAAAAACGCAAACGCTAAGGGCAACAGAAATGCAAATGGTGACAAAGACGTAAACAGTAGTGGTAACGCTTTTGGAAACACAAACAGTTGCAGTAACAGCAACGATGATGCCAATGTGATCAGTAACACAAACGGAAATGCAAATGCAAGTGCATATAGAAATGCAAATGGTAACGTGCATGGTCATGGTACTGCAATTGGAAAAGCAAATGGTAACAGTAACAGCAAAGATGATGCCAAAGGAAAGACAAATGCAAACGCAAACGCATACGCAAATGCAAGTGGTAACAGTAATGCAAACGCAAGCACAAATGCTAACACACATGGTGACGTAAACGTAGACGATAAGAGCAAATGGTAATAGAAAGGAAAATGCAAATGGTAATGGAAACAGAAAGGCAAATGCAAGCGGGTATGGAAATGCAAACCGTAACAAGCATGGTCACAGTAATGCAATTAGAAATGCAAATGGTAACGGAAACAGCAACAATGACACCAAAGGAAAGACAAATGCAAACACAAATGCAAATGGAAGCACGTACGCAAACGCAAATGGTACTGTACACTGTGATGCAAAACAAAATGCACACAGAAACAATAGTGGAAACGCAAATTGTAACAGTAGCGCAAACACAAGTGCAAACGAAAACGGCAAGCGAAACGCACACAGTGGCATACATGGGAACCTAACACAAACGGGTACAGAAACACAAGTGGGAATGATAGTTGTAACAGTAACAGAAGTGCACACCTTGTTTTTGCCCAACAGCTGCATAGAGAACCAAAGTGGCCCAGATATTGAAACTGCACCCAAAAAGTACGCAACAGCAGGAGCAAGCACAAGTCCACTGTGCCCATACACAAGAAGTGCGGTATTCAAAAACTGAGCAGGTCAAGATGCACCTGTGGCACACGACTGAATATCGCACCACCTGCACCATAGTGCAACCAGGGATGTGCAGTGGCGCAGTCCAGATGCACCATAGCACAACCAGGGATGCTCAGTGGAGCAGGGCAGCAGTGCAACAGCACAACCAGGGATGCACAGGGACAGGATGCAGGGGCCCACCACCCATGCCACAGTTGGGTAGAGGAGCACACAGCAGAACAGACATCACCTTCCACACCCCATGCACTGCACAACCGGTGGAGAGCTGGAATAACTACCGGCCCATGGATACCAGCAACAAACCCACAGCCAGGGCATGGTGCCCCAGCACACCCTCTGGCAAGCTATGACTGGCACACAAGGAAGGCTGACCACCCCATGCCACACCATCCCACCAATGCAAAGCACACCCTACACCGTGATCCCCAGACACCCTGCCCAGGAGCAGTGTCCACCAGTGCAGGACACCCCATGCATGCCACCACCCCCACTGTGACAATGAAACCCTGTGCACCACAGAACCATGCAAGGCAGCCCCACCTCAAGCACCCGTCAGTGGGTGACAGCACACAGCGATGCAATGACTGCATACACAGTGCCACCATGCACATCCCCCCGAGGTACAGTTGAGAGAATGACGATGCATCGGCACATGAGGTACCCCACACGTGACAGGGCATGCCCTGGACTCCACCACCAGTGGTACAGCACCCTGCACACCCTCCCAAGGACACACTCTGACCCAGCACTGGCCACAACAGCCAGCGCAGACACCCACAGTGGTGCATGGAAGCATGCACCACGCAGGATGCAACACAGTGCATGGACAAACACCCACCCATACCCAAGGGTACTCCAACACAGAGACACAGTAGCGGGGCAACCAAGCCCCAACGTGTGGCCATGGAAACTGTGTACACAAGGCCAGCACCCCTCCATGGCACAAGAGTGCCAGCCACCTGTGCAGGCACCATGGAGCTGTATGCCACCAGCATGCGCCCGGAGCACAAGTGACAGACAGTGGTGTACATCCCCTGTGACACACACAAGCCACAGCATGGAAGTTGGACAACAACAGCAGAGGCCACAGTGTCACCCGAGGCAGACATGCACCACACCACTGACAGGAGGCAACCTGGCATAGTGCCAGGTACAGTGGCTGTCCAGCATGGACAGCCACCACTGACATGCCAGTGGACCGTGCAGGTCACAGACATGCAAGGATGTCAGCTGCACAGGCCATGGATGGTCTGACAGGTGTGCCATGGACACAGAGCATGCACCATGGACCACTGCACACAGTCATCCAGTGCTCAGGGAATAACACACACACCACAGACAGCGACTGATAGCTACTCCCAAACCATAGTCACTTCCCCATGGACACACACACACGCACATGACTGCACCACCCCTGATGCCATGCACACCACTGCAGCTGAGCACCTATAGCCCACTGCAAATCAGAGACCACCACAGTAGGCATATCAAAGCAAATGTGTTGTAAAAATGCAAACACAACTATATACATATATTTACAAATGGTGGGGGGGAGGGCCACAAACGAGGTGGGGATGGGTAAGGGGCAGGGGTGAACAAATGGCAGAGGGAAGGAGGGGTGTGAGGGTGGGTCCAAGGGGGTAAGGGAAATTGGGGGGCATCGGTACACTCAGTGGGAGTCCTGGTCCCTGCTCTGGCTGCTCCTCCCACCATGCCACCATCGTACTCCCAGCCATACTATCCTTTCAAGGATCTTCAGGGAAGCCCTGGAAACTTGCAGGATCTCTCACAGCACCTCCCTGATTGCCTGCAGCTGCTGTCCACCAAGGACAAGGGAGCAGAGTCAATAGGTGTGAATGCACAGCCCTATGCAGCCCATCCACTGTGCATGGCATACGGCCATGGGACATGCCTCTGTGATGGTGTGAGACCACCCACAGTGATCATGTCCACAAAACCTGCCCACCCAGGTGCACACAGCCATGTGGACCACTGCACACACCCACCGGCCAAGTCCTGCACAGCACCACCATGGCTGTACAGTGACATGGCTATGCGGTACAAAGGCAGTGGCACAGCCATGTACCCGGTGCAGGCATGAACCACCATCGATGCACTCCCAGACATGCAGTGCCACTGGACAGTGCTGACTGTACCAAGTTGCGTGCATGGCAGTGGTGTCATTGAATGGTAGCCATGCCCCACTTCCCACCCTGTTACACAGCATACAAAAGTAATCATGAATGTAATGCACTCACCATCATCAGGCTGGTCCCAGCGCCGTTCTGGTCCTGCTGCCCTTTCAGCATGCTCTGGCTCATGGCACAGCCTCCCCTCCCTTGCATGCCGGTTCTCCTCTGGGCCTAGGGCGCAAACATGGAGAGAGGAACATCAGTACAATCCAGTAGCAAAGTTCCCCAGCCCCTGGGTGTGTGCAATCCCACATAGCCATACCCATCCTCCCCCCAACCTGATACCACCACCATGGCCCACACTGGATAGCCCCCCAATGTACTGAACACATGCTACCGTGATACCCATATGGACTGTATCAGTGTATGGATGGGGCACCTACCTGGCCATGGCACCACGTCCCTCCTGGCATGTGCCCACAGGTGGGCAAGCCTTTCTGGGTCCTGGCACTGCAGGTCACCATAGGGGTGCCTGCACTGCTCCGCTGTCCACTCCATGCCAGTGGCCTCCTCCAGGGCCACCGCCACCTCCTCCCACACTGCACTCCTAGCCCTGTCCAGGGTTGCCTCCCTAAATAGGGCAGCAGCATGGGGCTCCACTAACTGAACCAGATTGGCCAGTTCCATTTGGATCCAGATGAGTGCCCATCTCCTTGCCATCCTGCAATGTTTCAGTGTCAAAATGACACTCTGTAGAGCACGTTCACCATGTGCGGATGTTGCACGGTACTGCGCTGCCATTCCCCATCACACTGTCACCGAACAGTGCGATAGAGGTGCACCCATGTGGACACATGGTGCCTAGGGGCAAAGGTCAGCACAGGGTCAGGGGTCTCTCATGCAAGGACCACCACAGCGCGATTGATACTCACCACATGTAGCATGGTAGGGTGCCTGTGTGCCACTTCCTGTAGTGGCCTACTGCACTGTGGCCCCAGTGCCAGAGCGCCATACATGTGAACAGAACAGTAGCACCACTGGCACAATGGTGGCCGTGCCCTGCATTGCCTCCGGCACACAGCACGTCAGCAGAGCAGCAGGCATCGGTGTCAGCACCCCAGGCATGCGCCGTTCAGTGTCCACTGTGCATGTCACAGAAATGTGCCCCTGCCTGAGCACTTTCAACACAATTGTGCAAAGCACAACAGCGCGATATTCAGCTGGCATATGCAAATCAGCTAATCAGCTGTTTAATGGCACAGATACCACATTAGTATCTACTTAAAATTGACCTTGCCTCATCTCATTTGCATGCGTTGCACTATATAAATGCGACATTGGGCTGCAGAGGCCATAGTCTGTTATTGCAGTCTATTGTGGTGAGTTGCATGCTGTTTGGGAGTGTGGACTGTGGTGTGTGGGACATGCATGGGACTGCACAGTCACAGGTAACACCTGTCATTCCCACAGGAGCAAGAATGAGCAATCATGAAGTGGAGGAAGAGGAACAGAGATGTGGGAGGAAGAGGAGGCCTAACTTCACCAAGGCAGAAACAGATGCCCTGTTTGAGGCCTACCTCGACTAGGAGCCACTGCTCAGTGGACAGCGGGGAACACCACAAGCCCATGCTGCTGCATGGGGAGAGGTGGTGCATGCCATTAACCTGCATGGCAGCCACCAGCGGTCCATGCAGGAGTGCAAAAAGAAAGTGGGCACGGACAGACAGAGGATTAAGGACAAGGTGGCTGCCATCAGGGCAGCACAGGCTGTGACCGGTGGGGGATAGCCGGCCATGCAATGCCTGACCCCACAAGAAGAGCAGGTTGCTGGCAGCATGCGGCGTTGTGCTATCGAGGGTGTTCCAGGTGGTGGATTCCTGATGGGTGGTAGCTCGTCAGTGCATGGCATGTCCTGATCTGTCACTTGGGGGAGGAGACAGGGTAGGGCAGATACATTAATGCTACTGTGTTCCCTTACAGCTCCTGAGTGTCTACATGGGTCAGCGGTGGTGGGCTTGTCCACTGAGGGTGATACCATGGACATAGAGGAGGGCCCATCCACCTCCATAGGTGTCCAAGGGTCAGGGTGACAGTGGGTCCACCTGGTTCTCCAGACTGATGTTGGTGGAGAAGATGTGGAGGAGGCCCTGCCCGTGTCCCAGCATGCCAGCGTCCATGGATGCCATCATGTTGAGACTCAGACTGGTGCTGGATCCATCACTGATGATGATGATGGAGTTCACTTCATGGACAGTGATACATGTGAGCCACACGATGGCCACACAGCAAGTAACAGCACGGGCATGGCCGTGGGTGGTGCTGCCGTGGAGGCCTCCGTGACATCACAGTCCCAGCCTGTGTCTGCCTGCACCAGTGGAGCAGCAGTGGTGTGTGTCCAGGACAATGGGGCTGTTGTGGCCACTGAGGCAGCACCATTGAGCCATGGAGAGTGGCAGCCAGAGGGGCAGTGTCAGCAGTCAGCCAATGGCCATGGGGGTACAGTGTCGGGGGGCAGCGTCAGTGCACCACCTGTGGACATGCCCAGGCATGGCCCTGGTGTGCAGTGCCCACCATCAAGGGGTGCTGCCCATCAGGGCCTCGAACACCATGAGGGACAGCATGCCAATCAGGCAGATGACCTCTTAGAAGAGCACACCCACATTCTCCAAGATTCGGTCAATCAGGAGTTGTGGCTTGTGACAGCGGTGGATGCACTCAGTGTGGCCCTGTGTCAGGCAGAGGAGCAGCGCAGCAGGGACACCAGTCTGCTCCTGGCAGAGATGGACCAGATGTGGGAGGATGTGACCGCTGCCATTGACAGGCTGACACTGACAATCACAGCTGCCATGGTCATAGTGGGCACACAGTTATTTGCCCATGCATCGCAGACACTGCGCAGTGCAATGTCCACCCTCCTTGTTGACACCGGGTTCAGCTGTGGGCATCCCGAGCACGCCTGGCACAGGCATGTTTGGTGTGCTGCAGACCCCTGCGTGAACACGGTCGCGTTCATGCAGCGGAACCCCTGGGGGACCTTCGGTGCCACTCCATGAGGCCATTGGTCAGCCTGTCACTGCTGGTGGGTCTCGGCAGGGCCACCCATGCATCCATGGCAGCCGTGGCACTGTGGCGCGTGACTGACCTGTCTCCCACCAAGACTACTGTCTGACGCTGCCATGTGTGCAGTGTGTTGTTCAACGTGCAATGCATGGGTGGGTTACCCGGCCCTGCACGCACACACATGTTCCATCTGCACACCCTCCTGGCTGCTGGCCACTGTGGCGTGTGCATGATGATGCCTGCGTTGCACTGTCCGCCGCTGTACAATGGTACCCAGTGTCTGACACATGCACAATGACAGGCACTAGGCATAGTGGTCTGTGGACGTGTGTGTGGCTAGGAGTGGAGGTTGGGTTCGGCGTGCCTCCTACCCTTTGTGAATGTCTTGTGGGGGGGGTGTGTGTGTGTGTGTGTGCATGTGTGTGTGTGTGACCGTGTGCCTTGTTAGACCTTGCCCATCCCTGACATCGTGTGTGGTTCCATGCTCGGCCAATTCCCTTTATGACATGCAGCCCTGGGGTTTGTCCATGCATGTTTGTGGGTTGTGCCTTTGCCACTGGTGGTTGCACATGGCCCCATGACTTACCTGGGTTGGTTGAAGTGCTCCTCTGTGATGGTGTCCCGGTGCAGCTGTGCCATCTGGATCAGTCGGGGGTCCCTTTGACCAAGGGGGGGCTGGCATCACTGTCTTCACCAGCGTCCTCATCGTCCCCATCGCTGTCCCCCTCTTCGATCTGTGCAGTTATTCCACAGTCATTGGCCATGTTGTGCAGGATGCAACAGGCCAGGAATAACCCACAGGCCTTTGAGGGGCTGTACTGTAGGGCACCGCCAGACATGTCCAAACAACAGAAATGTGCCTTCAGCATCCCAAACACCCGCTTGATGACATTGCAAGTGGTGGCATGTGCTTCATTGTAGCATTGCTGTGATGGGGTCATGGGCCACCAGTATGGTGTGAGCAGCCAGGGACAGAGTGGGTATCCACTGTCACCTGTGTGTAGAGGGTGGACATTAGTTTGGTGATCAGCATCGCCCAGCCATGGGCCATCTAGGCCACTAACCATGTCACCTCTGACTATGCCCCTTCCAAGCTCCATGTATTTCTGCGTGATTTGCATACTCATCCACTAGGTAGCCAGTGAGGATGTCCTCACTCTTGAACCTGTGCCACAATGCAGACTGGTGCCAGATGAAGGCAACATGTGCTCCCCCAGGGTGCGTGGCACAGACATTGATTATGCGCCCCCTGGCATCGCACACCACCTGGCAGTTGATGCTTGCATACCCCTTCTGATTTATGTATGTGGCCCCTTCGGGGCCAGGTGATGTACAGATGGCCACATGGGTGCAGTCTATTGCCCCGAGCATGCCAGGCATACATGCAACCCTGTGGAACTCCTGTATGTTTTCTGTGTGCTCCACCAGTGTGCTGGGGAAATAGATGTACTCTGCAGCATGTGGCAGCAGTGTGCTGAGGAATTGGGTGAGAAGGCGTGATGCGGCTGACTGGGTTATGCCTATCATGTCACCTGTTGGTCTCTGGAAGGTACCCATGGTGAGCAGGCACATGACAGCTGTCACTTTGGTCTCCACTGACAGAGCATGGCTCCGTTGTGTGGTTGCCTGCATCACATCACTGCACAGCTCATAGAGCCACCTCAGGATCACCTGGTTTGGGCAGTACTGGCCCACAATTTCAGTATCAGTGTACAGCTCAAAGCTGTTGCGGGCACAGTACTGCCTGTTGGGGGCATACCCGCCGATGGGCCCTTCCATGGCCGCGATCCCCTGCTGCCTGCTTTCTCACCCCTCATTACTGCCTCCATCTGGATGGTGGCACTGACCATGTCCCTGGCTTGTGTTACCCCCCAGCACCTGTTTTATCGTTCCCCCCGCTGTCCTTACTGCTACTCCCCCGCACCAGGAACACCTCCCAGTAGTGGCCATACTGCCCACTGTCTGTGCCCTCAGTGCTATGTAGCACTTCCCAATTTTGTCCTGCACAGTGGCACAGGCTCCCCACACCTTCCCTGTTCCTGGTGGTTCCAGGTGCTCTGTCCTGCTCCTGCCCTGTCCGGGTCACAGTTGCTGTGTGCCTGCCTGCAGTTCACCAACATGTGGCTCCCCCTGTAGTGTTCTTGCATCTCTCTCTTGTTCCTTTTTATTTTGGATCATTTCCGCTATTGTGCAACTTCTGCTTGCTCCCCTATTGTGCATGGCGCATGTTGCTGAATATTGCACTGCTCCATTTATTCATGGTTACTCCCCCTTCAGTTGCGCATGCATTCATTACCATTACACTCTTGCGCATTGTGATTTGGGGGGGCGCATCTGCCTCCCACTGAATATCATACAATGGCGCATTTTCAGACTTGCGCTGGTGCATCCCTGTTGCGCATGGTGCAACCCTTTTGAATAACTGGGCCAGTGAGTACAAAGAATGTATGCATAATAATGGGCCTCGGAGCAGACAATAAGCACTTGGAATACTAAATTGTTTATATCTCAGGAACCGTATGACGTAGAAAAAATTATGAGTTTCCTGGCTAGTTTTTCACTGAGCCCCCTAGTGGGGGGCTAAGAATTTTTCTGATGAAAAGTCCGTATCTTGAAGCATTTCCAAGATACGGGCCCCAAAAGGTGCGGCAGATGCTGTAATGTTAATCTATGGGAAAGAGCATCAACTTCAGAGTACCGTAACTTTGCATCCCTATAATATTTTGTCACCAAACCACCAAAAGGCACATATGTGGGATGTTGGCTTTCTTCCTTCCAAATTTCAGCCCAAAAGACCAAACCGTTCTTTTGCAGCAGAGCAGCAAAGAATAAGTGTTATTTTGGGCATAGTGTTGCAAAGTAGTATCGCAAATCACTACATCAAGAAAAAAATCACAAACGTGTCGCAGGTGCGACACTACTTTGCTACACTACAGTTTACAAAAATTTAAAAAAACATATTTCTGGGGTGTTTAACCCTCCCAAAAAAAGACATGGCTAGCATCCTCATGGCTCGACTAGATGGCTACAAAAAGAATTGTGTCCCTAGATGGTTCCAAATTTAAATGGCAAGCATTTCTATGATCAGTAACTGAAAACAAAATGGCAGATTTGTGACACTACTAGGGCTATTTGCGACACTAAAAACTGCATTTGCGAAAGTGTCAAACTTTTTGTTAACTTTTCCCATTGACTTATAATGGGAACTTGTTTTTTGAATAACTTTTGAACAGTTTAATATTTTTTTACTAAATCTTCAAAAGATACATTGGGGGCCCCAGCCACATGTTCCCTGAAGGTTTCAGACTGGTCGTGCAAACTGTGTGACCTGTAGGTGCAAGCAAAGAATGCGTAAAAAAAGCGTAAATGCGCTACAGAATGTCGATTTATAACTCTGCAACTGTATATCCGACCAGTATAAAACATGGCACATCCTGAGATCTATAGTACCACTCTGAGCTTGCCAAATTTCAGGCAAATCTGTCATATGGTGACAAAGTTATTAAGCTGCAAAATTTCACGCTTTAAACTTAAATGGGGTACTCAACCATAACTATAGTGGCACTACTGGGCCACTATAATATATATATATATATATATATATATATATATATATATATATATTACTGGCCCCATAGGGCCAGTATAGTTAGGGTTTGTAGGAGTGTTAAATGTTAAAGAGCAATTTTTCCTGGTTAATAACTTTAAATTGGTTTCACTGAATTTCCTGAAATTTAGCATGCATCATCTGCCGGGGCTGATCTGTTGATGTACTAAATTTGGTTTGAATCCCTTTTGAGATTTTTAAGATATAAAGTGTTGAAAATACAGAAATGTTCCTGTTTTTTGCTGTTTTTTTTGGCCACCTTTGTCTCAGAAATGGCTTTAGGCGCTGGGCTGAAATATTCAGGGTAGAAAGCCTTATCTCACAGATGTGACTTTTGAAGGTTTGGTAAAACAATAGTAATCCATTGCAAAGTTATTAAATCTTGAATTTGCCATTGTTTCCTATGGGAGAAAATAGATGTAAAAGTGAAAGTGATTGTCACACACTGTCATCCTACTTTGCGTAATATGCACCTGAATAACTTTGCAACACTCCAACAGATTTGCAGAAAATTTGACAAGCATCAGCCTATGGTACCGGTCTCTTCATCTGACAATCCCTTGTCTGATTTCTGAGATACATAGTGCTGGAAAAAAAAAACAGATTTTTGAGGGGTTTGTTGTTTATTAATGTTAAAGGGGAACTTTTTGATCTTAATAACTTTGTAAGGGTTAACTTGATTTCTACACAATTTGGCATGCATGATTACCCTGGGGAGGTGTTTGTAAGTGGTACATTTTATCTTAATAGCTTTAGCCATTTCAGAGATACAGAGTGTTAAAAATAAAGGTTTGGGGGGGGCACTTTTTTTGTCCACCTGTATCTCGGAAACAGCTTTAGCTTCTGGACTGACATTTTCAGGGCAGAAAGCCTTGGCCTCACAGATGTGTCTTTAGACAATTTGGTGGGAAAATATAAATGTGTTCCAAAGTTATGACATGTTGAATTTCCCATTATTTCCTATGGAGAAAAATAGATGTCCCACACAACACAGGATTCTGCTTCAAACTAGGATTCTGATTCAAACCTGGATTGTGCTGCAACCTAGGATTCTGCTTTGAACTACCATGGGATTCTGCTTTTAACTAGGATTCTGCTTTCAACGAGGATTCTGCTTTGTATGAGCCCTATGGGTAGGGATTCTGCACTGAACAAGGATGCTGTTTTGCAGTACTAAATCCCTTTTGGCAGATAGAACAAACACAGTGGGGGAAGAAGAACCAGCCGTCAACCAACCCTGCCTGTTCTACAACCCCAGGGCCCCACCCAGGCTGCATAAACCCCCTAGAGTTTTTTTTTTAAACATAATCTCCACTCTGGGGTGATCTGCCAGCCTTTGTTTTCTGCAACACTGTGAACTGAGATTTAAACTTACTATAGGACTGAATGAAGTGCTGACCTTTTTGCTGGTTTTCCAGCTCAGTGCTTTTCAGCTGAGTTTAACACCCTGGTAAGTGCACCTCATGCTTGAAGGCAAAACGTTTTATACCATTGAGCTACTGTCTTTTGTGCTTTTTGCTATTTTAATATCTTATCCCCCCCCCACACCACCACCACCAGCACAGTAGGACACTGTGGAGCCCACTCCCAGTGTCTCAGATAAAGCACCCTTCCCCCCACTGTAGGACACTGGGGAACCCACTCCCAGTGTACTGAAATATGTATGTAATGGTTTTGCCAACAGCAGAGTGCCCATTCCCCATGTCAGCACTACACTCACCCCACCAGCAGTGTGTGACTCTGGGGAGCCCACCCCCAGTGTACATGGTGTATCCAGTTATGCTGTACCCCCCAGAGCAGTGTGGAACACTGGGGAACCCACCCCCAGTGCCCTGAGGTGGAAGGACACCAAGGGATATATCAAATAATTGTTTTGTTTCTAATGTTTGCAGAGATTGGTGTTGTCATGCTGATACACGTATTAACCCTATCATTGAATGTCCATAACCCTAACTAGTTTTGTAAAACAGAGTTTTTTGCAATGTATATATATTTTATTTAGTTTTTGTTTTATACATATATATATATATATATATATATATATATTCATTGCAAAAAAACTTTGTTAATGCATCAGTTAGGGCTGCTAGCTCAGGGACAAAAGTATGGAAATGTGATATTAGGGTTACCACCCCTACCACCCCACCCCCTCCCACCTCCACACACCAACAGACATTGGGGTGTGCCATGGGGTCATCAGGCAGAACTTGTACCCCTTTCCATTTGTAAACAAACTGTCATGCTACAGTATAGGAGGCTGGGGTGAGAGTTAGGCCTGATGACCCCATGGCACACCTCAACGTCTGTTGGTGTGTGGAGAGTGGAGGGGGGGTGGGGCAGTAGTGGTGCTAACTCTAACATCACATTTCCATACTTTTGTCACTGTGCTATCAACCCTAACTGATGCATTAACAAAGTTGTTTGCAATGAATTTCCCTTCTTTTTGAGAAAGTGTAATGTAACTGGCAACTGGTATGTGTTTGTGGGTGCACAGGCCTTCTGGGCCCTGTGCTCCCCTCACATTGCCCATTTTTTGTGTAATAGCATGTATATGTGGGAGCGTGGGCACTCTGGGCCCTGGGCTCCTACTTATACATAAGTATGGAGCCATACAGCAGCTCCAAAGTACTGAAAAGGAACTCTTGTAACACTTATTTGGCAATATCTTAGTAACCAAGCTGAGGGTAGCAAAGAATTTGTATCTCAAATTGTTTTTGAGATACAGGTGCCGAAAGATGCCTCGGGCACCACAATGTTTGCCTATGGGAAATTTCTCAATTTCAGAGAGCTGTAACTTTGTAACCTTTTTGAATTATTTTTACCAAACCACCAAAAGCCACATCTGTGGGACCAGAGCTTACCACCCTGTGAATTTCAGTCAAAAAGCCCTAACCATATAAGTGCAGTGGTGTGGCAAAGAAATAGTAATTTTTGGTGCAGTAATGTCACAAATTGCAACAGTACAGATGTGACAGTGTCATGATTTGCAAAAGTGTTGCAAATGTACTGCTGTGATTTGCTACACTATGGGAGACCTGATTTTAAAAAAGATATTTTTCAGGGTCCCAGTAGAGAACTGATGGCACCATTGTGTTCCTCAGGCCCCTTTTAGGTAAATGCAACTTACAGTGGTTACCTGGGGCAGTAGAATTTGAATTACAGATGTTTTTCTTCACCACTAACTGAAACAAGATGGAGGCAGCATGACAGTAAAAGGGCCATTTGCAACAGTAAAATATACTGGTGGCAGCTTTTGTAAGGCACATATTTTTTTTTCCGCTTGACTATAATGGTAAAATTAAAATTTGAATAACATTTGAACGGGTTAATATTTGTTCATCAAATCTTCAAAAGGCACATCAGTGACCCAGACTGCATCTTCTCTGCAGATTTCAGACCAGATAGACAAATCATTTGGGCTGTATCCCCGAGTAAAGAAATGTGCAACAACCCTATTTTTGTGCATTTTGTGGCACTCCACAGCTCTGCAACAGCTTGTCTGACCATTATGAAACTTGCCAGATCCAGAGAACTGTGGTGCCACACTGTGCATGCTAAATTTCAGACAAATCCATGATACAGTTGCAAATTTATTAAAGTGCAAAATTTGGGGTTTAACATAGACATGGCCGGGCAACCTTAACTATAGCTGCACTGTATATAGTCATTGCAAAAAACTCCATTAATGCATCACTTGGGGTTCCTGTTACAGTGATTAAAGTATGGAAATTCTGTGTTAAGGTTCACAACCCTACTACCCCACCCCATATCCCCACCCTTCACACACCAACAAGTGTTAGGGTGTGCCTTGGAGTTATCAGGCCTATCACCCTATTCAATGTGTAAGGAAGCTGAGATGGTACAGTATAGGAGAATGGGGTGAGAGATAGGCCCTATGACTCCAAGGCACACCCTTATGCCTGTTGGTGTGTGGGAGGTGGGAGGGTGGGGTGGTAGGTTTGGGAACCCAAACACCAAATTTCAGTACTTTATGTAATAGGAATCCTAACTGATGAATTAATGGAATTTTTTGCACTGATTTCCTTACTTTTTGAGATAGTATAATAGCATCCTTATTTTACTGGGTGCAGACTCTGCACTCCAATCCCTCCACAGGTGCACATATGCATGTAAGTGATGAAGCACAGGATCCTCTGCGGCCTTTGCTTCTATGTGTTGAACAACAGTGACCAAATTGTTAGTATAGCTATCTTATTACCCCAACTAATGTACCATGATATACAGAAATTGTGAAATGAAAAGCAAAACATAATTATGAGCAACTGCAATGCCATTCTGCACCACAAGTGCAAAAACACATTTTGGGTAGGGTGTGAAAAATGACAGCTGTACTGTTCATGAAGTGGTGTAAAAAATAACCATGATGAACATTTGGCAGCAAAATATTGAAAAGTACCAAAGTTATGCATGTGTATAGAATAAATTCAATGGACACATGTAACTCAGGCATTTTTAGGAATTTTTTATACCAAATTTTCAATATGGCCTTTTTGGGACCCCACCTCATGGACACTGGCACAGTCATTTCATTACTCAGTCCCAAAAGGTGCTTTCATGCAGCAAACACCCATTTGGTGCCACAGGTGTGAAAACACATTTTGGGCAGGATGTGAAAATTAGCAGCTGTACTGTTCATGAAGTGGTGTGAAAAAATATTTATGTTGAAAATTTGGAGTGAAAATACTAAAAATTGCTAAAGTTTTGCATGTGCATAAGAAAATTTAAAAGACTGCTCATAACCTGGGCATTTTGGGGTATTTTGGCACCAAATGTTCAACATGGGCTTTTTGGAACCCCACTTTATGAACACTCGCACTGTCATATTGTTACTCGTCCTGAAAGGTGATTCCGCATGGTGACCATGAAATCACCTTATGGATCTGATTAATGAAACAACAGTGACAGTGTTCATGAGGTGGGATCCCAAAAAGCCCATGCTGAAACTGTGGTGCAAAAATACAGTAAAATGACCAAGATACCAACATAAGTTCAAAACGCCACTGACAGACATTATACGACACTTACCTTGACTCTTCAATTTGCAGTTCGGCTTTGAATAGTGCAGATGTGTCCCAGTCCACAGAAGATGACAGCCGCTGATCTCCATTAGTAAGTATAGGGCAACGGGAGGTGTGTGCTCAGTGGGATGTGGAGGTGGTCAGCAGAGACAACGAGGGACTGTTTTCTTTTTTCTAGGAGAAAAGACAAGGGACTGTTTTCTTTTTTACAGGTTCCACTTTAACAGTGTTTAGGGAAACTGGGGTGGACTCTCCAGTGTATTACACTGCTGGAGGGAGGGCAGTAGATAATATCTGGTGACATTGGGAGTGGGTTCCCCCGTGTCCCACACTGGCGGGGGGCTTATAGTGCCAAAAGTGGGATTGGACACACCCCTGTCGGCAAATATAAAAACAATCATGTTTTGGGACACTGGGAGTGGGCTCCCCAGTGTTCCACACTGGCAAGGGTGGTGTACATTGCTGACAGGGGCATTGGGCACCCCACTGTTTGCAAATTCATAAAATCATTTTTCAGGACACTGGGAGTAGGCTCCAAAGTGTCCCACACTGTTGAGCGGGCTTACATTGCCAACAGAGGTATTGGGCACCCCACTGCTGGCAAGTTAATGAAAACATTTTCCAGGACACTGGAAGTGGGCTCCTCAGTGTCCTACACTCACAGGGGGGCCTTACAGTGCCAACAGCGGGATTAGGCACCAAGCTGTTGACAAAATATATTTTGTATTAATTAACATTCCTCTGCCCCCTTCTCCCTAAACTCACTAAAATAGGAAAAACAGTTTTTTTTTTTAGGTAAACATCAACAGGTGTTTACCTAAACAGGGGCCGATGAATACAATTCTGGCAATTCATTTTTTTAAATGACCAGGCTGTTTTTTACTTTTTTTTAGGCACCAATGGTTATTTTTCATTAAAGTAGTGCTGCAAGTTTGCAGCCATTTTTGTGCAACAGTACCATTAGTTTTGCGAAAACTGCCTTGATTTGCTGCACTTTCACAAAAGTAGTGCCACCTATTTGCGACACTCTCAATGGCCAAATGCAAAAACCTTATTTCTGACCACTATGTTAAAAAACAAAATGCCAGAATCATGTTCCTCGGGCCCCAATTAGTTAAACACAAGTGTTGGTGTTTACCAAGGGGCAGCATTTTTTTAAATTAAAGCATTTATTTCCCTGTCACTAACTAAAAACAAGATGGTGGCAGCATGATAGTAACTTTACTATTTGAGAAAGCAAAAAGTGTTTTTGAGGTGTGCATGTATTTTTTCCCATAGACTATAATTGGAAAATTCAAAGTTTTATAACTTTTGAACAAATTAATATTTTTTCACCAAACCTTCAAAAGGCACATCTGTTGTCAAGAACCCATATGCTCTAACAATTTCAGACCAGACCCCAAAGCCATTTCTGAGATGTGGCCGAGCAAAGAATTTGCATCTAAAGGGTACATTTTAAATTGTTTGCAAGCTGCAGCTCTGCAACTGCACCACCAAGCAGAACAAAACTTGCCAGATCCCGAGATCTATGCTACCAGACGGCACTTGAAAAAGTTTGAGGGAATCATTCTTATGGTTTCAAAGTTATTTTTTTTTTGTAAACTTTATTTTTTTTCAGACACAGAGCAAAATACATTTATTAGACACAGGGGTACATCATTGACGGTAGGCCATATAATACATCATCTCACAGAACACATTTTTCAGAGTTATAGACTTAAAATTCATTGATATCAAGGGAAAGTACAGAGGAATTTCAGCTAAATGTAAACTAAACTCACTTCCTAGTGATGTTGAAGCACAGAATTTCCAATCCAATCTTTAATAAAATATAAGGGATTGAGCCATATGGGGACTCTATCTGCTCCCTGCCTTGGACTGCATGCCAAAAGGGGACTATAGTACTGGAAAAAGGTTTCCTCATAAAATAGGGAACCAATTTTGCTACATCGCCCACTCCAAAGGATCCCATATTGTCATATATTTATCTGTTTGTTCCCCCACTTTCCACTTTGTACTGGATTCTCTCCAACTTCATACAATCCAACAAGGAGCTTAACCAGACAGTAACAGAAGGATCCTCCTTGGTCATTCAGCACATCACAATATTTCAGAGTCCCACAACAATCCACAGTTGATATAGACCCATATTAGGCCTATTAGTTTCCCCATTCCCAAAGGGGAGCCCCAGGAGACTCTCAATGGGGTCTAACTTCAAGGGGTAGTTCAATACTTGTGACAATAGAGCCAGGATGCCCCCCACAAAAGGTATGAATCTTTGGGAATTCCCAGATCAAGTGAAAGAAGGAGCCAAGATGGTTCTCACACCTTGGACATATATCAGAGGCACAGGGGTCTATCTTTTTGGCCAACTCTGAGGTAAAATAAGCTCAAGTAAAGATATTATATTGAATAGCTTGGAGTTTATTGTTGACTGAGCATTTTAAAAGGTGCTTAAGGTTATAAATCCAATCCCCACCTGTCAGACCATTGGGTAGCACATCACATTCCCATCTAGTTATAAGTCTCTCAAGGGGGTTCTGAAGTGCTCTTAACAATATTTTATAGCAACCTCTCAAGGGGCCTGATGGGATTCATCCCAGAATTCTAAAAGAACTAAGGGTAGAACTAGTGACACCACTGACTACCCTCTTTAACAAATCATGGGAGAATGGGGTGGTACCTGAGGACTGGAGGACGGCAGATGTGATTCCCCTTCACAAAAGTGGGAGCAGGGCAGAAGCAGAAAACTACAGACCTGTTAGTTAACCTCAGTGATAGGGAAAATGATGGAATCACTTCTGAAGGAAAGAATTGTTGAGTACCTAGAGGCCAGAGGGGCACAGGACCCAAGGCAGCATGGATTCACAGCGGGAAGGTCATGTCAGATGAATCTAATAGATTTCTTTGACTGGGTGACCAAAGTAGTAGATCAGGGAGGGGCTGTGGACATGGCCTCGTTAGACTTTAGCAAGGCATTTGACTCAGTCCCACACAAAAGATTAATATACAATTTAGCCAGCCTGGGAGTGGGTCCCAAGATGATAGCCTGGGTAAAGAATTGGCTGGAGAATAGGACACAGAGAGTAATAGTAAATGGAGTCCACTCTGAAGAAAGGGGGGTTACTAGTGGGGTACCGTAGGGTTCAGTATTAGGACCGGTCCTCTTCAATGACTTTGTAAGCGACATTGCAGAGGGGCTGGAAGGAAAAGTATGTCTCTTTTCAGATGACACAAAGATCTGCAACAGAGTTGATGCACAAGGTGGGGTGGAAAGGATGAGAAGGGACTTGGTAAGGTTAGAGGAATGGTCAAATGCATGGCAGCTTAGATTTAATGCTAAGAAGTGCAGGTAATGCACCTGGGAAACAAAACCCAGGGAAGAGTACACAATGGGGGTGAGATACTAACAACAACAAAATGGAAAGGGACCTGGGGTAGTCATATCAGATGACTTAAAGATGGGCAAGCAATGGAGATGGCAGTAAGGAGGGCTGGGGATACTGGGATGCATAGGAGAGGCATCACCAGTAGAAAACAGGAAGTTGTTATCCTCTGTACAGACAGCTGGTGAGACCCATCTGGAGTACTGTGTGCAGTTCTGGAGACCCAGTCTCCATGAGGCGAGATGGAAGCTGTCCAGAGGAGGGCAACTAAAATGGTGCAGGGTCTGCACCAGAAGACATATGAAGAGAGTAAAGAAACTTAATATGTATAGCCTCGAGGGAAGGAGGAGAGGGGGACATGATAGAAACTTTCAAGTACCACAAGGAATCAACAAAGTCCAAGAGGTAGCATATTTCAAGAAAAAGAGTGTGCAAGAACAAGGGGCACAATTTGAAGATGGGGCAGCTCAGAGGTAATGTAAGGAAGTATTTTTCACAAAGAGGGTTGTGGATGCATGGAACGGCCTTCCGGAGGAGGTTATGGAGTCAAAAACAGTGGTTGAATTCAAGCATGTAAGGACAGCCATAAGGCAATTCTAGGGGTTGGGGGTAGAAAGAAGTAGGCTGCTAGTTAACTAGGATCTGCAGCTTATCCATTAGGTAGGGAAATGGGCAGACTGGGTGGGCCAAGTGGTCCTTATCTGCCATCAAATTCTATGTTTCTATGTTTAGGAGTCACCACTTCGGCCTATAAATAGTTCCTCTAAAGGGGGATCATGAAAAGGTTTTTCCCTGTGCCCATCAGGCTCTCACCTCTCCTTGAATTCTAACCAAAAAGAAAAAGTGTGATGCACTAAGGGTAAATCTTTGCAATAGCTCCCTGAAGGGGACAGCTTCTTTGTCCTCCCATATTTGACCCACAGTACGCAAGGCCGTTTTTTCCCACAGTTTAATTATCTGGTGTTCCCACCTCAAAATGCCTATACTCCCCCTCAGCACAGCTCCCAGATCTGTATCCACAGAAAAGGTGGGACCATGTTGGAGAATAAGGTGTGCTTCTCTCCATGCCTGAAAGGTAGTGTTCAAGCAGAGGTTGGGGAGCTTAGCAAAGGATCCGTCATATAGGTAACCCACCATAATGTGGTTATAAAGTGGACAAGATAGCAAGTTCTCCAGTTCTACCCAGCCAGGGCAGGATAACCCCCCTCTCACCAGATAGTGGATATGTCCCAATTGTGCAGCAAGATAATAGTGTTTGACACTGGGTAGCCCTAGGACCCCACCTCCACCAGTAACCAGAGTATCTCCTTTTTTACCCGAGATCATTTACCCTGCCACAGCAATTGAGTTATAGCCCCTTCTAGGGCTTTAATATATTTGTTAGGGATACCTATTCAGAGAGTCTGAAAGATATACAGGAACTGTGGGAGGATACTCATTTTCACCAAATTGACCCACCCAATTAACGTCAGGGGCAGTGCCCTCCAATTAGTACACTGTTCTATTATTTTATGGATCACCGGAAGGAGATTGGTTCTGGCTATAAGGGACAGTCTAGTAGTTAATATACTCCTAGATATTTAATCGAAGTGGAGGGGGGTACCACTACTGAACCCAGGGTTATAGATTTCTTTGTCTTCCCCATAGACATCCACTCACATTTTGGCCAATTTATCGTATGGCCAGATATTGGCCCATATACTTGAAAAATTCTGATCAGTGCCGGCAAAGACTTATCAGAGTGCCTAAGGAAGAGAAGGATATCATCAGCGAAGAGTGAAATCACACTGTTCTTTCCTCCCCAGGTTAATCCCTCAATTGACCCATCTTGCAGGATTGCTCCTGACAGTGCCTCAATAGTGAGGACATAGAGTAGAGGAGAGAGAGGGCAACCCTGTATCGTTCTTCGAGTAAGGATGAAGGGGGACAAAAGCACATTATCAGTCAAAATCTCGGCTTGGGAATTTTTATAGAGAGCTTGGGTCCACCAAATTATTCCTTCCCCTAACCCAAATTTATGTAGAACTGCCAGCTAAAATGGCCATTCAACGTGGTTGAAAGCTTTTTCTGCATCTAGTGCCACAAGGTTCCCCCTTCCCCCTCCAATAGTGCATAATATTTATCGTCCTTCTAAGGTTATGTTTTGCCTGCCTGACCTTCACAAAACCTCCCTGATCTAGGTGTATTAATTTCGAAAGATATTGCTCCAGCCTGGAGGCAAGTATCCTGGATATAACCTTATAATCCGAATTAAGTAGGGAAATCAGATGGCATGACCCGCACTTAGAGGGGTCTTTCCCTAATTTGAGCAGGACAGTAATTGTAGCCATGAGAAGAGAAGGAGGAAGCACCTCTGTCTCCAGGGCTTCATCAATCATCCGGTACATAAAAGGGCCCAGTGAGTCCCACATGAGCTTGTAAAATTCTACTGGAATGCCGTCAGGGCCTGATGCCTTTCCTCTATTTGCTTTCCAGACAGCCCTTTTAACTTCTGACAGCAAAAGTGGAGAATCTAACCTGTCACATTGTGGGGGTGAGGAGGGCATCTGATGTTATCAAGAAAGGAATCCGGATTTGCCCTACTGGAAATTCAGTGGTATAGAGGGAGGAGTAAAATGTCTTAAAGACAGCATTTATTTCTTGCTGATTATAAGTAAGTAATCCAGGGGTACTTTCTAATGAAAGAATAGTCCTCTCCACTCTCCTGTCTTTAATTAATCTAGCCAACCACTTCCCCTCTCTATCTCCATCGAAATATGGATGTGATTTGGTCACTTTAATTGCACTCCCGTCTCCTAGACGATAGTTGGCTAAGCTGATCTTTTAACATCTTCATTGATTTGGATATTCAGGGGTAGGAGCCACTATATTCTGTCTTTCCAAGTCCTCTATAGTTCTTTCTAAGTCCTCCTCCTCCTGACTCAAGGCCCTCTTTTAAATGCAGCATATGAACGATTTCACCTTGAATAAAGCCTTGAGGAATCCCACACAGTACTAACACTGGTGTCTTCCAGAGGGTTTAGTAGTATATAATCCTCAATCTTTTCCTTGATCTGGGTTATATATTAGGAGTCTAATAGTAGAGCCAGGTCCATCCTCCACTGCATGTTGACTGGACTTCTATCAGACAGACAAAGGGTCACTCTAAGAGGGACATGGTCAGAAATGGTTATTGGACTGCAGGATGCCTCTGTGACCTCACTCAGCATCTCCAAGCAAAGACAAATGTAGTCCAGTTTAGTACATATCCCATGTGCATGGGAAAAGAGAGAGTATTCCTTTTCCCTTGGGTGACAGTGTCTTCAAGCCTCCCAAAGGGCCCTACCTCACACCAGGGCTTTAAGAGCCCCTGTACTACAGGGAGGGGGTCAAAATCTACCCCTCGAGTGGTCCAGGTTGGGTTCTAAGTAAGTATTAAAATCTCCCACCAAAATAATATTATCAGGGTAAGGGGCCCAGTGTCACCGCTAGGTGAGTGAAAAAGTCTGGGGAATCAAAGTTTGGTCCGTACACAGACACCAGTGTCAGCTTCCTCAGATCTCACCTCAACCTCTGCAAGTACCTTACCAGCCTTGGGGGTCAAATCAAATCATCTTTATTTCTAAAGCGCCTCAAAACCAAGGCGGTGTACAAAGAGATCATACATACATATAAATTTAAAAACGGAAAGAAATGAATCAACCATAACTAGGATATGCTTAACTAAATAAATAAGTCTTTAGCTCCATTTTGAATCTCTCGACGGTTGGACATTCTCTTAACCAACGAGGTGGAGAATTCCACAGGGTTGGTGCTGAGAAAGCAAAAGCACGAGATCCTGATGTTTTTAATCGAACCCTGGGAATCTCCAGCAATCCCTCATTGGCAGAGCAGAGAGGACGGAGGGGGCAATAGGGTACCAAGAGATCTTTCAGGTAGCCGGGTCCCTGATCATGTAGGGCTTTAAAGGTTAGTAAACCAACCTTATAGGTGATCCGCCACCTAACAGGCAGCCAGTGCAGTTCGTGGAGCACAGGCGTAATATGGCTGGATCTAGAAGTCCCAGTCAAAAGCCTGGACCCCACATTCTGCATCAGCTGCAGGCAGCAGATATCAACCCCAGGTAGCCCTAGGTAGAGGGAATTGCAGTAATCAAGGCAGGTAGTGATAAAGGCATGGACCAATGTTGGTAGATCACTCGGTGGGACCAGGTGTTTCACCCGGGTGATATTCCTCAGATGATAAAAGAGGATTTTACTACAGCTGATACCTGAGATTTTAGGTCAAGCCATCATCAAAAATAATGCCCGGTTTTGTACCCAATCAGAAGTAGCAGCGACATACCACTGAGCAATAAGCCCGATGGTTGTCCAGCCCCAAACCCACCACGGATGACCTGGGTCCACAACCACCACCTCGTTCTTATCCAGATTCAGTCTCAACCAGCTAGAACTCATCCATAATCTGATTTCAACAAGGCAATTATATAGCACAGAGAGAGCATCATTGCCCATACAGAAAAGACAAATACAGCTGAGTATCATCTGCATAGCAGTGAAAACCCAGACTGTATCGCCTGATGATATCTCCCAATGGCAGCATATACACTGCAAACAACATAGGTGCTAAAATGGAACCTCTGAGTATCCCACAAGGCAGGAGTGAGTGCCAGAGGAATAAATTCCAGTGGCAACTCTCTGAGACCTGTCTGTGAGGTAAGACTGGAACCATCTGAGGACTGTTCCAGACAGCCCACAATAAATCCACAGGCACCCAACAGCACACCATGGTCTACAAGTGTCAATGCATGAGAGATCAAGAAGGACCAGAAATGGTATGTACCTTTCAATCTCTAGCCATTAGGAGATCATTCAACACCGGACAAGGGCAGTCTCCATGCTATGCTTCTTTCTAAAGCCAGATTGAGAGTATCATAGACATTGTGAGTTGTAGATGATCATCCAATTATAACGTAACGCCTTTTCAATAACCTTACCAACGAAAAGGCAGGTTAGAGATAAACTGGTAGTTAGCTAGACAGTCTACGATCCAAGGAGGGTTTTTAAGGGTGGTCAAACTACTGCCTCCTTGAGGGGTCAGGAAAGACCCCCTCCAAGGATTCCAGACAATGTCAGCAGGATCGGGCAGATAACCTGCATCCCTACAAAAGGGTGTGGGCCTGGATCCAAACGCTACAACTGGTTGATCTGCAATATTTGCGGATGATCTTCACAATGTCAGTGAACCAGCCAAGAAATATGACCAGACAGACAAGGTGCATAACACTTCCCGTCGACCACTGCAATCCCTCAAAAGGAGAGTCAGGACCGATGCCAGACCGATGCTGAGGAACCTTATCTGCAAAAAGTCTAGTGAACTCCTCCCATCTTAGCTGAAAAAGCTTCTCGGGCTGGAGACAGATTGGATTGCACAATCTGTCAACAGTCCGGAAAAGCTAAGCCAGTGGAATTCTGTGCAGCAGAAATCTCTGGACGGGTTCTGAAGTGCTCTTAACAATATTTATAGCAACCTCTCAGGGGCCTGATGGGATCATCCCAGAATTCTAAAAGACAAGGTAGACAGTGACCACACTGACTACCCTCTTTAACAAATCATGGGAGAATGGGGTGGTACCTGAGGACTGGAGAGACGGCAGATGGATTCCCTTCACAAAAAGTGGGAGCAGGGCAGAAGAAGAAAACTACAGACCTGTTAGTTAACCTCAGTGATAGGGAAAATGATGGAATCACTTCTGAAGGAAGAATTGTTGATACCTAGAGGCCAGAGGGCACGGGACCCAAGGCAGCATGGATTCACAGCAGGAAGGTCATGTCAGATGAATCTAATAGATTTCTTTGACTGGGTGACCAAAGTAGTAGATCAGGGAGGAGCTGTGGACATGGCCTCGTTAGACGCTAGCAAGGCATTTGACTCAGTCCCACACAAAAGATTAATATACAATTTAGCCAGCCTGGGAGTGGGTCCCAAGATGATAGCCTGGGTAAAGAATTGGCTGAGAATAGGACACAGAGTAATAGTAAATGGAGTCCACTCTGAAGAAAGGGGGTTACTAATTGGGGTACCGTGGGGTTCAGTATTAGGACCGGTCCTCTTCAATGACTTTATAGCTTGACATTGCAGAGGGGCTGGAAGGAAAAGTATGTCTCTTTTCAGATGACACAAAGATCTGCAACAGAGTTGATGCACAAGGTGGGGTGGAAAAGGATGAGAAGGGACTTGGTAGGTAAGAGGAATGGTCAAATGCATGGCAGCTTAGATTTAATACTAAGAGTGCAGGTAATGCACCTGGGAAACAAAACCCAGGGAAGAGTACACAATGAGGGGTGAGATACTAACAACAACAAAAATGGAAAGGACACAGGGTACTCATCAGATGACTTAAAAGATGGGCAAGCAATGTGAGATGGCAGTAAGGAGGGCTGGGGATACTGGGATGCATAGGGAGAGGCATCACCAGTAGAAAACAGGAAGTTGTTATCCTCTGTACAGACAGCTGGTGAGACCCCATCTGGAGTACTGTGTGCAGTTCTGGAGACCCAGTCTCCGCAAGACGAGATGGAAGCTGTCCAGAGGAGGGCAACTAAAATGGTGCAGGGTCTGCACCAGAAGACATATGAAGAGAGTAAAGAAACTTAATATGTATAGCCTCGAGGGAAGGAGGGAGAGGGGGGACATGATAGAAACTTTCAAGTACCACAAGGGAATCAACAAAGTCCAAGAGGGTAGCATATTTCAAGAAAAGTGTGCAAGAACAAGGGGGCACAATTTGAAGATGGGGCAACTCAGAGGTAATATGGAAGTATTTTTTCACAAGAGGGTTGTGGATGCATGGAACGGCCTTCCGGAGGAAAGTTTGTGAGTCAAAAACAGTGGTTGAATTCAAGCATGTAAGGGACAGCCATAAAGGCAATTCTGGGGGGTGGGGGTAGAAAGAAGTAGGCTACTAGTTAACTAGGATCTGACTTATCCATTAGAGTGAGGGAAATGGGCAGACTGGTGCGGGCCAAGTGGTCATATCTGCCATCAAATTCTATATTTCTATGTTTAGGAGTCACCCACTGACCTATAAATAGTTCCTCTAAGGGGATCTATGAAAAGGTTTTCCCTGTGCCCATCAGGCTCTCACCTCTCCTTGAATTCTAACCAAAAAGAAAAGTGTGATGCACTAAGGGGTAAATCTTTGCAATAGCTCCCTGAAGGACAAGCTTCTTTGTCCTCCCATATTTGACCCACAGTACAAGGCCGTTTTTCCCCAGTTTAATTATCTGGTGTTCCCACCTCAAAATGCCTATACTCCCCTCAGCACAGCTCCCAGATCTGTATCCACAGAAAGTGGGACCATGTTGGAGAATAAGGTGTGCTTCTCTCCATGCCTGAAAGGTAGTGTTCAAGCAGAGGTTGGGAGCTTAGCAAGGATCCGTCATATAGGTAACCCACCATAATGTGGTTATAAAAGTGGACAAGATAGCAAGTTCTCAGTTCTACCCAGCCAGAACAGGATAACCCCTCTCACCAGATAGTGGATATGTCCCAATTGTGCAGCAAGATAATAGTGTTTGACACTGGGTAGCCCTAGGACCCCACCCTCCACCAGTAACCAGAGTATCTCCTTTTTACCGAGATCATTTACCCTGCCACAGCAATTGAGTTATAGCCCCTTCTAGGGCTTTAATATATTGTTAGGGATACCTATTCAGAGTCTGAAAGATATACAGGAACTGTGGAGAAGATACTCATTTTCACCAAATTGACCCACCCAATTAACGTCAGGGCAGTGCCCTCAATTAGTACACTGTTCTATTATTTTAGGATCACGGAGGAGATTGGTTCTGGCTATAAAGGGACAGTCTAGTAGTTAATATACTCCTAGATATTTAATCAAGTGGAGGGGGTACTCACACTAGACAGGGTTATAGATTTCTTTGTCTTCCCCATAGACATCCACTCACATTTTGGCCAATTTATCATAATGTGAGATGTTGGCCCATTATACTTGAAAATTCCTGATCAGTGCGGCAAAGACTTATCAGAGTGCCTAAGGAAGAGAAGGATATCATCAGCGAAGAGTGAAATCACACTGTTCTTTCCTCCCCAAGTTAATCCCTCAATTGACCCATCTTTGCAGGATTGCTCCTGACAGTCACCTCAATAGTGAGGCATAGAGTAGAGGAGAGGGGCAACCCTGTATCGTTCTTGGTAAGGATGAAGGGACAAAAGCACATTATCAGTCAAAATCTCGGCTTGGGGATTTTTATAGAGAGCTTGGGTCCACCAAATTATTCCCTCCCCTAACCCAAATTTATGTAGAACTGCCAGCTAAAATGGCCATTCAACGTGGTTGAAAGCTTTTTCTGCATCTAGTGCCACAAGGTTCCCCCTTCCCCCTCCAATAGTGCATAATATTTATCGTCCTTCTAAGGTTATGTTTTGCCTGCCTGACCTTCACAAAACCTCCCTGATCTAGGTGTATTAATTTGAAAGATATTGCTCCAGCCTGGAGGCAAGTATCCTGGATATACATAATCCGAATTAAGTAGGGAAATCAGATGGCATGACCAGCATGGGGTCTTTCCCTAATTTGAGCAGGACAGTAATTGTAATATGAGAAGGAGGAAGCACCTCTGTCTCCAGGGCTTCATCAATCATCCGGTACATAAAAGGGCCCAGTGAGTCCCACATGAGCTTGTAAAATTCTACTGGAATGCCGTCAGGGCCTGATGCCTTTCCTCTATTTGCTTTCCAGACAGCCCTTTTAACTTCTGACAGCAAAAGTGGAGAATCTAACCCTGTCACATTGTGGGGGGTGAGGGAGGGCATCTGGATGTTATCAAGAAAGGAATCCGGATTTGCCCCTACTGGAAATTCAGTGGTATAGAGGGAGGAGTAAAATGTCTTAAAGACAGCATTTATTTCTTGCTGATTATAAGTAAGTAATCCAGGGGTACTTTCTAATGAAAGAATAGTCCTCTCCACTCTCCTGTCTTTAATTAATCTAGCCAACCACTTCCCCTCTCTATCTCCATCGAAATATGGATGTGATTTGGTCACTTTAATTGCACTCCCGTCTCCTAGACGATAGTTGGCTAAGCTGATCTTTTAACATCTTCATTGATTTGGATATTCAGGGGGTAGGAGCCACTATATTCTGTCTTTCCAAGTCCTCTATAGTTCTTTCTAAGTCCTCCTCCTCCTGACTCAAGGCCCTCTTTTTAAATGCAGCATATGAGACGATTTCACCTTGAATAAAAGCCTTAAGGGAATCCCACACAGTACTAACACTGGTGTCTTCCAGAGGGTTTAGTAGTATATAATCCTCAATCTTTTCCTTGATCTGGGTTATATATTAGGAGTCTAATAGTAGAGCCAGGTCCATCCTCCACTGCATGTTGACTGGACTTCTATCAGACAGACAAAGGGTCACTCTAAGAGGGACATGGTCAGAAATGGTTATTGGACTGCAGGATGCCTCTGTGACCTCACTCAGCATCTCCAAGCAAAGACAAATGTAGTCAGTTTAGTACATATCCATGTGCATGGAAAGAGAGTATTCCTTTTCCTTGGGTGACAGTGTCTTCAAGCCTCCCAAGGGCCTACCTCACCAGGGCTTTAAGAGCCCCTGTACACAGGGGAGGGTCAAAATCTACCCTCGAGTGGTCCAGGTTGGGTTCTAAGTAAGTATTAAAATCTCCCACCAAAATAATATTATCAGGGTAAGGGGCCCAGTGTCACCGCTAGGTGAGTGAAAAAGTCTGGGGAATCAAAGTTTGGTCCGTACACAGACACCAGTGTCAGCTTCCTCGATCTCACCTCAACCTCTGCAAGTACATACCAGCCTTGGGGGTCAAATCAAATCATCTTTATTTCTAAAGCGCCTTTCAAAACCAAGGCGGTGTACAAAGAGATCATACATACATATAAATTTAAAAACGGAAAGAAATGAATCAACCATAACTAGGATATGCTTAACTAAATAAATAAGTCTTTAGCTCCATTTTGAATCTCTCGACGGTTGGACATTCTCTTAACCAACGAGGTGGAGAATTCCACAGGGTTGGTGCTGAGAAAGCAAAGCACGAGATCCTGATGTTTTTAATCGAGACCCTAGGGAATCTCCAGCAATCCCTCATTGGCAGAGCAGAGAGGGGCCGGAGGGCAATAGGGTACCAAGAGATCTTTCAGGTAGCCGGGTCCCTGATCATGTAGGGGCTTTTAAAGGTTAGTAAACCAACCTTATAGGTGATCGCCACCTAACAGGCAGCCAGTGCAGTTAAGTGGAGCACAGGGTAATATGGCTGGATCTAGAAGTCCCAGTCAAAAGCCTGGACCCCACATTCTGCATCAGCTGCAGGCAGCAGATATCAACCCCAGGTAGCCCTAGGTAGAGGGAATTGCAGTAATCAAGGCAGGTAGTGATAAAGGCATGGACCAATGTTGGTAGATCACCCGGTGGGACCAGGTGTTTCACCCGGGTGATATTCCTCAGATGATAAAAAGAGGATTTTACTACAGCTGATACCTGAGATTTTAAGGTCAAGCCATCATCAAAAATAATGCCCAGGTTTTGTACCCAATCAGAGGTAGCGAGCGACATACCACTGAGCAATAAGCCCGATGGTTGTCCAGCCCCCAAACCCACCACCGGATGACCTGGGTCCACAACCACCACCTCGTTCTTATCCAGATTCAGTCTCAACCAGCTAGAACTCATCCATAATCTGATTTCAGCAAGGCAATTATATAGCACAGAGAGAGCATCATCTTGCCCATGCAGAAAAGACAAATACAGCTGAGTATCATCTGCATAGCAGTGAAAACCCAGACTGTATCGCCTGATGATATCTCCCAATGGCAGCATATACACTGCAAACAACATGGGTGCTAAAATGGAACCCTGTAGTATCCCACAAGGCAGGGAGTGAGTGCCAGAGGAATAAATTCCAGTGGCAACTCTCTGAGACCTGTCTGTGAGGTAAGACTGGAACCATCTGAGGACTGTTCCAGACAGCCCACAATAAATCCACAGGCACTCCAACAGCACACCATGGTCTACAGTGTCAAATGCCGCAGAGAGATCAAGAAGGACCAGAATGGTATGTGCCTTTCAATCTCTAGCCATTAGGAGATCATTCAACACCCGGACAAGGGCAGTCTCCATGCTATGCTTCTTTCTAAAGCCAGATTGGAGAGTATCATAGACATTGTGAGTTGTAAGATGATCATCCAATTGTAACTCAACCGCCTTTTCAATAACCTTACCAACAAAAGGCAGGTTAGAGATAGGCTGGTAGTTAGCTAGACAGTCTCGATCCAAGGAGGGTTTTTAAGGAGTGGTCAAACTACTGCCTCCTTGAGGGGTCAGGAAAGACCCCCTCCAGGATTTCCAGACAATGTCAGCAAGGATCGGGCAGATAACTTCTACACATCCTACTAAAAGGGGTGTAGGCCTGGATCCAAACTACAACTGGTTGGTCGCAATGTTTGGATGATCTTCACAATGTCAGTGAACTCCAGCCAGCGAAAATATGACCAGACAGACAAGGTGCATAACACTTCCCGTCGACCACTGCAATCCCTCAAAGGAGAGGTCGGACCGATGCCAGACCCGATGCTGGGAACCTTATCTGCAAAAAGTCTAGTGAACTCCTCCCATCTTAGCTGAGAAAAAGCTTCTCTGGGCTGGAGACAGATTGGATTGCACAATCTGTCAACAGTCCGGAAAAGCTGAGCCAGTCGATTTTGTGCAGCAGAAATCTCCCTGGACAGGAATTCTGCCTTCTTACGGGTGATTTCTGATTGATAGCTATCATAATGTACCATCAACCTAAGCCTGTCAGCATCACTGCCGGACCTTTGCCAGGCTCTCTTCAACCTTCGGCCAACTCTCCTTAACTCCTTCAAGGAGTTATCAAACCAAGGGCTCCTTGAACGGAGGATGAGAGGCCGAACACGAACAGGAGCAATCTTGTCCAGAGCATCTCCCACAACCTTATTATAGGCTAACATGAGATCATCTGGACTCATGCATTCACCAGACAAGCTCAATAGATCCAGTACCGCCATTAGGTCACTGGGATTAATACCCCTTAAAGGGCGGTACTGAACCATCTCTGTAGGAGCAGACCTAATGGGGGAGCCCTGAAACTAAACCTTATGGTGTAATGGTCAGACCAGCTGACTGGTTCCACCCCCAAATCAGCAATCTCCATACCCTGAAGGAAGAGCAGATCCAATGAATGACCCTTTATATGGGTTGAGGAGGTAACTACCTGTGTTAGGTCCAGTGACGTCATCAACTGGAGGAGATTTTGACCAAAATGCGAGAGTTCATCGTCGACCCAGGCATTGAAGTTCCCCAGAATTATCAATCTGGGGGACCGCAACACCATGTCGACGATGAAGTCTGCTATCTCCTGCAGGAATTCTCCACCATCTCCTGGTGGATGATAGATGAGGATAATTCCGCAATCTACACCCTCACCCAAGATATATTCAAAGGATCTGGTACTTCCTAATGACACATCCACAAGGCCCAGCTCAGTCTTAAACAAAATGGCTACACCCCCACCCCTATGATCCAACCTTGGATGGTGTATCACCGAGAACTCGGCTGGTGTTGCTGAAGCCAATATAGGGCCTGGATTTTCATCCAGCCAGGTCTCGGTGATGCAAGCCAGATCAGTTGCCCCAACAAGATCAGCTATAATAGCTGTCTTGTTTTTAATATATCTGGCATTGCATAACACTGCCAAGGTTGGATGAGCTGTCTGGGAAGACCTCGACTCCTGCATTCTAAAATCGGAACCCTTGGGTGTGGGAACAAGACAGGAATAACCTCTATCTTGGCCCCATTTCACCCCAGGGCATCTCCTGGACCCTACCACCCCAATCCGCCTACCCCCCTCCTGTCCCCCACCAGGCTCAGCTCTCCACCTTCTTTTGCGTTTCTTCAGAATGCCCAAAGCACAACACCTAAAATATGTGTCGAATGATAATGGTGGACATTCAAAGGGACACAATTCCCTGAGGCTGGTGGGGGAATAATGCCCAACCGTCACTAAATCACCCCAACACATTATAATAAATAATTCAAAAAGAAAAACAATACATGACAAACAAAAATCAAATACAAAAACAAATAATATATAATCAAACACTTATACAAAAATAAAATGGAGCATTAATATATACATAAATCCCAATTATCCAGCATTTCCCAGATATAGGCAACTTAAAAACTATTTCCTTTAAAATAGCTAATTAAAACAATCCAAAAATAAATATTACAAATCAAACAAAAAGAAACAAAAAGAAACTCCATATAGAGTTTACTCTAAAGAGAGTTCAAGTCCTGAAAAATTTAAAAATAAATAAACTTACATAAATAATAATAAATATAATTAATTTTCAACCCCTGGTACTCTCACTACCCTGGGAATCAGTACATATAATAAAATAAATAATTAAGGTTCCCAGGCACTCACACTACCGGGAAACAAAAATAATAATAATTTGGGCACTCTCACTGCCCGAACAACAATAAAATAATTCAAACCAAAAATATAAAAGAATCAAACAGCAGGAAATGTTCTCTACAAGAGGGTGTCTTAATGGATTTGATTCTTCTTTGAACTCAACAATCTACAGTCCCAAATCCTAGTGAAATTAAGCTGCAAATCTCCTCATTTTTTTTAAAAGAGTCAGCAGTCAGTCCGATTATTTAATCAGCCATTAAATTCCATTCAGTAATCTTCCGTCATAAAGAAAGGGTTTTCTGGAAAGGCCAAGGTCAGAAAGAACTGAATGGACTCTATGGGGGAGACATGGATGAATCCAAATAGCTACCCTCGTAGCCTTAGATGTAAAGGGTGATACCAGGAAAGAGCCTCCCCATGACTCCACCAGACCTAGGGCCTCCTTCTTGTTCATATGAATTTCTTGCAAGAAAATAATATGCCACCTCAGTTTTTTAATTAATTACCAAACTTTTTTCCTCTTGACAACAGTTTTAAGCCCATTCACATTCCATGACAAAAACCTTATTTGATCCATAGGACACATATGAGTACTATATCTACACCCTTCTGTTGATTACAAGAAACATAGTAATTATTTCTGTGTATTTTTAGAACCTTAAACCAATAATCCCCAACTGTTCCCCACAGCTTCAACAAACAAACCACAGAATAACACCTGTAATTCCCCTCCAATGGGAGGGGTTTTATGCCAAACCAAAATGACCATCCTCCATCTTCCCAGTCCCTCCCTCATCCACCAGAATATACATGCCACTAACTTTTGTGGAGTGAGCCATTAATCCACTGAAAGCTCACAGGTATAATTAGTAAAGTGAAGGAGGGTTCTTCCTCATACCCCCTCCATCATCGCTAACTGGTAGAAAAATAAATCCCTATAAAAAACTCCTACAAAATGTGCCAACTGGAATTAAGGAGCAGAAACAAAAATGATGTGGCATACAGAAAAAGTTAAATAGAGGGGTCACATCTCAAGCCACCCTTCGGATTGTGTAATATGGGTACATAAATTATCAAGGCAACCCCGGCTCCCTGCTAGGTGGCAGTTAAGGGGCAGATAGGTAATTGGATAGAAGAGAGGGGAGGCCCACACACTCTCCCCACCATGGGGAAAATTTGTTTGACCATTTCCCTCCACCTCCTGATCCAAAAAACTACAGGAGAGCCAGTGCCCCAGAGACACCTTTTTTTTCTTGTTTTTGCTCTCCCTTCATCCTCGCTCCCTCACTCCCTCCCTCCCTCCCCCTGGGAATGCACCATCTTGTTTCACCTCGGGGGCTCCTTCACTGGATTCCTTGGTCCGTGTCCCTGTCTGAAAATATGGGGGGGTATCCCTTTCAAAAAGGCTTAAAACAGATTAACTGTGATTGCTTCTACACCCAAGATAAGTAAAGGTTACAGACCCCTATATCTGTTCATACTTATTGGTTTATAGGGAGTATGGGGACTTCTCATATTCCTGATTCCCTAGAGTGTAAAAGGAAAGGGAGTAGAATAAAACAGAGATAAGTGATATATAAAATTCAGTCACTCAGTCACCATTAAACAGGATGAGGCACAGCAACAATAAAGTCTACTTATCCACTATGCTGTGACACTCGTACATCGATGATCTAATTTAAGTCCCAAAGTGGTGTAACATAGAACCTGGTCCTTGCAAGGTGTTACTACAGACTGATAAAATGAGAGCTTAGAATGTAAGTCACAAGCAAAGCTCAGTCAAGGTACCCAGACTGTGTTGCAAAGGGCTTAGCTTGTGAATGAGAGTGTAGTAAGGCTAAGCAGGGGATCCCCGGATCTGGCCATGATAGGCCACCAGTCAGTGTTGTGGATCACTGTGCTAATTTACTCCCTCAGACTGCCCGACACTCCCAAATCAACAGAGCCCCTAGCAGCTGGTAGTTAAGCCTTTGAGCGGTAGCCTGGGGTAATCATGTTAGAGTCCTTGACCATCTCGCCACCTCCGCGAACTCCACAACAAAAGCCAGGGCAGACTCTGGAGATGTGAAAGAGCACTGGTTCACACCCTGAGGGTGCACAATCAGGTGAGCTGGATAGATGAGAGAGAACGGGCAAGCCAGTGTGTGCAATTTTCTTTTTACCTTAGCATATGCCTGTCTCTGTATCTGAAGCTTGTAGGAGTAGTCCAGAACAATGCTCATCCAAGCTTGCTGCACCATCAGAGGAGCCAGTTTCTGCACAGCTTCTATGACTCTTTGCCAGTCCTGGTAATGGAAGAACTTAGCGATGATGTGATGGGGCCTCTGAGGTTTAGCCCACAGAGACCAATGCGCTCACTGGATCTCTAACGACACATCAGGTGGAAGCTGTAAAGACTGCCAGAACCATGTTTGAATATGAGTTTCACAATCGTGCCCCTGCACAGACTCAGGTAGGCTGATGATCCTGATGTTACATCTTCTTTCACGGTTTTTGTGGTCATCAATGTTTTGTTTTAACTGGTCAATCTCCTTTAGAGCAGATTGAAGGTCTATGCTCATTCTGTTGCTAGTATCTTGTTGAGAACTCACCCAGACCACCAGTTCCCCCTGACAAGTCTCATGTGTGTCCACTGTTTCAGAGACAGTATTGACTGTCTGTTGAAGATGCTGTAACTGCGAGGTAACGGTGTCGAAACCCATTTCCATGCCAGTTTCTAAGTCATATTTCAAGTCTTTAATTAAGTGCGCGATTGCCTGATAATTGTCCAACATCTCAGCTCGAGGCACTGTCCGCTGCTACAAGACCAAGGTAGACTGTAAACTCGAAACTAGGAATAGCTTACAAAATGAGCTATATGCTTACACCCTCGGCCAAATTAGCAATTGCCCGAGGTATTCTGCTCCCAACCCTTACTTATGGTGCCTCTATTCTTACCTCTGCCCGTAAAACCTCCTTACTAAAATGGGACGTAACGTATAACAATATATGCCGATTTGCCTCTTCGTCGCCTCGACTCAAACATCACTGCCTTCTTTATAAGGATCTGAATTGGCTCTCACCCTCTGCCAGTAGACAATACTACCTTGGATCAGTAATGGACTTGATCATCTGGGAAAAAACCCATCCCAGCTGGCAGCGTTGCTGGTTCCTCAACCATCCTCCCATGGCCTGCGATCAGCTGACACATCCTTACTCTATGTTCTGAGATGTCGGATGACTAAAGGCACAGGGGCCTTCCACTTCTCTGCTCCCAGGCTATGGAATGCTCTTCCACTCAACCTCCGGCTGTCTCAGTCTCACTTTGGATTTAAAAGTGAATATCATCGTTATCTATCCTTAGCTGATGCTTGTACATGCTTTGACCCAACTTGAAGCTCCTGAGACTTACCAGTAATGTCACCCCTGCTCTAATCCAGCTCCAAGACTGTCTCCTCTTCCCCTCCCCATATTTTTCCTTCTCTTTGTAAATAACTTCTTGAACCTTGTTGCTGACCATCCACTGTTGTTTTGCCAATTACCACCCCTGACCTTCCTTCTGTCAGTCTTTCTTATGTTTGAACATTCCTCACATTTCTCTCTATATAATCTTACTATCTTATTAACCCTTTCACTCCACAGGTCGGGTCCATGGTTTATGTACTTATTATGTATCTTACTGCCATTATCTGTATAATGCTTGCCATTATTTGTTGTTGTTTCTACCCATTGTATTTTTGTAGCACTGCTGTACTGTTCCTCTATTTGTATTATTGTACCCATGTTTCTGTTCTTCCACTGTTCTCCTTTTGTTGTACTCTCCCTGGTCATGCCTGAAAATAGTCATTTTATGGCTAGTGCAGCTACCAGGTTAAGAAAAACTAAATAAAAATAAATAAATAAAAGTAGCTGGCAAGTCTTCTTACAGATCACGGTGCTCCACTGGGGCAAGAGATGGTGGTAGGCCCATCTCGATTGTCTTAATCTTTGGTTTATTAAATGGTAATTTTGCCTGCTTTTTAGCTGGTTTAACATAGGAAGGCATTTGGACCCTGTAAGTCACTAAATTGTCTAGGAAAACAGGAGCTATAGTGTGAGATGGAAGGGATAATTAGTGGATTAAGCCAGAGCTCTAGGTCTATGCATCCATGTTGCTCTGTAGCTAGGTCATGCCCAGCCAGTTCCAAAGTAATTAAAGTGCAAAATTTGGGATTTAACATAGATGTGTCCATGCAACCCTAACTATACTGGCATGACTGTGTCAGTAACATATATATATTCATTAAAAAACTTAGTTAATGCATCGGTTAGGGTGAGAAGTATAGTGACAAAAGGAGGGAAATGAGGTGTTAGGGTTTCCATCCCTAACAACCCCACCACCACCCACACCCTGCAGAGACAGACAGGCATGGGAGGTGTGCCATTGGGTCATCGGCCATAACACTCACACCATTCTGCCACCCCCCCACCCCAACCTGTAGACACTGACAACTGTTGGGGTGTGCCTTGGGGATGTCGGCCCTAGTGCTCTCCCCATTCTTGTATACTGTACTCATCTCAGCTTATTTACTTATGAAATGGGGTGAATGTTAGGGCTGATGACCCCAAGGCACACCCTGACACCTGTCAGCATCTGCAGGGTAGGGTTGGGGGTGAAATGTCATGAGTCTTATGGCCAATGACCCCAATACACACAACCCATGCCTGTCTGTCTCTGCAGAGTGGGGGTGTGGTGGAGAATTAGGGTGGGAAACTTTAATGCCTTATTTCTCTCCTTTTGTCACTATAGTACTCACTAGGGGCAAATGTATGTAGGTGTTGAGCTTCCATGTGTACAGCAACAGTGACCAAATTGTAAACATAGACATCTTATTAACCCACCTCATGCACCACGGTGCAGAGAAATTGTGAAATACAAGCCAAAATGTAATTATGCACAAGTGCAATGCCATTCTACTCCACAGGTCTGAAAACATATTGTGGGCAGGATTTGAAAAATAACATCTGTGATATACATGAGGTGGGGTAATAAGAAGGCTATGTTGTAAATCTGAAGTAAAAATAATGAACATTTCCATAGTTACGCATGCACGTAGTGAAACTGCAACAAATAGTGATAATTTTGTAATTTTTTCACATTTTGACCCCAAATTTTAAACATAGCCTTCTTATCATGTGACCTTATGAACCCCATAGGTGAAAATTTCTTAATCTGTGGAAAACACCTTTATGCCCCACAAGTGTGGAAACATGTTCTGGGTAGGATGTGACAAATGGCAGCTGTACTGTTCATGAGGTGATGTGCAAAAATTGATATTTTTAATATTTGGAGTAAAAATATTACAAATTGGCAAAGTTACAGAAGTGCATAGGAAAATTTCAATGAGCACATGTAACCCGTGTGTTTTTTGGTATTTTGCCTCTAAATTTTCAAAATGGGCTTTTTGAGAAACCACCTCATGAACAGTGGCAATGACATTTTGTTACTCAATCCTGAAAGGTGATTTTGTACAGCGACTGTGCCATTCCGTGTCATTTGTGCAAAGACACATTTTGAGCAAGATGTGAAAAATGACAGCTGTACTGTTCATGAGATGGTGTGAAAAAATAGGTATGCTGAAAATTTGGACTGAAAATATAAAACATCACCTAAGTTACTCAGGTGTGTAGCAAAATTCCAATGATCATCATAACTCAGGTTTTTTTTTTTATTTTTGCTCAAGATTTTCAACATGGACTTTTTGGGATCCCACCTCATGAACACCGGCACTGCCATTTTGTTACTTGATCCCAAAAGGTGATTCCATGCAGTGACCATGAAATCACCTTTCAGGACCAAGTAATGAAATGACGATGCCAGTGTTCATGAGGTGGGGTCGCAAAAAGTTCAAGTTGAAAATGTGGTGCAAAAAGACATTAAAATGGCTGAAACATCAACATAAGTTCAAAACACCTTTGACAGCCATTATATGGTGCTTAACTTGATTCTTCAGTTTGCGGTTCAGCTCTGAAGAGTGCAGACATGTGCCAGTCCACAGAAGATGACAGCCGCTGACCTCTGGAGGTAAGTATAGGGTGGGCAGGTGGGTGGTCAGTGGGAGGGTGGAGATGGGGAGGGAGATGATTGGAATGGCAAGGGACCATTTTATTTTTTTCAGGAACAAAAAAAATGATGTTGCGGGATGTTTTCTTTCTTTCTTTATAGGTAACAATTACCCTTATTTGGGGACACTGGGAGTGGGCTCCCCAGTGTCCTCCACTGCAAAGGGGTGGAGGACCTCACTGGGACACTAGGGTGGGCTCCCCAGTGTCCCGCACTGCAAAGGGGTAACCTTCAAATGCCAGCATGGGGATTTGGCACCCTGATGTCAGCAGAAATAAATTATACATTTAGGGGGAATGGACTCCCCAAATCACCCACAAGCATTATGTCCCAAGATTTGAGCCTCAGATCCTCTGCATAGAAGGCATGCACCTTTCTCTGACTGCCACATCAGTTTGTGAAGCTTCCTTTATAGGATATGTAACAAGCAAAAAATGCTTGCAAATATATCAGATGTGGCATAAAACTAAAAAAGTTTTGCATGTAACATCTAACTTTTCCCATAGAAAACAATGGGAAAATTAAAAAATTGTATAACTTCACAACAGATTAATATTTTCTCACCAAACCTTCAAAAGGCACTTTTGGTGAGCCTAAAGCAGTCTACTCTGAATATTCCACAACAATACATAAAGCAGTTTCTGAGATAGACGTGATTCGGTCTTGTGATACTGTGGAGAGGATTATAGTGTTACGGGCCATAAAAATGACAAATTAGAAGATCAATGGTGCCTTAGGAAAGACATCAAAGTAATTAGTATGCTGACTAAAGTACCGTTAGTTAACTTTAATTATGTAGACCCGGGAGTTGTTTTAAGGCTATTAACTTCATTGTCATCCATGCTTTTATCTTTGCTATCCTCAGGAGAGGTCAGCAGTAAGACTGGCATAGGTAGATGAAGATTATTGGGGACTTCATCATACCACGTTACAAAGCTATACCTTTGTCTTTTGCTGGTTTTGGCTGAGGACATAGAACATAACCCTGGCCCCCTGTCTCCATCTGGGAGGGATTCTCTGGGTGGGGGTGGAGGGATTCAGAGTTTCAAGGGACTAAAAATAATTCATTTGAACACAGGAAGAGTACAAGCACATGTTTTACTTGGTTAGAAGCCTGGATTTCAATGGAGGGATTGGATGTAATTGGTCTGAATGAAATGTGGCTAGAACCCCAAGTATTAGATGAGCAACTGTTAATAAAAGGATTCAGATTGTTTAAGCAAGATAGGCAAGGAAAGAAGAAAGGAAGAGATGTTTTCTTTTATGTTAAAGATAAGTGTCTGGTGCAAGAAATGGAAAAGGGATAATTTATAGATCAAATTGACCACTTGACAATAAAATTGATGTTCAGAAGGCAAAAAGGAAAACATCACCTTTTAACCTGTTTTTATCGGCCACCAAAATGCACAGATAGTGACTTTCAATTTTTCCAGCATTTGGTCTCCCTCCACAACAATAGGAAGTAGCATGTGATGGTGGGAGACCAAAATCTGGATAGGGAAACTTGTGGGGAAACAAAATAAGAGAATAGACTAGCTTCTTATGTACTTTATTAGCTAGTGACAAGCCCCACACATTTTAACTATAAGACAGGGAATCATAATATTAAATTAGTTGGTTACAAATCAACCAGAAAATATATTGCAATGGGAGATTTTACCTGACTCCATTTCAGATCATTGCCCTTTGCTTTGCTTAAGGAAACATAAAAAAAATAAAATTCCCACAAAATGAATTGAGAGAAAATGTGTTAGAAAGTTGGCAGACAATACTCTTTTACAAGATTTAGCTATGGTTGATTTGAAACTAGTAGAACAATTTAACAAAATTGCCAATGAGGCTACAGTAAGGATTAAAGATATTTATTAGCAAAAAGATATGGAATTCTGCCAGCAATGCAAAATTTGCAAGTTAATGGCTAAAAATAAAAGGGATCATAAGAAGGAATTATATTTAACAATAATTAAAAACCCTTGCCGTAGGAAAATAATAACTAGATTTAGGTTTGAATATAACTCCAGTAACTGGCAAAGAGAAATACATAATAAGGAAAATAAAACAGAAAGAAGGGAAGGGCAATGTAAATGATGAATGAGAAAGGATGATTTAGTACATTTAGTTATTTTTATGCCCCATATACAAAACAAGCATTTGTCAATGCCCAATGTTTGCTTGCTGGTATTACCTCTGGAAATGCAGGAGTTAGACAGATGCAGAGTAGGAATGGCAGAGAAGTATAGAACTTCACGCCAACCCCACCTCCACCTGTAAAGATGGACAGGCATTGGGGTATGCATTTGGGTTGTCGCCCATAATGTTCATGCCATTTCACCTCACCCTATACTGCAGACAATGACAGATGTAGAGGTGTGCCTTGGGGTGTTCAGCTTTACAGTCACCCCACTCCATAAGGACATATGCTGAAATGGGTGCAATATACAATGGGGTGAACTCTTGGGGCTGAAGAGTCCAATGCACAGCTCAATGCCTGTCAGTGGCTGCAGGGTGGTAGGTGTGGTTGGAATAGCATTAGCATTACAGTCGGCAATCCAAAGGCACACCCCTGATGCCTGTCAGTCTGTACAGGGTGGGACATTATGGTTAGAAACCATAATGCCCCGGGCATTTGCTGGTATTTGCAGTACAAATGTTCAACATGGCAATTTTGTGGCCCCCACCTCATGAAAGCATTTGGGACCTCTTCTCATGAACAGTGGCACAGTGATTTTGTCAATATGTCCCAAAATTTGAGTTTCCACATCGACCATGCCATTGTGCACCAGATGTACAAAAACACAGATCAGGCAGGATTTGAAGAAAGATTGCTGTACCATTCATAGAGAGGTGTGAAGAGACGGCAATGTTGAAGAGCTGTACTGAGAATATTAAAAATGCTCAGACTTCCTAATGTACCTGGAAACTGCACAATGCATGCATGTAACACAGTCATTTAGTGGAATTATTTCTCCAAATTTTCAACATAGGCATTTTGTGACCTCTGCTCATGAACACTGTCACTATGATTTTCTTAATCTGTCCTGAACATTGATTTCCCACAGTAACCGTGGTATTCTGCGCCAGATGTGTAAATGTATATTTCAGGCAGGATGTGAAAAATGACAGCTGTACTGTTCATAAGGAGGCCTGAAAAAATGCCAATGTTGAAAATCTGGAGAGAAAATACTACAAATTTGTGAAGTTATGAGGGTGCATGGAAACTGCACAATGCATGCTTGTAACACAGTCATTTTATGGACATTTGTCACCAAATTTTCAACATAGGAGTTTTAGGACCTCTGCTCATGAATGGCGTCATTATGATTTTACATACGAACATACATACGAACATATGAACATATGAATATGCCAGCAGAACACACCAATTGGTCTATGTAAGTCTGCTCTAGTGTGCAGCTAGCAGCCTAGATTGCAGCTGCCCCAGCCTCCTCCCCCTCAGTTCCTCCCCAGCTTGTCCCAGCCCCTGCCCCCGACTCTTCCTCTTGCTTTATCCCACTCCTTCTTAAAGCTATTGACTGTCCTACATGTTACCACCCCCCTCTGGCAGTGTATTCCAACTAGATACCACCCTCTCAGAGAAGAAGTGCCTCCTCATTTCACTCTTGAAACATCCCCCTTCCAACCTCACTCCATGCCCCTTCATCTCTCTTCCACTCCTCAGTTTAAACACCCCCTCAGTGCTAGGTTTATTTACCCCCTCCGGTATTTAAATTATTCAATCATATCCCCCTATCCCTCCTCTCCTCCAGTGTGTACATGTTCATCTCCTTCAGCCTAACTTCATATTCCTTTGATTCAGTCCCCTTTAACATTTTTGTTGCCCTCCTTTGCACCCCCTCCAGTAACTTTATACCTCTCCTCAGGTATGGCTTCCAGAGGGACGCTGCCTACACTAAGAGGGTCTACCCGGTCACGAGGGCAGCCGCAAGCTGCTCTCCCCCACCCCCCAAGGAGAGCCCACAGCCGACTAAGGGATGCTGCCTACACTAAGAGGGTCCACCTGGTCACGAGGGCAGTCACAAGCTGCTCTCCCCAACCCCCCTAGGTGAGCCCACAGCCGACTAAGGTAAAGAGAATAGACAAATTAGGCCTGCCTGCAAGTAATCTAGTTCTGCTGTTTCTTGTGTTTTTTTTGACTACATTGAATTTCTACTCACTGGAGAAGAGTCTGCTCCCTCGCCACTAGGAAAGCGGCTTACCAGAGCATTTCTGAGCCTCTGGGGTCACCTATATGCCTGGCGTTGTTTGCAGCCACGCAGTGAATGCCCGCTGCCTTTTCCTCTGCTCAGCCTCAGACAAGGACTGACTCATGTGCTATTTTTAGAATTTAAAGCAGTGATCAGCATATGTGTGCTGATACATTCTTATTTAGCAAAATTGAGCCCTTTGCCTGTATTTTCTCTATTTTACACCTGTTGCCTTAAATGTGGGCTGCTGTACCTCAGGAAGCATTAGCCTAATGACCTGTTGCTTTAAGAGGTCGGCCTCAAATGCAGTAGTCGGACAACTAGCTGATGAATCTGAGCTATATGTTTAATTTCCTACAGTTGTTGGGATCCTAACCTGTTGCTTTATATGTGGGCTGCTGTACCTCAGGAAGCATTCACCTAATGACCTGTTGCTTTAAGAGGTCTGCCTCACATACCGTAAACCTGGACAATTTAGCTGAGGAAACTGTGCTATTTGCTTAATTTTCTACAGCTGTTGGGTCTCAAATTGGTGATTATGATACAGTAATCAGTTTCTTATAAGTTACCCGTGTCGTAGTTATTTTCTACCAAGCAGTGTTCCCATCATCTGTCCTGCTGAAATACTGCATTTTCACTTTTGTTTGTGACCTGAATTCACATGTTTTCAGTACAGTTGTTCATTAGTGCCTGTGTTGCATATTCTCTACCTCCCTGGCTGTGTTCCTGTCTCTGACCTCAGCCCCCCCGAGTCCTGCCTGCTCCCCGTCAGACTGCTTGTCTCTCTAAACTCCCTCCCACCCCAGCACTCCTGGGTATATAGGTGGGCTCACTGCTGCTTGTTGTTTCTCTCCACAGGGATGCTGCCTACACTAAGAGGGGTCACCCAGTCACGAGGGTAGCTGCAAGCTGCTCTCCTCCAGCCCTGGAGGCATGCCCATAGCTGTCTAAGGTAAAGAGAATAGACAAATTAGGCCTGCCTGCAAGTAATCTAGTTGTCCTGCTGTTACTTGCATTTTTTTCGACTACATTGAATTTCTACTCACCAGAGAGGAGTCTGCTCCCTTGCCGCTAGGAAAGCAGCTTACCAGAGCATTTCTGAGCCTCTGTGGTCACCTATCTGCCTGGTGTTGTTTGCAGCCACGTGGTGAATGCTCCGCTGCCTTTGCTCTGCAGCCTCAGACAAGGATTGGCCCCACCGGCTTCGCCGGCTGCCCCACCGCCCCTACCACCACCCGTGGTCATCACTGAGATTTATAGCTCTCATCACATGGGCTGAATTATCCTATCAGCCCACTTTACCATCTGCAGGCTGTATTAGCTCACCACTAGAGGGCTGATCTCACTTTCTCAATGTGTAAACCTGCCTGACTGCATTCAGAGCTCCACCTAGGCACAAAAATATAGGACTCTAGCTTTCTGAGCTCAATCAAGGCACACTAATATAGGATATGAGCTGTCTCTTGACTCCTCTCTCAGCCTTAACTCAGCCCCAGTCTTTAGCCCCACCATAGACACCTCACAATCTAGCATTCATTCCCGGGGCTCTGTTAGGCTCACGCTTATTGAGCTCTGGGTCTCTGGACACTGCACCTTAAGTCCTGGGTTACCTCATTGCCCAGTAAGACCGGGTCATGGCTCCTCTTGTGCAGCTGGTCATCACATCCTCCTGTCCAGGTCCCCCAGCAACCCTATACCCTCCTAAGCCACCCCTGGCCTTGCTATCTAAAAAAGGCCTAAAAATAGCTCATCTAAACATCCACAGTATTCTACATAACCAAGCGGAACTGACAGCATGAGTGGCCCTGTGTGAGCCAGACATCATGGGTATCATGGAAACTTGGCTGAAGCCTTGTATTCCTGACACCACATGTGCCATTCCTGGTTACAGCCTCATTAGGCGGGACAGGACTGGTAGAAAACATGTAGGGGGGTATACTCCTATACTTTAGGGGGCATCTAAACATATCCGTGGCGTCTCTGTCTCCGCCCGACTCCACAGGTTGTGAATTCATTCACTCCATCCTACTGTTTGGTAACACAAAAAAGGTGCACCTAGTCTGTGCCTACAATCCCCCTAAGGGAGACTTGCCAGGACTCTCATCTCTACTTTACCACCTTAAAGGTAAGGTAGGTAGGTTCAAATGAGGTGCTAATCCTGGGGGATTTCAACCTCAACTGGCTGGGGCCCAATACCAAACAATATAAGCTGCTTCTCTCTGGCCTCGCCATCAGTCAGACCATCACAGAACCCACTAGGACCTCCTCCTGTGGGGACAAGGGCTCACTCATTGACTGGTTACTGAGCAACAGACTGGATAAAATCATCCAATCTGGTACACTCCCGGATGTGATCTCTGATCACTCTCCCATATATTGCATCTGGGGATCCACCGCCCCCAAAATTCTCAGTAGAGTGATTCAGATGAGGGACTACTCCAAGCTTATCCTCAATGACTACTTGGACGACCTATGCCGTGCTGACTGGACTAGGGTACTTAGCACTAATGACCCTGCCAAAGCACTGGACCACTTCCTTGCAATTCTCATCCCTCTGCAAAACAGGCATGCTCCCCTTACGAAAAGGAGGGTGAGGGGCACTGTCACAAAGTGGCTCCATGGAGGATTACTAGCTCTCATGAAGCAGAGAGACAAGTGCTGGATAAACCACAAAATTTCCAGTGACACCCATGACCTCCTTGAATATTGACGGCTCAGAAACTCCTGCAAGGCTGCCATACGTGCCACCAAGAATGAGTTCTGTAAATCTGCCATGCTCAACTCGGCCTACAACCCCCAGCGCTTCTGGCAAAACATTAAAAATATGGTCGGTGGGTCTGCCAAGAATTCGGTCGCCGACATGAATGTTGAAGGGGCCAACTGTAATAACCCCCAGACCATAGCCTCAGCTTTCAACAGCTTGTTCTCTGAACTGTCTGCCACACCACCCCTCCTAATCTCCACCCCTGAACCTCCGAGCTACCCCCCGACCTCCTTTTTACCTGAAACAAATCTCTGTTAGAGAGACTTAAGCTCTCCTTGCTGGTCTCTCACACCACACAGGGGCAGGATATGATAACCTAGAGCCTAAGTTTCTTAGTCTGGGGGCGCCCCTCCTCGACCGGCTGATTACCCACATATTCAACTCTTCCCTCACCTCAGAAATCTTACCTGATGTGTGGAAGGTGGCCAAGATTGTCCCGGTGTTTAAGCACATCGACCCCAAGGAGATGAACAACTACCGCCCCATTGCCACACTCCCTGCTACCAGCAAGCTACTTGAAAAGGCCATAGCTGGACAAATCTCCTATTACCTTCAGGAGTATACAGTTCTCTTCCCTGCGAAGCATGGGTTCAGGAAGGGGCACAGTACGGCTACTGCTATCGCTGTGGTCACCTCAGAGGTCAGATCCACTATGGACATTGGCAAACTGACTGGAGCCGTCTTTGTCGACCTCTCTAAGGCCTTCAATCGGGTCGACCACAAACTCCTTCACTCCTCTTTACTCTGGCATGGCGTCTCCAACACAGCCCTTGCTTGGTTCACCAACTACCTTGGGGGTAGACAACAATACACCTGTTTTAACCGTGCCCTATTGGACCTTTCTCCAGTCAGATGTGGAGTACCCCAAGGGTTCGTTCTTGGTCCCATTCTGTTCTCCCTTTATATAAATGAACTCCCCTCCATTGCAACCTTCGGGTCTACCACACTCTATGCGGATGACCTGGTACTATTATCTAACTCCCAGGACATCTTAACCATTAACTCCCAACTCAACTCTGACTTTGCGCATATCCAAAACTGTCTCATGGGACACAAGCTCACCGTTAACCTAAACAAGACCCACTCCATGTTATTCGGGCCGGTGGCCAAACCGAATCATGCCCTTCCCCCCTTGTCATTCATGGGGGGAAATGGCTCCCTCCTGCCTGTCCTGAAATCTGCTAGGTACCTAGGGCTGACCCTAGATCCTCAGCTTTATCTCACTGAGCATCTCCAGAACATCTGCAAAGCGTCAAACAGCAAGCTCGGCTTAGCATACAGGGCTAAGGACTGCCTCACTCCAGCCTCTCGGCTCACCATAGTCAGGGGGATCCTCCTACCCACGCTCTGCTATGGGCTTGTATCCTTTGCATCGGTCACGAATGCCTATCTAGAAAAATGGGATACGGCCTATAACAGCATATGTCATTTCACCCTCTCTGCACCTCGACTTATGCATCAATGTGCCCTCTGCACCCAACTGGAGTGACTCCCCCCTGAAAAACACCGAGCCTTTGTCCTCGGTAACATGGTCGATAATATAGTCCGAACTGCGTGCCCCCCCCACTGTTGCCTATCTCTTCACACACTGCACCCCGGCCTATCAACTAAGGTCCAGCTCAACTCTGGTTTGCAAGGACCCGAGGACCCGTTCCCTTACTGGTGATGGGGCCTTCTCCGCCTACGCTCCGAAACTTTGGAACTCCCTTCCCACCCTAGTCCGGGCCACTCCTTCCCACGCTGGCTTCAAAAAGTCCCTTTGGAATTTCCTCAAAGCAGCCTCCACTTGTCATTGTGCCAGCTAGTTGATGGGAGTCTCTCCCTCTCCTGACACCTCTCCCACAAGCTGAATTCGGCCTCTGCCACTCTCCACTATAGCACTTCTTACCCTCCTCTGAGAGGTGCCCCCTTACCCACTTACCCATTAGCTCCCTCTCTTGTAGCACTTAGATGACCCCACACTATTCTTGCCCTTTCCTCTGGGCACACAACTGTAAGGGCAGTACTCTCCCAGCAGTTTGAGCCAGACTTGCCATGGTGGTCCTCCAGCTGCTTCCTCCCCCTCTCTGTACCCACTAGAACCCTGCTGGCCTACTGCACTGTTTACTCTCCCCCTTGCCTGTTTCCTGACAATCACCCTGATTGTGCACCTTTTATGCTCCCCCCTTGGTTACCTGTTAGTCTCCTGCCTCCCCATGCTCCCATGTTACCTTGTGGTTTTAACGTCTTCCTTATCGTATAGACAAGATGCAATGTCCTCTCTACCTTTTAATTCTAGTTGTAGCTGTATTCATGTTTGCTATCTCTGACTCTGTACCATGTCTATATATTGTACTCTGGCCCCACCTGTATGTGGGTGTGTATGTTACTTTGTCAATGTACCATGTTTCCTGTATTGATATCTCTCTGGCCCCACCTGTATTGTGGGCTTGTATGTTACCATGACAATGTACCATGTTTTTCCATATTGTAACCTTCCGGGTCGCACCTGAAAATAGGCACTTGTTGTCTAGTGCGCTTACCTGGTTAACAAAAACAAATAAATAAATTACACACAGTACTGTAGGTGTGGTGTGACCAATGATCAGTAGAGAGGTAGGATCTCATCGCTGTGTCTGGATAAGAACCCACTTGTGATGCACCCCAGCATCCTGTTTGCACTCGCTGCTGCTTTCCTGCACTGGGCCAAGTTGTTCATGCTCCCAGTTACCAACACCCCTAGGTTCTTCTCCTCCTCTGTGATCCCCAACCAATAGTCCCTCTTGTGGTTCTTAGCCCTGAAGTGCATCACCTTACACTTCTTTGCACTGAATCCTAGCTGCCACTCCACTGACCATGTCTCTAGTTTGGTTATGTCCCCCCTGCAGTTTTTCCCATCCATCCTCTTCGTCCACCACTGCAACCAATTTGGTATAATGTGCAAACAGACTAACCCTGCTCCCCACTTGGTGTGCTATATCAGAGATAAAGAGCCCAAATAGCACCAGGCAAAGCACTGACCCCTGCGACACCCTGCTTGTCACTGCTCTGGGTGCTGAGAGCTCCCACTCCACCACCACACTCTGCACCCTCCCCTGTAACCAGTTCTCTATCCATTTAGTCAGTCCACCTTCCACCCACAACCCTCCTTCTCTTCACTCTTCTCCTCTTTGGCCTGTGTCCCTCCTCCCGGTAGTCTGCACCCTTTCTCCTCCTTATTCTTACTGGATGGTGGTGTCTTCTGTATTACACTCAGACCACTTAGACCACTCTGCCTCCCCCTCCCAGGGTTACAACACACCTCTGACTTTACATATATCTAGGGGGGTGAGCTCATTAGGCTCCCCTGTCTGGACCTTTCTACCAGCCTCAGACATTTTGCCACCCCCCCACTAGTTTAAATCCACCTTAGTAGACATACACCACTCTAATCCAGCCTTTAATACTCCATTCCCCTTCTTGCTCAAGTGTATCCTGTCCCCAGTGTACAAGTCACTATTCCCCCCAGACCCTACCCCAGTTAGTCACTAACCCATAATTTTTGGTGTGGCACCAATCCCTCAGCCACTTGTTGAACTCCTGAATCCTACCCTTCCTCCTCATGCTTGCATATGGTACCGGGAGTACCTCCGAGAATGCCACCGACTCCTCCACCCACTCAGAGTGCATGCCTGTGCAACTACTCGAACCTCCCCCTCACTTCTTCCACAGTCTCCCCCGCCAAGTTGTTTATACCCACATGCAACACTAAATGAGGTTCCTTCTTCCCCCTCACTGCACTCTTGATCAGTGCCTGCCGTGCCCCTCTTGCAGTCAACCTGGGGATAGCTTCAACCCAAATATGGTTGTACCTTCCCCCCTTTGACCCCATCTCATCCCTTTCAGTATAGAATCCCCCAGGTTGAGTACCCCATCCCTTACCCCCTTTTCCTTCTAATGCCCTTTCCACCACCCCAGTATTTGTTATTCCCTGCCCCTTATCCCGCCACCTGTACCCTCTGAGACTTCTGTATCTGTACCCCCTACTTCTGCCTCACCCCTTTTCTCTGCCTTATTCCTCTCATCCCCCTTGAACCCCTTCCCAGCCTGACTACTTCCTACTGGGCTTCCCATGTCGACCTCCCCTCATCCCCTGCTGATTTCCAACCCCTCTCCTATCCCTCCTGTTGTTGATTTAGAGCCCCCATTTCCCTTCTACCCCAACAGTGATGCACCTCCCTTCCTTACCCTTCCCATAGCCTTCTCTCCTCCAGTCACCACCCCTCCTTCCTTACTAGCCCCCTTCTATCCTTTCATCCTTGCTATCTCTTTCCCTATCTGTTGCCATCCCTCTCATGCCCCACTTGCCTTCCCCCTTCAGGATGTTCCTGCTCCCTTTCTCTCTCCTATAGCACAGGCTCAAATCTATTCCTAGTTGATACCCTTCCTACATCTCTTCCCCTGTCAGTTCCCTCCTTCTACTTGTTCCTCGCCGTGCCACCCCTGGTCGCACCCCTGATCCCTCCTTACCCACAGCCATCTGCTCTCTCCCCCCTGGTACTCCTCGTGGCCTCTTCCTCCCCCATCAGGAGGCCCCCCTCACCTCGGGCACCCCCTCACTTCTCCTCTTTTTTCTGCTAGTTCCTCTGATACTGGGGTAGGTTTCACTCCCTAGTTGTTCTTCCTCCATGCCCCCTTGCCATCCCCATCCCCCCTAGCCAGGATGCCTACCATACTCATCTTCCCTAACACATAGGCTCTGCCCTAACCTCCACAGTTCCTCCCTCAAACTAGCCAGTTGTCTACACACCATACACCCCCCCATCCTCTAAGCCCAGTCAAGGATCATGGCATATCCACACCCTGTACACTCCACCACCCTTGCAAAGATGCCTACCCTATTGACATGTGACACCTGCCCCATTTTAGCCCCCATATTATGTTACAGGCTCTTACTCAGAGGTTCTGTACCCTACTACAACTGTTAGGCCCCTATTTACTCAAATTCCTGACCACCCCCCCCACTAGTCCCCCTACTGCCCCATTGCCGACCAGGTTAATTCAGTCTCAAATCTCATTTATTAGATACTGTAGTACTGTGGCAATCCTAAAGCCTCCATGTCCGTTTTTCACTCCTCGGCTACCATACTTTTTGTTCTCAGCTCTCATATAGATTCACTTAGCCCAGTTAAAAATCCTGTTGCACTTCAAGTATTACTCAGCTCAGTTAGAGAAATAAATAGAACAAATACATTTGTATTATTACAGCAATCATAACAGAATAGCTTAGCACTTAGCTCAGTTAGAGAAATAAACAGAACAACTAAATCTGTATTATTACAGCAATCCTAAAAGAATCCAATCATTACTTTGCCTCCACACCAGAGACCCTGCTGTAATATAGAACCACAGAGGACACTGGGTGGGAGGGTGGGCAACTCTAAAGTTCTGGCAGAGCTCTGTTGAGCTCGCTCTCCCCTCTCTCACTCACTCATTCTATTTCTCCTGGTTCTGCAGGCTGCCCTTTTATACTGGCTCCTGCTTGTATTGGTGCCTATACTGCCCCCAAAGAAATCCGCAGCAGTCCCGACAGAGCTCTTTTGAGCTTGCACACTCCCCCTCTCTCACTCACTCATTCTGTTTCTCCCAGCACTGCAGACTGCCCTTTTATTCTGGGCTCCTGCCTGTGCTGGTACCTTTTTCTGCCCACAAAGAAGTTCACAGCTGTTCAGACAGAGCTCCATTGAGGTTGCTCACTCCCCCCTCACTCACTCATTCTATTTCTCCTGGTGCTGCAGGCTGCCCTTTTGTACTGGGCTCCTGCCTGTGTTGACGTCTTTTTCTGCCCACAAAAAAATCTGCAGCAGTCCTGACAGAGCTCGGTTGAGCTCGCTCACTCCCCCTCTCTCACTCGCTCATTCTGTTTCTCCCGGCACTGCAGACTGCCCTTTTGTACTGGGCATCTGCCTGTATTGGTGCCTTTTTTTGCCCACAAAGAAATCCACAGCAGTCTTGACAGAGATCCATTCAGCTCGTTCACTCCCACCTCTCAGTCACTCGTTCTGTTTCTCCCAGCACTGCAGGCTGCCCTTTTTTACTGGGCTCCTGCCTGTGTTGGCACCTTTTTCTGCCCACAAAGAAATCTGCAGCAGTCCTGACAGAGCTCAGCTGAGCTTGCTCACTCCCCCTCTCTCACTCGCTCGATCTTAATCTGTCTCAAACACTATTTTCCCAAAGCGACCAAGCTATTCTGCGTCGGAAGTGATAAAACACATTTTGGCCAGGATGTGAAAAATGTCAGCTGTACTGTTCATAAGGAGGTGTCAAAAAATGCTGGTGTTGAAAATCTGGTGTGAAAATATTACAAATTTCCAAAGTTACAAAGGTGCGTGGAAACTGCGCAATGCACACTTGTAACACAGTCATTTTATAGACTTTTGTCACCAAATTTTCAACATAGGTATTTTAGGACTTCTGCTCATGAACAGTGTCACTGTCATTTTCTCAATCTATCCCAAAAACTGATTTCCCACAGCAACCTCGCTATTCTGCGTCAGAAGTGCAAAAACAATTTTGGCAAGGATGTATAAAATGACAGCTGTACTGTTCATAAGGAGGTTTGGAAAAATGGCAATGTTGAAAATCTGGAGTGTAAATATTACAAATTCGAGAAGTTATGAGCTTGCGTGCAATCTGTGCAATGCACGCTTGTAAAACAGTCATTTTTGGGATATTTTTCACCAGATTTGCAACATAGGCTTTCTGAGAGCCCACCTAATGAACAGAGGCACTGTCATTTTGTTAATCAGTCCCAAAAGGTGATTCCACGCAGTGACCAGGAAATCACCTTTTGGGATGGAATAATGCCATGACAGTGACTAAATTCATGAGGAGGTGTCCCAATAACCCCATGTTGAAAATTTGGTTCCAAAATTCCCCATAATTCCTGAGATATGCACCAAAGCTGAAAACCCTATTAATACCATTATACAGCTTACCAGCATTTCTTCAGTTCATGGTCAGCTTTGAAGAGTGCAGACATGTTCCCAGTCCACTGAAGATGGTCTCGCTGGGCTCCAGAGGTAAGTATGGGGTGAGGGGGCAGGTGGGGTCCACAGAGGGTGGGCACAGGTTGGGGAGGGGCTACTGGACTCGAGGGACTGTTTTCTGTTTTACAGGTTTAAAAAAGAAACAAAAAACATCATGGGAAGTTTTTTTTTTACAGGGACATTTGGCACACTAGGGTGGGCTCCCAGCATGCCACCTGAGTGTTTTGGGGGGGCTGTAGCTGACAGGGCATTGGGCACCCCTGTCGGCACACAATAAATTGAGGGGACATTATGCCAAAGGGGAGTGGGCTCCCCCATTGTCAAATTGAACTGGGAAGGGGGACTGAAGCTGATGGGGATTGGACCCCCATTGGCAAATAAAGACTGTTGGGGGGTGCATGATGCCGAGGGGGATTGGGCACCCCCTCAGCACACAACAAATGGGGGGCGTTATGTTGATGGGGAGTGGGCTCCCCCATCGGCAAATGAACTAACACTGTGCTGCATCAATCGAAGCCGCTCCACCATTGCAGCCTCAGCTTCTGTCAGCAAACTGCATAGCCAAAACAACAGGCTGCTGCTGCTATGATGAGGTGCTCCTAGACCGGTGAGGCAATTTTCTTTCAAGGTGGTGGCATGCTTTAAAACTAGTGTCACAGGCAGTGTCCTCCTTTATTGGTGCCCAATACACAAGCCCCAAAATGCAGTGGTGGCATTGGCCACAACATTGCCGCACCTCCACAACCTGTTTCGCCAGCAAGCTGCCTCAACATGTTTCTTGTACATGCGCACAAGCAAACAAAAAAGTTGGAAACACCTGATCAGAGAACACCTTAAGCATCTTGAAAATGAACCATATCATCTGGTTACGCATCTCCTAAAAACAAAAGATAAACAAGTGTTTTACCATGTGGCCTCCCTCCTTAAAATAATTGATGGGAAAAATACCACATTATCACAAAAAATGAGGACCTACATTGAAATGATAGACTTTAACTTTACATAGTTAGACAATATTTTTTTAGAGAATTGAGATTACCATTTAATACTGAGTCACTATACTTTGCTTATGGTAAAAATGTATGCTGTTTATACTGGACACCATGATAAGGCCTAAGATTGTCAAATATTAATGATATTATAATTCTAGAATAAGAGAAATGTGCAATATTGGCCTATGTTATACTGTATGCTGGTATGTGTGAATGTATCAAGAGTGCATTATACATGCAAACTGTGAAAGTGCAATATGTAATTTGTATTATTTGTATTTATTATGAGTTACTGTTTATAATGACTTTTATAAGTTGAACAATAAACTTAAACCTGAACCTGAACCGCCCTGAGAAGGTAGCAGCCTGATTAACAGGAGCACACTTACAGAAGCAAATACTCCAATGGTAAAACAAAGAATCAAGGGAAATTATTCACCCTGGCTTAAAAAAGATTTATGGCAATTAATAAAATTGAGAGATAAGGCAAAGAAATTATACACAAAAACAAAGGACCTTAAATATCTAACTGAATATAAAAAAAAAAAATTAGTAAAGAAAGAATTAAAACAGGCTAAATCAAAGTACTTTCAACTGCATCTGTTGAAAAACTTAAAAAAAATCCACAGCTATTTTGGTCCTCGCTTCATAGCATCTGTAGTCCTAAAATGAGATCAAAAATAAATTGTCTGGTTGATAGGGATCTAGTTAAGACAGAAGAGAAGGAAATAGCAGATTGTGTTAATAGATTTTTAATAAATTAAACTGCAAAAGATGTAAATAAAACAAACAATATTCAAAATTGATTACATGTTCAGGAACTTCAAGATGTAAGAAATGGGGATGAAGGATTTGTATTTACCTCTATTCTCCAAGAAGACATGTTGAGTCTTTTATAAACACTGGATGAAAGGAAGGGTAATGGACCAGATTTGCTTTTTCTGAAAATATTGAAATTGACGGCAGTTGAAATCTCTGGCCCTTTGACATATTTGTTTAGTCTGACTATTTCTAAGGGTATCAATCAATCAATGAAATCTTTATTTATTCAGGAGGACATCATTGAGCAAAGCTCATTTACAAGATGGACCTGATAAGGTCAAGGTTCAATGGTTGGTACATAAGCAGATATATACAAAAACACTTGTAATTGCATAAACAGATACAGTAAGATAAACATATATGCAATAATCCAGGGAAAGAGGTTGATTAAAACATAACAGGACAAGGTAGGATATAAGAAAACTACACTAGAAAAATCCAGTATGTACAAATCCCAGCAGAGGAGTCAAAGCAAGCACGAAACATAAGGTACCCAGAATTACAGGCTCCAGGGCAAGCTAAAGCAGACAAACAGATATAGTGTTTGACTGACTGCAAAAAAAGTGGTGATTACAGCCTCTGACAAATGACATGGAAGGGCTGGTGGGGGACTCAGACAGGTCTAGGGCTAATAGTAGGAGGTATGGGGGAGTAATTAGGGTTGAGGTAAGTGCCCGGAGTTAGTGGGAAGATCATAGTCACGGGAAGCAAAACTGTATAAATGGTATTATAGGGGGCTGAGATACCATAATAAGGGGGTTGCATGGGAGGGAAAACTATGGGGATAATTTATGGGAGAGCTGCCAATTATGGTTGCTGACTGGAAGGGGGAGGGTTGTGAATGTGACTAGACTAGGTCTTGTGATAGCAATTGCATTTCTCTGCGAAGAGACTTATGCAGAGCTTTTTAAAGGATGCTAGAGGTATAAGATTGGTCAACTGTAGGTTCTTCTGTAGAGTATTCCATGCCATAGCTAGAGAGTAGCTGTTTGCAGACCTCCCATGCCGGGTGTAGACTTTGGGTATCTTGAGCGTGATGAAGTTGTTGCTTCTTCGGGCATAGGAACTAGCTGTGGCCAGTGTAAAGCAATCTAAAATATAAGTTGGAAGTTTATTAGACAATGCTCTGTAAATTCATAATGCAGCATTTCTGTTCCTTCTGAGGTGTAGGGATGCCCATCCAACTGCAGCATAGAGAGAGCAATGATGAGTGTTGAATGGAAGATCTGTAATAAACCTTAATGCTCTGTGGTACAGGGTATCCAGTTTGCTTAAATAGGAGATAGGACAATGACCATAAAGGAAGTTTGCATAATCAATAAGTGAAAGAAATGAGGCCTGGATTAGCCTCATCCTTGAGTCTCTGGTTAGGAAGTGTTTTATTCTGAAGAATAGGCCGATGCCTTCAATTTGAAAGAATCTATTGCAGTTCCTATTTTTAAATCAGGGAACAGGACAAATGTAGTGAATTATAGGCCCATTTCACTTCTGCCAGTATTAGGGAAGTTACTGGAAAAATGTGTTTTTAGGCAATCGGTGTCTTATTTTGACACAAAGGGGTTATTTGCTGAGCAGCAGCATGGTTTCAGATGGGGTTACTGGAGGGCAATGGCTCTGGTTGGGTTGTCAAGCACCATACTTGCTGCCTGTGACAGGGGATTGATGATGGGTGCAGTGTTCGTTGACCTGACTAGGGCCTTCGATGTAGTCAGCCATGTTCTATTATTGAAGAAACTATACACCTATGGAATCAATGGGACCAGTCTAGAGTGGTTTAGAAGTTATCCAAGTGCTAGGGTGCAGAAGGTTAGGATAGGCAATTCCTTATCAGAACCACTGCAGATGAGGTCTGGTGGCCCTCAGGAATCAGTACTGAGAACCTTATTGTTTTCTGTTTTCATGATTGACCTGCCAGAAGTATTCACAGAGACTGAATGCATGCTATATGCTGATGATATGGTCTTCTTCAGCTCAGGCCAATCAACTAAAGAGATTCAAAAGGCATTGCAGAACAATTACAATAAATTGATAAAGTGGTTTATCCAGAACAAGCTGAAACTGAATGAGAAGGAAACTAATGTGATGTTATTTGGGACATCGCAGAGACTGGCCCAGACTGGAGATGATCTGTCTATCAAAGGTAGTAATGGGGATGAAATATCAAGGGTGCACTCATTCAAATATTTTGGAGTCCATTTGAACCCCACCTTAAGCCTCATTGGCCATCTGGAGAAAATGGAAAAAATGCATCAGAAGTTGGGCTTTCTGTATAGGAATATAAATGTTTTAACTGACTAGGTACGCATGGCAATAGCTAAACAAATACTGTTGCCAATTTTGGATTATGAAGCAGTTTTGTATACGAATCAGGGTAGCTCATTTGTTATTAAGTATCAACTTATTTTAAATAGCATCAGTTGATTTGGTTTGAGGGTTCCAAAAAGGTCCCATCACTGTGTACTGTATGAGAAGATGAATGTTTTGCCACCAGTACAACAAACTGAGTATATGGCAGCAGTTTTTGCATTTAAAATTCACTGTAGCTCCTTACCCCCATGTCTTTCTGAAAACTTTATTCAGCATAATAGTTTATACTCAACCAGGCTCAAAACTGATTCTTTTTTCTATACAGCTTTACCAAAATTAGCCACAAGCCAACATTCTTTTACCTGGTTTACTCCCACACTTTTAAACAGTCTGTCAGCTTTAATTAAAACTTCAAAAAATGTAAAACACTTTAAACATTTGCTGAATGATCACTACTGTAAGAATACGTTATGTACAGTACTTGTAGAGTTTGTGGAATGTTTATGTCTGTCTTGTACTGTATTGATTGTCAGGCATGACTGAAAAAGGGCTGTACCCAGTCACTTCCTGGTAAAAAATAAAACAAAAAATAGAAACCTCTAGGCTATACTGCCAGTTCAAATGGATATGACTTCCATAAAATTATCACAGAATTCCACAATTTTCACAAAAGCTCATGAAATTCAATTTTTTTTGTTGGTGTTGTTTTTCATTTTTTGGCTGCTTATAACATGGCCATCCTTTGATGAAGAGATTAGAAAGCTGACTCATCCAGCCTCCTTTTTTGGATGTATGCACCAAGCCAAATTATTGTCATTGCTTTCTCTACTTCTAAAGTTCTAGGAATTTAAAATTATGCAATTCACATACCTGTTGAATTTATTTTAATAATTTATGAATGTTTGGCTGCTTATACTCAGCTCCCTTTCAGAGATCTGAAACTTGCTGCATGTACATGGGGTGGATGACTGCACACATTCCAAACTGTGTGCAATCAGGATAAGTAATTGTTAAATATAATGGAAATTATTGCAGTTTTAATTCTGGTAAAATTTTGCAAAGTGTTTGGATATTTAACAAATTTTAGGAAGTGGATGTTCATGTAGCCCAGCCCTCTAGTAAATATATTATAGAATGTACTTTTATAAAGACAATAATGTCAAAATCAACATATTTTCCCCCTTGAAACTCATTAGAAAAAACAATAATTCATTACTCTAATGCTTAAAAAAAATCATTTACAGCAGTGCCAGCCAAGACAAAATGCAGTAATGCTGCAGTATATCACAAAATGCTGCAGTAAGCTGCAAAGAACAGTGTAATTCAATGGCAATCAAGACCTTGTTATACTGTAACATTTTGTAACATCATTTACTGCAACTGATAGCATTACATCATGTCTGGCTCCACTATTTTTAATGCCACATTATACAGTACTCAATGAATTCCTCAATTTTTTGCAAAGGACCAGAATCTAGCTTAGCTGAGGAAACAATTATTTCAAGGCTCTGTAAAACCACTTTTCATCATGGCTCCAGATCACAAACTATAAATATGTTATCACTGCGGTTAGGTACAAGATGTATGAAACCATGCAGATTTAAGTAAAGACTGATTTTAATGGCAGTGAAGGAGGCACATTATACAGTATCTAACCACTGCTATGTGGACAGACTCTCATACCACAAATGGGTCTATGTGATAACGGTGAACACCTAAAAGCAATCACCGTTATAGCTTAGTCAGACTGCCAAACACATTTTCAGCACACTGACAACTATGGCACACCAGCACAATGGCGCCAGGACATATTTTTACTGCTTTCTGTGAGGGGGCCTGCGCCCCACACCCCCCTACTTAACAATTCTGAACTCCAGGGTGGTGCATGTCGGGGGGGTTAAAGCAGTAAAATTAAAAAGGTTCGGGCTGGGCTCAATAAAAATCGCACCAGCGCCCTGGCCCAAACCCGGTTCTTCAGCCACCCCAGCCACTAGCCAATCCCCAACACCATGATGCAGCTCAACCGGCAACCACAGTATCACCCCCTACTGCCTCTTCACCCCCTCCTAGCCCATGCTCACTGTGCTCACTCCCACCCACCCTGTGTGCATATGTATAGCTACATCCTGTTGCCTTGTTGTCCTACCCCCTCATCGGGTCACCCTATCTTTCCATCACCGTGAGTGCATTATGCTGGGAAGGTGTCACCTTAATGGACAGCACCTTTCCTCATGAGCCCACTTCATGGGTTACCTGACAAATTACATGTGAATCACTAACATTAGGGGCTGTTCAAGGCATTCATGAAGTCATCTTCACCCACAATTCACATCAAATACAGCAGTTATCTGAAGAAAGAGATGCAGCAAAGAATGGTCAGTCTGTGTGCTACAGTTGCTCAACCTGTAAGCATTACACCGTAGTCAATATTTTACATGACCTACGTGACAAAATTGCTAACTGGATACATTCACCGTGTTTCTACTTTGGGTCTAGTATTCTTCTAACAATGCTATCAACATTAACACCTTGAAGGAGGGTGACTTTCTTCAAATTTACCTATTTTATAAATCCCTTAAAATATTTAAGTCAACGTCTTCCTTTTTAGTGATAGCATAACAGAATTATAATATTGCTGTGAACAGATAAGAAACCATGTTGCCTTTCATTGTACTCAAGACTAAATATTAACAGATGTTTTCAATCCTGTTTCAAGTTTACTTAGTTGGTCAACAAGCACTAACTCAATAAATAAAAAGCATACAGCATATTCGCTGATGTGCAAATAAGAAAAAAAAAATTCCTGTACAGCATCTTAAACAAAATGTGCCCACTGTGTGGCACTCCACAAACTATGTAAGTGAAATACTGTACCTGAGTAAAAAAGAAAGCCAAATCATACAACATGAAACATAGAGTAGTAGATGTGGTGATGTTGAATTTCTTTCAGTATGGCCATATTTAACATTTTACATTGCTCTGAACATTGTTTGAGGAAATCAAAAACAAAATTTGCTAGGTGAATTCCACCCACAGCCAGGACATTTCTACAATTTATTTAATAAAGAAATAACTTGGGAGACTGACAATATTCTAACTAAAAAGACAACAAATCAGGGGTATTGTTACTAACAGATTCAGAATTCTAATATTACCAGACAGATGACAATATGACATGAAGTTATCATTCCTTGTCAAAAAGTCTTTTTGAATAATGTTTAAGATGCAACAAATTACTTCTTTATAAATGTACTATCAAAAATGCTTCTTGCAGCTATACAGGCAAAGACTTCAATGGTGGATATAAGTGGTGACAATATTGTACTTTGATTAGGCTGCACAGGCTTCAGTTTGAGCCAACCACTTATTTCTTCACCTGTTGCATCTACAAGTAACTACCTTTTCCAAATCCTATAGACATGCATTTGATATGCCAGACTGCTTTTATTCTAAGCTATTTGACACTGAAACTCCTTTTCACGTACATCTTGTGGAACGAACACTTTTTGTGCCTTTACCTCAAATATATGACTCCTGTTTTGGAGAATTCTTCACTAGCTTCATTGCTAATTCCACTTATCACTGGAAGGGTAATTATATCTAACTTTCACTTGCTTTCTTTAACACTATATGAGTACATATTTAGTATTGGTATGCATTTTTTTCTAAGATTAGGTCATGATCTATTATTGCTCCCTAAAAGTTTGAAGGACAAAAGATGCTGTTGTAGTCTGGAAAGAACAACAGATCTAAAACATCTCCTTTTGTGCCATATGTTTAATAAGATTAGAAATAAATATTTGGCTCCCATGATATCCGGTATATATTGAGTAACAGATGAAATAGTGAAGTATTTTCTCAGTCTTAGTAAGAAAGAGGAAATTCTCAGTTGTACTGCAGTAAACATAATTTGCTTTCTCTGAAACAAAATTAAGAGACATTAAATATGGAGGCTAGGATTATTTACACGTGGGGACGCAGCACTTGCATTTGTATTTTGACTGCATGGTGCATCCCCGCAAATGCATTGAGATGCTTGGGGCCAGTTTTAATACATTCTGATGCATTTGTGACAGTTTAACTGGTTCTTGGGGGGGGGGACATGATGCATGGGTCACAGTTCTGACGTGTCATTTTCAGGCTACAAGTTGTAGCAATCATGTCCAGAAGTTAGACCAGCTTTTAGGTTATCAAATTAGCTGGATGAATGTCATGCAGTCACTCATCCCCCGCCAAAAAAAAGGCACAGCCTTTTGAAAATGACATCTGAAGTATCACTGACTTTGAAAGTCAGCTCATCCAATACTTCATGGGGGGGGGGGTTAGGCTGAATTGTATCTACCTCTTTTAATTTTACACTCATGTATTATATAATCACCCTCAATGTACTCTGCAGTTGTGAATTTCTCATTTTCCTTAAGGCAGCAGTACAACAGTGACAATGTCTTTTATATACAAATGTATGCAATGATGTGTAATCAAATATGATTTCTGCCTATCTTTATGAATTTACATTCAAAACAATGGTCTTGGTTGATGGCATTTGAACAAAATTTAAAAAAGGCACATAGTAATGCATGATATATAACATGTGATGTAGTCAACCAAGTCTGAGATCTGAAAAAGCCCAGCCTTTTTCCCCAGGGTTAATTCCAATTAATTTACCTATAAATCATAAAAACATTAGTGGGAAAAGAAAACAGAGTGAACAAATAGACTCAACCCAATCAGGCTCAGAGCAGTTTACTAAAGATGTTGTGCGATAATACTGGTCCAAAAGGCTAAACTTGTGATATTTGAAAGTGGAACAGCATGCAGTGTGCTACAGGTAGCTTACTGCAGTCAGTGGTGCATATCCCATAACTAGGGGACTGCACATACTACAGAATATTTACAGTCTCTGTGGAACTCGGCTCCTTAGTCTCCACCAAAGTGAGAAAGCACTAGGTGAGGAGCAAAAACATTTAGCTGAGGGAGGGAGCAGTCCTTTTGTCTGTTGCTACTGTTATTTGAATAGTAAAGTGATTATCCTGGCCACAACTCAGTGTGTTTGCTTTGCTTTGGTGGAGACCAAGGAGCTGAGTTCCTCAGAGATGAAAAGTGTTCTCTTTTGCTTTGGCACTAGTCCTTGCCATTTAGAGCTACTTCACTGTAACTGACATACTACAGAAACTTTTTGTTTACCTTAGTAAAAATGATCTGCATGACATGTACTGTACCAACTCATTTTATATTGTCTTCTTTGAAATCTTTTTAATATTGAGCAAACATGTATTGAAAACATATAATAAGTAAGTAAATGCTTATTTGTCAAGAACCCATCCCTAGGGGCCCAGAGCACTGTACAATAAAACAAACACATTAAAACAAAGAGATAATCATCCAATAAAATAAACCAGTCCAATATAAATATGTGCAAAAAATGCAGCTTGATGAAGCAGTTTCAATGGAACATCCAGTTGCATCGACTAAGGAGCTTACTGTACTAATCTGAAAGCTTCCTGAAATTGGAAGGACATTAGGTCCCACTTAAAGGTCTCCACCAAAGGGGCTGGGCTGAGAGGTCAAGGAAGCCTATTCCACATAGAAACATAGAAACATAGACTTTGACAGCAGATAAGGACCACTAGGCCCATCTAGTCTGCCCATTTTCCTACCTACAGGATAGGCCGCAGATCCTATTTAACCAACAGCCTATATCTTCCTGCCCCCCACAAGAATTGCCCTATGTCTGTCCCATGCATTCTTGAATTCTCCCACAGTTTTAGACTCCACAACTTCCTCAGGAAGGCTGTTCCATGCATCCACTACCATCTCTGTGAAATAATACTTCCTCACATTGCCCCTAAACCGCCCTCCTTCTATCTTTAAATTGTGTCCCCTTGTTCTTGCAAGTCTCTTTTTCTGAAAGATGCTACCCTCTTGGACTTTGTTGATTCCCTTGAGGTACTTGAAAGTTTCTATCATGTCCCCCTCTCCCTTCTTTCCTCAAGGGTATACATATTAAGCTCCTTTAGTCTCTCCTCATACGGCTTCTCTTGCAGACCCTGCACCATTTTAGTTGCCCTCCTCTGGACTGCCTCTATCCTGTCTATGTCCTTGCAGAGATGGGGTCTCCAGAACTGGACACAGTATTCAGATGGGGTCTCACCAACTGTCTGTACAGAGGGATAACAACTTCCTGTTTTCTGCTGCTGATGCCTCTCCTATACATCCCAGTATACCCCGGCCCTCCTACTGCCTTCTCACATTGCTTGCTAACCTTAAGGTCATCTGATATGATTACCCCAGGTCCCTTTCCTGTTTTGTTGTTGTTACTACCTCCCACCCATTGTGTATTCTTCCCTGGTTCTTGTTTCCCAGGTGCATTATTTTGACTTTCTTGCATTGAATCTAGCTGCCATACGTCTGACCATTCCTCCAACCTTGCCAAGTCCCTTTTCATCCTTTCCACGCCTCCTTGTGTATCAACCCTGTTGCAGATCTTTGTGTCATCTGCAAAAGGCATCTTTCCTTCAGTCCCTCTGCAATGCCACTGATGAAGACATTAAAGGACTGGACCCAATACTGAACCCTGCGGTACCCCACTAGTAACCGCCCTTTCTTCAGAGTGGACTCCATTTACAATTACCTTCTGTGTCTGTTGTCCAGCCAATGTTTTACCCAGGCTACCACCCTAGGACCCCTCCCAGGCTGGTTAATTGACTAATAATCTTTTGTGTGGGACTGTGTCAAATGCCTTGCTAAAGTCTAGGTAGGCCATGTCCACAGCCCCTCCCTGGTCTACTACTTTGGTCACCCAGTCAAAGAAATCTATTAGATTACGTCTGACATGACCTTCCGCTGTGAACCCATGCTGCCTTGGATCCTGTGCTCCACTGACCTCTAGGTACTCAACTATTCTTTCCTTCAGAAGTGACTCCATCACTTTCCCTACCACAGAGGTCAGACTGACAGGTCTGTAGTTTCCTGCCTCTGTCTTGGTCCCACTTTTGTGAAGGGGAATCACATCCGCCTTCCTCCAGTCCTCAGGTACCACACCATCCTCCCATGATTTATTAAAAAGAGTAGCCAGTGGTTTCACTAGTTTCTTCCTTAATTCTTTTAGAATTCTGGGTGAATTCCATCTGGACCCATTGCTTTGTCCACCTTCAGTTTTAGGAGTTCTTGCAGAACCCTTTCTTCTGTAAAAGGACTGGGATCGACCCCCTATCAAGAGTGCTTCTGTTAATTGGATTAGGCACTTCCCTCCTCTTTTGTGAATACTGAGCAGAAATATTCGTTCAGTATTCCTGCTTTTCACTGTCCCCTCTGCCCACCCACCGCTTATTCTATTCAGCCTCACTATCCTCCCTTTGTCTTTCATACCGCTGATGTACCTATAAAGGTTTTATCCCCTTCTTAACTGAGTTGGCTATCTTTTCCTCAGTTTGGGCCTTTGCTATTCTGACTTCCTCCCTGCTTCTTTCTGCCTTAACTGGTACAGCTCTCTGTCCTGCTCCTTCTGTGTTTCCTTATACTTCTGGAATGCTATCTTTTTCTTCTTGACTTTCACAGCCACCTCTCTTGAGAACCATAGTGGCTTTTTCTTTTGTTTTGATTTGTTTATTTGCTTCACACAAAGGCTTGTTGCCTCTGTGATGGCAGTTTTGATAATTCCCCATTGTTGCTCCACACCTCCTTCTAGCCTGTTTGCTAGTGCTTTTCTGAGGCACTGTCCCATCTTGCCAAAGTCAGCCCTCCTAAAGTCCAGTACCCTCACTTTTATATGGCTTGACTCTGTAGCTGAGTTTAACGTGAACCACACTGTCTGATGGTCACTTGTCCCCAGATGGCAACCCATTTCTAGATCTGAGATCCTCTCACTGCCCCCGTTTGAGAGTACGAGGTCTAAGATTGCTCCCTCACGAGTGGGTTCTGAAACTAGCTGTCTAATGCCTGCCACCTGTAGGGTGTTAAGATTGGCCCTGCTCTTGGATGTCGCTGCAGCAAATGTGCTCCAATTAACATCTGGAATATTCAGGTCTCCCCTTTCTCTGCCATTCTAAGAATGCCTTCCATCATATCCTTGTCCATTCCTTCCCCCTGACATGGGGGTCTGTACACGACCCCTGTGCGGATTGTGGTGCCCTTTCCAGTCTCCAAGGTGACCCACAGTGCCTCCTCTCCTCCCTTTTTACTCGTTTGTTCAGTTGCTTTTATCCCTTCCTTTGCATAGAGAGCTACTCCTCCCCCTCTTCTCCCCTGCCTGTCTCTCCTGTAGGTTATGTACCCTGATATGTTAACATCCCAGTCATGGTTCTTTGTGTACCATGTTTCTGTGACTGCTACGATATCCAGGAATCCCTCTTCCATTAAGGCCACCAGCTCAGGGAGCTTGTTGCCCAGACTACGGGCATTGGTACTCATTACCCTCCATTTCCTGATGGCCTTACCCCTTTGCCCCATCCCTGTCCTTCTTGCCTTTGTCACTTTCTCCATTTACCCTGCCCTTCTCCTCGACACCTCCATGTTGGTGTCTGCCACACTACTACCGTGATTGTTTGGGGGCTAGGATTTTCCTGCTCCTTTCCAGTGCCTCCCCTTGGCTAGTTTAAAAGCTTGCCAATGAAGCATTTAAACCTATCACCTAGGATCCTGGTTCCCTCCCGGACAGATGCAGCCCATCATGCCAGTATAGGCTTGCATCACTCCAGGTGGACCCCAGTCCCCAATGAAGCCCAATCCCTGAGCTCCACACCAGTTTTCAACCACTAATTGGATCGTAGTGAACACCTAGCCTCTCTATGCCATAGATGGTAGCACCTCGAGAAGGTTACCGTCGTGCTGCCTTGACTAAGCCCCTCCCAATTCCACAAACTCTTCCTGCACTTCTAATCCATTTCTTAGCCAGGTCATTTGTCCCTAAGTGGACAATGACATCTAACTCCTCCCTGTGCAGCTGCTCCAGCAATCCTGAGGATCGCCTCCTGTCCCTCCAAGCCATGGTGCCAGGCAGGCACCACCTCCCTCTCCCTTCTTGCCCAGTTCTACCTTCCTAACAATGGAGTCCCCCACCAGGAGTTGTTTCCTTCCCCTGCAGGGTCCCCTGCCACCCTCCTGTGGGTCTCCTTTGTGGAGGTTCCCAGCATCCTCCTTGGTCTCCACTGTAGGTGCCTCCACAGAGGAACCACACTTTGCCAGAATGGCATAGGAATTGTGGAGAGGTACAACTGGAGGGATGTGCCTCTGTTCCACCACCCTCACCCTCCCTGAGCCCACTGTGGTCCAACCGCTCCTCTTTCTTGGCAACCTCTGAGGCAATGGCAGTGACACTGGTGGTCCCTGGATGGAAGAGTAGGTCCCACAAATCCTGGCCAACTCAGCCTGGAGATGAGCAACCTCCTCCCTCAGCCCAGAGAGGTGCCTGCAGATGGGACAACACCTCATCCTCCAGAACATCTCCCAGCTGGTCCTGCTAGCACAAATGTTCGGTCAACCGAAGATTTCAGCCCAGCCCTGGGAACAGCTTGGAGACCCACCTTGGAGGAGTCCAGGAGGCAAGACATCTGATAAGGGGTAAGGAGGTCTCTCAAGTAACTAGGACCCAATAAATATAGGTTTTTGTAGGTCAGCAAACTGACCTTGAGGGTGATGCACCACTTCACCACCAGACAGTGCAGTTTCTGCTGGGTTGGAGTTATGTGACAAGACCTGGGCAGACCTGACAGTAACCTGGCTACAGTGTTCTGCACCAACTGCACACATCGTAGCACACCTCCACTCAGTCTGAGGTACAAAGCATTACAACAGTCAAGCCTGGACATAAAAAAAGCATGTAGCAGTGAGGGGAAGTCTTTCAGGGGAATAAAGGCTTTGATCTGGATGATGTTCCTAGGATGATAAAAGCCAGTCTGGACTACAGCTGACACCAGAGCCTCAGATGTCAGCCTCTCATCCAGAATGACCCTAAGATTATTTACCTTAGCAGAGGCCACCAAACTAGAGGAGACAAACACTAGACTTACTGACTCCTTAGTGACCTCTGCACCCTACTGATGACCATTTCAATCACCAGTACCTTTGTCTTGTCTGGGTTAAATCTATGTCAGTTAGATGAAATCCAGTTCTGAATCTCAGCTAGGCACAAATTTAGCACCGTGACTGCATCTGGTGTCCTGGGTGTGAAAGACAAATGCAACTGGGTATCATCGGCATAGCAATGAAAACCTAAGTTGTAGTGTCTAATGAACCTTCCAAGGGGCAGCCAACATATACACTGCAAACAGCATGGATAAGAGGATTGAATGCTGAGGCACACCACTGAGCAGGGGCTTTGGAAGTGAGAAGAAGTTCCCCATCAGCACCCCCTGAGTCTTATCTGTGAGGAAGGACTCAAACCAGCAGATGACCATGGCAGTCAGTTCACAGTGCTCCCTGCCATGATCCAACAAAAACACAAGGTCCATGGTGTTGAGCACTGAGGAGAGATCAAGAAGAATGAGAACTGACCACTCTCCTCTATCTCTCACCATAAGAAGGTCACTGTGCACCCTGACCAATGTGGTCACAGTACTGTGACTTGACCTGAACCCAGACTGGAGAGGCTAATAGAGGTCAAAGTTGTGAAGTGTTCCTCAAGCTGTAGAGTGACTGTCTTCTCAATAATATTTGAAAACAGTGGAGGTTTGAGACCAGTCTATAATTCACCAAGCAGGCTGGGTCCAGAGATAATTTCTTAAGGAGTAGCCTAAGCAGTAAATTTTTCAATGTGCTTGGAAAGGCCCTGTAAGAAAAGGAGCACCAGACTAACTCAGTGAATACTGGACCATGAACCACACATACACACACACAGCACTACAAGGTGTGCCAGGCCTGGATCCAGCTCACAAAAGGTAGGCTGTAGTTCTTAGATCACCTTACAGACCTCATCAAGTGAAACCAGCCTAAACTCCTTCAAGACAGGAGGAGGGCTTCTATCCACAACCAGCTCAAATATGCCAGGTTGTTACAACCCAGTAGAGGAAATCCCAGACTGAATCAAAGACACCCTGATAAAAAAAGCAGAGTAAACACTTCACAACATGTGGATGAATTTGCTCTCACCAGTTACTGACAAACTGTATTGAGCAGTCTACCATGTGGAAGAGATGAACTGGTCAGTTTCTCTCTGCCACAATTTTGCTTGACAGGAATGATAATCTTCTTTTGGGAAATTGCCTTTGATATTTACTGTAGTGAGTCCTCAAAGCTAGTTAGTCCTCATACGCCCGTGATTTCCTCCTACAATGCTCCAAGCTCAGACCCTCAAACTTCAACTCCCTGAGCTCCCCGTCAAACCACAGATATCCCAAGCATGAAGTCATGGGTCATATATGGACTGGTGCAACTTCATTGAAGGATGAGACAAAGGTCCTATTATGAGCTCCCGCTGCTTCCGATTCAGTTGCACAAGCAGCCATCACTCCTGAGACATCAACAATCACATGGAGTCCTTCTTGGGATGACCCCTTCAAAGGGCAGTAGCTGATCATCTCCACAGGGTGTGTACTATGAGGGGAGCCTTGAACAAGAACCTCACCATAAAATGATTCCACCAACTGACTAGATCAATCTTAAGATTATTTATCTTGAGTCCCAGTGTGAAAACTAATCTCAAGGCATGACCATGTTGATGAGTTGCAGTAGTAGCTACTTGTGCTAGGCCCAGTGATTCCATCAACTGGAGGAAATGCTGACCAACCTGTGAGAGTTCATTAACCCAGGTATAGTACAACACAAGAAGACCACATGAGAGTGTCCTGACATACTGTAGTATTGTTTATGCAGCATGTACAGTATACTCTGTACAGTGTAAAGGGCTGCCTGATGGGATTTGTGAATGAATGTGTGACTGTAGTGTGCCAGCATGAAAAAGGAAGATCAGGGCTTTTAACACTGAAGTGAGATGGTTAAGCACCTGGGACGGGAAATCAGTAAGTTAAAAGCATGCTAAGAAATGTTTTTGCTTCTTTTTTATTAGATGTCATGAAACCTCGAAATATAGAAATTGTCATCAGATAAGGACCACCTGGCCCATCTAATCCTTTTACCCTAATTGAAGGTTGGCACCTGCCTCAACCCCTCTCACCCACCCATCCCCTCTCAACTGGCACTTTCATTCTTGGGGCCCTCCAGCCCCCTCACCTCACATTTTTGTCACCCACCCCTACCATCTGACAATGGTCCTTTAGCCTGCTGGCTTCTTCCTGGCTCCCTCTTACCCCATATTCTGTTCACCCTGAAATCTGTTAGAAGCTGGTTTATGTTGTCTCTCTTCACTTTCAACTGTATAAATAATGTTTAGTAATCTATGTGTTAAGTTAGTAACCATTGTTTAACTTTGTATGTATGTTACCCTACATCCTTTGAGGTGGAACCTTTGTAATTGAGCAGTTCCTGCTCAAAGGTACTTGTAATCCTAGAGTTAAATAAATAAATAAATAAATCTGCCCATAAGCCCTTTTACTGGATTACTGCTTCTGATCCACCCACTGCTGTACCCCTATGGTTCCCCTATGCTGCCCCAAGCATCCATCCACTGTGCTTCCTCCCACCACCTCCTGAGGTAGACCGTTCCATGCATCCACCACCCTCTCTGTGAGGAAGAACTTCCTCACATTCCCTCTTAACCTTCCACCTTAAAATTTCATGTCATGCCCCCTCATTCTTGTGCTCCTCCTGTATTGGAAAATGTCTCCCTCCTGCACCTTGTTTATGCCCTTGAGGTACTTGAATGTTCTATTATGTCCCCTTTTTCCCTCCTCTCTTCCAGTGAGTAGATATTGAGATCCCTTAATCTCTTCTCATAAGTCTTGTGTTGCAAGCCCTGTAACATCTTAGTTGCCCTTCTCTGGACCATCTCCAACCTGTTAATATCCTTTCAAAGGTGCAGCCTCCAGAACTGCACACAGTACTCCATGTGAGGCCTGACAATGGTTTTATATAATCGCATCACTACAACCATCCTTCTGCTGGTGATACCCCTGCCTATGCACCCGAGCATGCCACTTGCCCAACCAGCTGCCTTAGCACTCTGCTTTGACATTTTCAGGTCATCTAAAATAATAACCCCCAGGTCCCTTTGCTCCTTTGTGACTGTCAACAACTCTACCCCCTTCCTGTAGCTTTCCCTTGGGTTTCTGTGTCCCCGGTGCATAAGTTTGCACTTTTTTGAATAAAACTTCAGTTGCCAGTCCTCAGATCATTTTTCAAGCTTCCCCAGCTCCCTCCTTAATTTCTTCACCCCCTCTGGGGTATCCACTCTCTTACAGATCTTGGTGTCATCTGCAAACAGGCAGACCTTTCCCTTCAGCACTTTGCAATGTCGCTAATGAAGACATTGAACAGGACTGGCCCCAGAACTGATCCCTGAGGCACCCCAATGGTCACCCCCCTCTCCCCAGACTGCACCCCCATTTACCACCACCCTCTGCCAATTGTCTGCTAGCCAGTTTCTAACCCAGTTTACCACCGTGTTCCCCATGCCCAGCCTTCCCAGCTTGTTTTTCAGTCTCCTATGTGGGACGGTGTCAAAGGCTTTGCTGAAATCAAGGTAAGTGACATCCACTGCCCCACCCTGATTTACTTCCTTTGCCACCCAGTCGAAGAACTCAACCAGATTTGTCTGACATGATCTCCCCACAGTGAATCCATGTTGCCTATGGTCCTGGTCTCCGATGGCTTCTACATGCCCCACTGTCCTTTCTTTAAGCAATGTCTCTATGATCTTCCCCACTACTGAGATGAGGCTGACCAGCATATAGTTCTCTGCCTCCTCCCTGCTGCTGGATTTGTGTAGAGGGACCACATGTGCCCTCCTCCAATCCTCTGGTACCACCCTTGTATTAAATGACTCAGTGAACATGGCTGCAAGAGTTTTTGCTGTCTCCCTTCACAATTCTCTTAATATTCTTGGGTGTATGCCATCTGGTCCCATTGTTTTTTCCACCTTCAACTTAGTGAGCTACTGCAGGACTTTTTCCACTGTGAATGGACTATTGTCTAGTTCTTCACCCCCTTAGCAACTGCTATATTGCTGTAGCCCCTGCCCCTCCCTCTCTTCTGTGAATGCTGAACAGAAATATTTATTCAGTATTTCTGCCTTTTCCATATCACCCTCCTTGCATTCCCCTCCATCTCTCTTGAGCCTTGCAATCTCCTCCTCTTGTTTTTCCTCCTTTCGCTGATGTACCTTTATTTATTTTATTTATTTATTACCATCTCGGAAGTACCTTTGAGTCAGCTACTCATTTACAGTGGTTCCACGTCAAGTGAACAGAAGACATAAACAAACAACCCAGTCACCTAATGTTATACATTGGTATACACATTTAGCAGGATGAGCATCTCATTGGTCAAGTAAGTGACCATGCAAGATCACATTTGATAACATAACATAACATAACATAACATAACATAACATAACATAACATAACATTGGCAATAAGGTGGGAAGCAGCCAGGACTGTTCCAGAGAAATAGTTCTGTTGTCAAGGTACTTAGCATAGGTGAAACAAGTGCTATAGATGTAGGTAAATGCCAGGGACTGGTAACAGAGTTGAGGTGGAAAGGGTAGACAACAGAGTTGAAGTGGAAGGTAGGGAGCAGAAGGCAGTATGGGTAATGGAGGGGAGGGGAGGGGAAGGCGCTAATGATGGAGGAGGAAGGGAGAAAAAAGGGGGGAAGAGGTGGAGGGTAGGAAGAGCCAGGGAATGGCATGGGTTGGAGGAACTAGGGAGGGGTGAATGGAGGAGGGAGTGGGTGGTGGAGACAGTGGATTGGGGGAGATAGGGATGTGTGAGTGGAGGAGAGAGTGTGTAGGCGAGGGCGAGAGGTAGGGAGGAAGGGAAGGAGGGGTGGCAATTTACAGTCCAGGGTTGGGGGAGCTGTGGATGGGTGAGCAGATGAGACAGTGGGTGGGAAAGAGGGAAGAGGTAGGGAGGAGGTTAGGGAGGGGGGCAATTTACAGTCCAGTAAAGGAGGGGGAGGGGGTATAGGTGGAGGTGAGAAGGGGGTTGCAGAGGTGGAGAGGGTTGGTTTCAGTGAGGGATAAAGAAGAAGGTCAGATGTATTGGGGGCAATGAAGGTAGAGTGGGTGTAGGGGAAAATCAGTGAGGGTGGGGGGGTACTAGGTATTTCAGTCACAAATACTGTCCAGGGCAAAGGATGCTCTGACCTGAAGAATGCCTTGTCCCTTTTCTTAACTGACCATGGTAAACCTTCCTCAGTCCGTGCCTTTGTTCTCTTTACTGCCTTTCCCACTTCCCTTAGACACTCTAGGTATGCCTTCCTGCCCTCCTCCCTTTGGTTCTCTTATACTTTCTGAATCCTTTCCTTTTTGCCCTGACCTTTACTGTCACCTATCTCAAGAATCACTATTGCTTTCTCCTTCTCTTGCATTTAGATGTCAATCTGATGCATTGGTTTATTACTTCCAGTAAGACTTCCTTTAGATGCTTCCACTGTTCTTTCAATCCTTCTCCAGCCCCCATTCTCTCCAGGGATCTTTTGATACCACTCCCCATATCAGCAAAGTCAGCATTTTTGAAATCCAAAACCTTTGTCCTAGTATGACTTTAGTGAGTCTCAGTCCTTATGCTGAACCACACAATGTTATAATTGCTGGATCCCAGTTGCTCTTCTACCTGGACATCTACAATTCAATCCCCGTTGGTCATTACTAGATCTAGAGTTGCCCTGTCTCTGGTGGGATCAGCACAAGCAGCCTGAGTCTAGCCTCCTGGAGTGAATCAAGGATGCCTCTGCTTCGGGCTGAAGAAGGTATACTGCTGTTCCAATCCACATCTGGCATATTGAAATCCCCCATCAGTAGAATTTCACCTTTCACTGCCATCTCGGGTATTTCCTCCACTAGCTCCCTGTCCAGTTCCTCTCCCTGTCCTGGAGGACTGTATATCACCCCTGCACATATTACTGTGCCATTTCCAGGATGAAGGGTGACCCACAGTGCCTTAGCCTCCCCCTGCCTACCCTGTACCTGTGTTGCCATTATACACTCTCTGACATACAGGGCTACCCCCTCCCTTTTTGCCCTCCCTATCCCTCCTGAATAGAACATACAGTATCCTGGTACATTTCTTTCTCACTCATGATTAGCTGTGTAACAGGTTTCAGTTACTGCTACTATGTCCAGATCTCCTTCAACTATTAAGGCCTCCATCCCTGGGACTTTATTTCCCAGGCTACGTGCATTTGTCAACATGATCTTCCAAATTTTACTGCCTGACCTCTCTCTCTCTCTCTCTCTCTTCCTGTTTTTGGCCCTTGCATCTTCCCCCTTTCCAGATATTTTTGTCTTGTGTTTCCCGATTCCTTTCCTACTCCATTTCTGCCCAACTCGGATACCTTGATATCAGCTCCTCTTCCTGATCCATTGTTCTGCTTTCTCTACCATGTGGGGGGTGGGCTAACTGAGTATCTCTGGTCCTGTTGCCCTCCCCACTGGCTAGTTTAAATGTTCATTATCAAAGCATTTAAACCATCCATTGAGGGCTGCCTTCTCTTTGCTGGACAGATGCAACTGAAAAGCAACTAAAGTCTGCTTCAGGCTGAAGCAAGTATACTGGTGTTCCAATCCACATCTGGCATATTGAAATCCCCCATCAGTAGAATTTCACCTTTCACTGCCATCTCGGGTATTTCCTCCACTAGCTCCCTGTCCAGAAAAGCAACTGAAAATCTAAAAAGCAACTGAAAGTGTGGGTCTGCATAGGACTGTTATGCACACTGGAAAAATATACCATTTCTAAACTGTGAACTGTTTTTCTTCTGTTATTTAAACTGTTTGTGTGGAGCCCTGTAATTCCAAACAGGAAACAGGAAGAGGGTAGGGTGTCACACAGGGACAGTGAACACCCTACTAAAAGTGCTTTTTAGCGCTGTTTTAAATTGTTTTAAACCAGTTTTGCACCTTATACTGCTTAATAGATAGCACTGGGGCTCATAAATGCAAACTATTAACACAGTTTACTAAGTTTGAAACGTGAGTGTTCCCACGACCTCTGTGCAGTACTTCCAGGTCATAGGACCCATAAAAGCTAGCACTACAGTGAGGGAACTACTCTAAAAAGCAACTGAAAGTGTGGGTCTGCATAGGGCTGTTATGCACACTGGAAAAATGTACCATTTCTAAATTGTGAACTGTTTTTCTTCTGTTAATTAAACTGTTTGTGTGGAGCCCTGTAATTCCAAACAGAAAACAGGAAGAGGGTAGGGTGTCACACAGGGACAGTGAACACCCTACTAAAAGTGCTTTTTAGCGTTGTTTTAAGTTGTTTTAAACTAGTTTTGCACCTTATACTGCTTAATAGTTAGCACTGGAGCTCATAAATACAAACTATTAACACAGTTTACTAAGTTTGAAACGCGAGTGTTCCCACGACCTCTGTGCAGTACTTCTGGGTCATAGGACCCATAAAAGCTCGCACTACAGTGGGGGAACTACTCTAAAAAGCAACTGAAAGTGTGGGTCTGCATAGGGCTGTTATGCATACTGGAAAAATATACCATTTCTAAATTGTGAACTGTTTTTCTTCTGTTATTTAAAATGTTTGTGTGGAGCCCTGTAATTCCAAACAGGAAACAGGAAGAGGGTAGGGTGTCACACAGGGACAGTGAACACCCTACTAAAAGTGCTTTTTAGCATTGTTTTAAATTGTTTTAAACCAGTTTTGCACCTTATACTGCTTAATAGATAGCACTGGGGCTCATAAATACAAACTATTAACATAGTTTACTAAGTTTGAAACGCGAGTGTTCCCATGACCTCTGTGCAGTGCTTCCGGGTCATAGGACCCATAAAAGCTCACAGTACAGCGAGCAGGGCATGCGTCACCATGCGTGGAGACGCGCGCAGAGACACGCACATCTGTGCATGTCTCCTGTGTCCACTGGGACCATAAGGACGTAAGGCAAAATCAACAACTGACATAGTAAGTACTAGTTTAGTATAAAATACAGCTCTATTCTGTAAGCAATACCAGATAAGATTACAAAATGGTTAAGACTAAAGCTAGAAAAAAATGTCATAGACCATGCACATCTTGCAAAATGTATACAGAAGAAGAAATAGTGGTGGAATTTACATGTGAGAAGTGCATACAAAATCAGGCTTTGCATACTGAAATAGAAATAATAAACAGGAGGATGGACAGTAGTTACCAAATAGAAACATTTGAAGTCCAGAGAGAGATTGGAGAATTAGAAGCTTACATAGATTCATTCATAGTTGAGAATGATATAGAGCTACTACACAAAGGGGCCCAAAAAGAGTCTCAAACAGAGACACCACAAAAACATAGTGATAATAAATGCTCTACCAAAAAAGAGGAAATAAATCAGCTGTTAACGTATTATCCAGAAACAGAAAATAGATATAAGACATTGGATCCGGAAAGGCAAGCTACACACAAGTCCTTGGAAGAAAGTCATGATGGGGGGGAGGGTTTGAAGGTTAACCAAAGTCTAAAAGACTCTAGTTTAGGTCAAAAGTTATTACCAGATAAAAGGATAGACAAAGTACATAAGGAATCCAAACAGAGTAATGTTTGCCAAAATATAAAAAAAGCAATATCATCCAAAGTAGAATCCACAGCAGAAAAAGAAATCACAACACAAATAAAACAAAAAGATATCCTAATAATAGGAGACTTCCTAACTAGATGAATTGATACAATAGTGTGTAAAAAACAGAAAAATGCACACTACTGTGAGCTTGCTACCTGGGGTAAAAATCTCAGCCATTGGTTACTTATTAGATGGCTTGATGGAAGGACTATAAGACCCTTTAATCATAATTCATGTTGGTGTACTTGACAGGCTATGTAGTATAGATGACATCATACAAGATTATCAACACATTGTAAATACAATGAAAAATAAAGGATGTGATATAATTATTTCAGGTCTAATCCCATGCCATGGGAGACATGAATTTAAAAAATCAGGCATTGAGATACTTAATATGAAACTGAGAACCCTTTGTAGGTATAATCATATTGGATTTATGGACAATTCAGGGACCTTTGGGAAAAACACTCTTTTTAAAAGTGATGGATTACACTTAAATAAAACAGGCATCAGAATTCTGAGTATGAAAATAAACAATGTTATCTCTTTTCATTTAAACTGGAGGAAGAGGGAAGGGAGACTCACAATTTAACATTTACAACTATGGACCTCAAAGAGGGATGGAACTGCATTTTATTAAATGCACGTAGTCTAACAAACAAATTTGAGGAACTACAATGCTTATTATATGAAAACAACATACAAATTGCAATAATAACTGAGACTTGGTGGACTACCGAAGATAGATGGGATAAAGAAATAACCGATTACAAACTGTACTACCTATCAAGGGAATCAAGGAAAGGAGGGGGTATAGCTATATACATAGAAAATCTTATACAATGTGAGGAAATAACTAGAGCTAAAGATGGCCTGGAAATGGTGTGGTTAAAACTCATACCCAGGGGACAAACAAAAATTAAATTAGGTCTGGTTTATAGACCCCCCTCAATGAGCCCAGATCGAGAACTAGAATTATTAAAAGTCATCAATAACCTAGATACGTCAGAAAGAATAATATTGACTGGGATTTTAATTCCCAGACATAAACTGAAAAACTTGAAGGTACAAACAAAAAGTACACAGTTTTGGAGGCTCTAAATCAAATAGGGCTTGTTCAGCTTGTTCTTGAAAACACCAGGGGAAATAACACTTTAGACATGATTTTAACTAATATGGGACAGACAATACAACATGTGCACACTAGTAACCCTTTGGGAAATAGTGACCACCAGTCAGTCAAGTTCCTAATTAAAGATGCACCAAATACTCTTAGGGAAGGAAAAACTACAGTTCTAAACTTTAAAAAAGCTGACTTTCCTGCTATGAGGAAATACCTCACAAATTGGGATTGGCAGAACTCAGAAATCACACAGCTCATAAAATGTGGGACTCCTTGGTCAATGCACTACACAAAACTATAAACATATGTATACCAAAGTACCCTAAGTACTCAACAAACAAAAATATCCCTAAATGGCTAACTCCAAGAATTAAAACATTGATAAATAAAAAAAAAGATGGTTCAAAAAAATTAAACATGAAATAAATAAACAACCCAACTTACAGTATAGAGAGTTTGTTAAAAAAGTCAAATGGGAAATAAAAAAAGCAAAAAAAGACTATGAATTAAAACTTGCATCACTTGCTAAGGACGACTATAAGACCTTTTATTCTTATATAAATAATAAACAACAAAAGAGTACTATTATTGGACCTTTTAAAAATAATGCAGGAGAAATACTTAGTAATAGAGACTGTGCAGAGTTACAAAATAAATATTTCTGCGCTGTCTTTAATCCAGTTACTTTACTAAATACTACTCCCAGTACTACTTCCAGACTGGGGAGGATACAGATTAAACTACAAGATGTTCTAGATAAATTAAAAACAGTACATATGAACAAATCACAAGGACCTGACGAAATTCATCCTAGGGTACTGTATGAATTGGCAGAACAACTTGCACCACCTCTAACCCACATATTCCAAAAATCCCTAGATACAGGACAAGTACCACAAAATTAGCAAGAAGCGATGGTAGCTCCTATATACAAAAGTGGATTGAAATCTGAGTTAAAAAACTATCGACCGATTAGTTTGACATCGGTCATGGGTAAGATGATGGAATCCATTCTAAAGAATTATATAGCTGAGTACCTTGAGGTTAACAAACTGCAGGACCTACTACAACATGGATTCCGAAAAAAACATTCCTGTCAGACAAATCTCTTGACTTTTTATGAAAAGGTTGGGAAGGCATTAGATGCGGGAAATTGTGTTGATGTTATTTTTTTGGATTTTTCTAAAGCTTTTGACAAACTCCCACATCAAGAATTAATACTTTCCCTTAAACAGTATGCACTAGACACCAATATAATAAACTGGAAAGATGCTTGGCTATGTAAAAGAAGGCAAAGAGTGGTGATACAAGGAGAAAAATCAAACTGGGAGACTGTGACTAGTGGGGTCCCCAAGGGATCGGTACTTGGACCTTGCCTTTTTAACATCTACATAACCTCCTTGAAACTGGAAAATAAAGATATTTGGTTACAATATTTGAGAACGATTGCAGAATTGGTGCAATAACCAATACAGCAAAAAACCAGCAGGATCTACAAGAAGCATTAAATTACATACATCATTGGACTGTAAAGAGTAAACTTGAATTAAATAAAAACAAATGTATAACTATGCATTTGGGTAAAGTAAAAAACAACAACCCTCTCCCCTACAAATTGGATAATACTGTACTCAATAAAATAGAAGAGGAAAGGGATTTGGGGGTAACAATTGGTTCAGACTTAAAATTTAGTACACATTGTAACAAAGTAACAAGAAAGAGAAATCAGATTTTGAATTGTATTCTGAGACACATCTCAAGTAGGGATAGGAAGGTGTTAATCCCTCTTTATGGTACTCTGGTTAGACTAAACCTGGAGTACTGTGCTCAGGTCTGGGCACCTTATAAAAAAGCAGATATACATAATATTGAACAAATACAGAAAAGAGCGACTAAGTCAGTTGAAGGGTTGGAAAAGAAGACTTACCCTGAGAGATTAAGGGAGCTGAATTTGTTCACCCTGGAGTATAGAAGAACTAAGGGAGACTATTGTCTACTATACAGATGTATAAATGATCCTGCACTCTTGTCAGAACTTGGGCTAGTCTGGAGGAAATCAAGATACGAACCCAGGGGGCACCCCTTCCAGTTTGAAACACAAAAATGGCAGACTTTATCATGAAAATATTGGTTCAGCAACAGAGTTGTGGTAGGATGGAATTCTCTGCCTAGGGAAGTGGTGTCTAGTACAAATATGGACTCCTTTAAAAACAAACTCGATAACTTCCTTTTGGATAGAATAGATAAAGGGTTATAAATAATAAGGTAAGCATTATGGACGAAAGTCTACCTAGCTTGAAATCACCTATGAACCTATGAACCTATGAGATGCAGTCCATCCCCACTGTACAGGGCTGCATCACTTCAGGTGGATCCCCAGTCCCCAGTGAAGCCTTAACCTTTCTCATTGCACCAGCCTTTCAGCCATGTGTTGAAGTTACTAATGTGGAGACTCCTCTCCCCACTCCCCCCACCATGGACTGGCAGCACCTCCAAAACTGTAATGGAGCTTGCTACCTTCCCCAGGCACCCTCCCAACACTGTAAAGTCCTCCTTAACCTGCTCCAAGCCTGCTTTATCCTTGAGTAGGCCATTTGTCCCCAAGTGGATAATGACCTCCAGCCTTCCCCTCGTTGCCACAGCTTCAGCGATCCTCTGGATGCACTAACCCTCCTTCTGAGCTGTACCTCTTTGAAGTCACTTAACCTCCCTTTCCTCACTAATATCTGTTCCCAAATCCATTCTCTGGACAATTTAGTCCACCAAAAGTAGTAACTTTTTCTTCCTGTGGGGTTCTCTTCCTCCCACCATGGGGTCTCCCTGCTGAAAGACCCTCACCTCCTCCATGGTCCCAGCCATGGGTTGCTTTGCAGGACTGTCCCATTCCTCCAAGACTGTGTAGTGGTTCATGAGCTGGACTGTATGGAGGATGTGTCTCTACCCCCTCCCTTGAACCTTTCTGAGCCCACTGTAGTCCATCCTGTCATCTGCCTGGGTGGCCATTGTGGCATTAGCTGAGGACCTGGTGGCCTCTGGGTGGGGCCAAAGGTCTCCAGTATTCCTGCCAGCTCAGCCCAGAGACTGGCAACCTCCGCCTTCAGCCCCTGAGAGGTTCCTGTAAATGTGGCAGCACTGCAGTAACCAGAATGTTTTTCTGAAGACTGCTGCATCACAGCCAGAGCACTGCATCACTCCCAGCATCATAGTGTGCTTATTTATATCCCTCCCCTTGTACCCCTTTTTCATGCTCCTTCTCTCACTGTTTTTCTCTCCTTTTGCAGTGACTTACAGCTTCTCTCTCCTCCTCTTGCATGTACCCTTGTGGACGTAGTTGCTAGCTACACCCTTTGTAATTCTGCCTATATACCAGCTAGACTATTGCTTGTAATGTGCTGCTTAACTGTTCCTGTGTCTTTAAGTAGGTGTGGCCTGGCCTTCCGCTATAAAAGTAGAGCACCCGGGGGGTGGTTGGAGAATGGGGGTGGGTGGGTGTTTTATTTCTTTGGTACTCGGTGTCTGCAAAAAACGACCAGGTAAAAAAATACTTTCTTCTGTAACCTACAGGGCAAAAACACAGCTCTTGTTTAAGGTAGCTGGTAGCTGCTGTCCCTCTCTCAGCTTCTGCAGCAAACAGATTCCACAGTCAGCTCCTGTTTGTAATCCACAGTCCCCAGAGCCTTTTTCAGCTCCTCCCCTTATCAGACAACTCTTTCACAGAGTTTCAGTAACAACTCTAGTCACAAATGACAGCAAATATTCTCCCAGCTAGATTACCTCCCTGGCAAATTAAAGTTACACTAAGTAAAGACAACCATAAAACAGAGAACCAAAACACTGACTTCTACTTACTATTACAGCCCCTTAATTAAGAATTCAATTCAGTGTACTCAGTAAATCATTTTCTTGCTGTAGGGTAGCTGGTAACTGCTCTCCCTCTCTCAGCTTCTGCAGCAAGGAAGGACTTGGATATGGATATGCCTGTGGGTGATACATGCAGTGGAGTCCACCAGGATAGAACTCAGTTCTTTAGCATTCTGCAACAGAGATACTGCAGGAAACAAGGCAGTTTCAATGGCAGGAAATCCTTTTTGTCATGCAGGAATCAGTGACACTGCATTACACAGTGGCAGGCTCTAATCTATTTGGACATCAGCAAAACATTTTATGTTGTTCCACAGAGGATGCTAGTTTATAAATTTAAGAACCTAGGTATAATGGGGTCGCTCTGAAATGGGTTCATGAATGGATACAAGACAGGTAGGAAAGAGACCTAATTAATGGTGACCAATAAACCTGGAACTAAGTGAACAGTGGGGCTTACATAAGGGTTAGTTCTGGGACCTACATTGTTTAATATGGTCTGTATGAACAAAGGTGCATAGTCCCTATGGGCCAAAATCTAAGTTGGAATGCCACACAGTGGGGTCCTGCAGGCCCCCAGGCAGCATTTACTACAGGTGCACAACCCCATGCGCAAACAGTCCCCTGACTGATCCTGCAGCTATGTGCTCAGGTGGTCTGGGTTGCATCAGGAATCATGTCCACACTCTGCACCATTCACTGAGGCATGGTGTGCCTGGCTGATGTACTCTATGGGGGACACAGTTATAAATGTTACATGCCCCCCCAATGGACACATGCTGACAGTGGGATCAGGGCCCCTGCCACACTGCTACACCTGTTCACTGGGCTGCCTGTGAAGGCTGGGGGTGACCATTTAGACAAACACCCTGTGTTTGTTCCTGGTGTGGGCCACACCTTCCCATGGTCCCCTGCTCATGCACATCAGGGGATCCACTGTTGGACCCATGATGAGCACCCTACTGGTTGCCCACCTGCACCCTGAATTCTACCCCTGTGCAGCTGCAAGCCATCACTCTGCGGCTGTACACCCGATGTGCACCTGTCCTGGGGTACGAAGGGTACACAACCATTTATGTGTGAATTGAGCGTACTTTGTGCACCTTTGTGCATAATCCCCTATATTCATAAGTGAACTGGAGGTGACTACTAGTAGCTAGTTCACCAAGGTTTCTGAGGACATAAAGGTGGGAAGTATAGTTACATCACAAAAGAACATAAATAAAAAGCAAAAATATCTTGACAGTTATATGAAATGGGTAACAACATAGCATATGAACTCTGGTACTGAGACATGCAAGGTGGTGCCACTGGGGAAAGAAAATATGAATGCTATCTGTATGATGTGGAGATTACTGAAGTCAGCAGGACATATATTTGGGAGTACTGATCAGTGGAGATTTTAAGCCAGAGTATTAGCGTAACGTAGTGGCAACCAGTGCAAATAGAATCCATAACATGCATAAGAAGAAATGCCATTAGTATAACTAGGCATGCTATACTGCCCTTATATAAACCCTTGAACAGGCCCCATCATGAGTAAAGTCTGCATTTCTGGTCCACACATCTGATAAATGATATTAATATGACATAAAGGGTAAAGAGGAGAGCAGTCATATTGGTTGATTGCATGGAGATCATGAGCCAACTGGCAGAGTGGGAATTGTTTTCCATGGGATTGTGAAGACTCAGGGGAGGCATGGTTATGGTATTCAAGTATCTAAAAGGGATACCTGCATCAGACAAGTGCTGCTCTCCAAGATGTACACAGATGAAGGATAAGAGGTCACTCAGTGTCACTTGGGAGGATGAGCCACATGAAACATCAGAAATAACTACAGAATGAGTGGTGAACACTTGGAATTGAATGCCAGAGTAGGTGGTATCAGATGACAGTGTACCTATAATAACCTTCAACTGTAGACTAGGCAAGCACTTCAAAGAAAATAGGATGACATTGTAATCTCACTGAACTACTGGTAGGGATGAATTTGATGAACCATCTGTCTTTTCCCCTCAGAAATATGCATTGTGGGATTGTCAGACTTTAAGTATGAGGCTTGATGTTTTAACAGTTAGGAGAGTAGTGCCAGGGCTTTTGACATAGGATTTGTCTGGTTAGGCAGCTGAGAGGAAAATGAGGTTTAGGCAGCTAAGAAGGAGTGGAGGCTTTTTATAGAGAAAAGTTTAAAGTTGGTTGGTTTAGCAACAGTGAGTTTGTTGAGGGTTTAGCTTGGGATATTAATACAAACTACATTTTAGTTCCAGGTCAGTAAACTGAATATAAGCAGTATGCAATATCTCTGAAGCAAAATGGATTCAGCTGTATCCATTGCTCACTATTTTTCAAAACTGAATCAGAATGGAGAAGGATCATCTGAGTCCACTGGGTATAAACATTATTGGGAGGGGCATGTATGTACTCTTAGAAAGTCAGTAGTTCTTGTGCACTTTTTACAGTGTACATGATGTATTAGTGCACCTTGTGAGCATCACACTGTGGTCAGAAAGAATAGGAAACTGTTCAATTCTAGGAACTCTAGATAAAGTATCTAGCTTGTGGATTTAGTAATTAGTAATTTACAAACTTGTTGTCCTGAGTATGCCTCATATGGTTGTGAGTGCTGACTCATTAGCTCTCACCACCCATGAAACAAGAACTTAAGTGCCATTTTTATAAATATTTAAAAAGGCTAACCCCTCAACCATCTGCTAAATATCTCTTTAATCCATTGTCCTGAATCTTACTAGTTATGCTTCTTAATATTTTAGCAGTCAATTACAACCATAGGAGGCACAGACAGGGTACAAAGTGAAAGGTTATTAAACAGCTCTGTGAGGTGTAGCTTTTTTAAATCATTTTCTACAAAAAAATAATAGAGGGGTGAAACCATGTACAGTACAGCTTGTGTTTCTGTTTTGGGTCATTGGTAATACCAGAAACCTCTTACACTTTGCTGTCAAGGTCTAGAGTATCATTAATGACCTTTGATGAAAATACAGACTTGCTGATATCATGAAAATGGCAAAAAATAACAGGTATAATAAGTTATGCGATTCCATTTTAGAGCTCTTAAGAAATCATAAATCACTTGAGCTTCACACTCATGGTGTATGATGTTACCAGAATCCTTTGAAATCACAGTCTTCTTATGCAGAAATGATTTTCTATTATTTTATTTGTATAACAATATTGCTACTGGTAAAATTGGATGAGAAAGTTTATCTGCAAAAATATTCCATTAACACTTTCAGCTTCACTGACAAGCTATTGCATTGAAAGCATGCAACTGGGGAACCTTTCTTCAATCTAATTTTAAGGGTATAGCTGTGTTGCCATAGGGACATTGGGCCCCATATTCAAAAGTATAGCACGGTGCAGACTGGGTTTATGCCATGGTATAAGTAACACCAGCTGTCTGGGAGTACCCATATTCAGAAGGGCCCTTTGTGTGGCAAAACCCCAGCAGCATTGGTGCACAGAGGTTTGCACCGCACCCATGCAAATGAGAGATCCTTCATCCATATATGGTGCAGTGTAAAATTCAAAGATTTCAGAAGTGCTGAATGGCTGACTGGGTGGTACATTTCAATGTTTCTGAAACCCAGGCTTTAACAGTGTGCAGATGGGGTTTGTGTTGCACACCCCATCCATGTACCATGTGACAGCATCATTCCCTGGTGTCTAGTGATCCCCACTCCCTATCCCCTAGCACCTGTGTCTGCAGAAAACACCTCCCTGGTGTCCAGTGGCCTCCCCATCCATGTCCTGGATCTCCACTGAGAGAAAATATAAAGATCCATGGTATCCAGTGGTCCTCCCAGCTTTAATTCCCTGTAAAATATTATACCACTCACTCCCTGGTGTCCAGTACCCCCCATCCCCCAGTTGCCCATACATTAAACTTAAACCCATTCTCTAGTATCTAGTGGACCCTCCTCCCTATCCCTGATCATCCATAAATTACACTGTATCCCATTCCCAGGTGTCTGGCAGATCCTCCTCCTGCTCTCTGATCATCCGTAAATGACACGTAATCCATTCTTTAATATCTAGTGGGCCCCCATTCCTTTCAATAATCATCTGTAATTGACACTGTAACTCCTTCCCTGGGGTCTACTGGACCCCCCACCCCAGCAGTTAGTGCCCTACCACCTCACTCCTGCCATCCTGTTCTCGAGCCGATGACTGGCACAGCCTTCTGCTCTCCACTATGGCTGGCTGCCAATTGAACTGTCATGGAGCATGTACTGTAACAGCTTGTTAGACAATATATGCTCATTGACAGCTCAGTCGGAGGTAGGCAGAGGTGGAGAGTGGAGAGCTGTGCCAGTTGCTGGCTTAAGTAAGGGATGGGGAGCAGAGTGGTGGGGCATTTCCTGCTGGCATGGGTGGTCCGTTAGACACCAGGAAATGGGTTATAGTGTCATTTATGGATGATCAGGAATGCTACACAAAAGGGAATGGGTTTAAGTTTAATGTATGGGCAATCAGGGATATTGAGGGGGAACCACTGGACAATAGGAGATGAGTAGTGTAATATTTTACAGGGGATCAGGAATGGGAGGACAACTGGACACCAGTGAATGTTGTTTTTTTCATCATAACAAGCAATCCGGGATAGGGAGGAGAAACCACAGCCCCGTGCATTCAGGCAACTGCACTGCATGCAGATGGGCCCAAAATGGGCATGCAACATGCCCGTTAGTGCCATGCATGCCTAATGGGCTCATCATCATGCTTGGGCTGAATATGGCACATAGGGGCCACAGTGCTAGCCAGTGTGAGTTGCCTTTTACCCTTACTTGCAGTCTTTAGCTCAGTGCTCTAGTAGTGCGGTACACAGCATGGCAACTGATTGCTTTGCACCATGCTACCATGGCCCGATATTCAGATAAATAGCATGGTCTGTTTGGATTACATAATCTGTTTGAATACCGCACCAGAGTCAGCTGGCCTTATTTTTTGTTTTATGCACCTGTGTACATTACACAGCCATCTGACTTGTAATAAGGGGCCTGTACTGTATACTGTAGAATCAATTGTGCTCCTGCTGCAAACATTTCTCAAAAATACCTTCTATATACTGCATACACTTTCAGGTTTGCTTAAGTAAATTTTTCTGAGCCAACCTGACTCAATAAGGAAAAATAAACAAATAAATTTAAACAAAATGAAAAGTCCAATTTTTTCCACTGGAGACATACATAATACAAATTGATTAACACTTGTTTTCCGATTCTTTATTTCTATTGTACAAAAAACCCCAATGTGATTAATACATTTAAGGCTATGCATTACTTATGAAACACAACAGTGGGTGACATGCAGTAATAGCAAGCTGAATGCTAGTTTGGTATCCCAGGTCACAACTGAAGGCTTGAATCATCAGGATGCATGTTGTTATAGAATGTAACACCCAACCTTTGGATTGTCTTATGCTTCTCATGCTTTTTTTTAATGATATATTAATCAAAGTTTTTGAAAGTGTATTTTCTTTGAGCTCATTAGTGCATACATTTTCTTTGTTAGCTTGCTTTGTCTTTGCTTTTGTTATACTTTTTTGTAAGTCATAATTAAGCCAGATTTTCAAATGGTCATGTGAGCCTTGTGTCAAACTCTTGTGCTGCCACAGCTGCAGCATTGCCAATTGCTGTAACTGCAACCAATTTTATAATCTCAGGTGGAGTTGTGATAATCAACACAATGTATGGCAAACTGCAGCACATTTCAATCACAAACTGTGTAACAGAGGTCCCTGAGAATTATGGATGCTAGACTATAAAATGGTGGTCTAGTGAATGTCTTTGCAACACAAAAAATGGAAAATCCCTCTATAGTTCTTCAAGCCAGTGTGCCACATATTTGATGTACTTAGGGCTTGTGGCAATTTTTTTTTTTTTTTTGCTTAGCAAATCTTTATTGACCTTTTGTTTTTAGTTTACAATCTACCAAAACTATGAGTAGAGACCTGGACAAACCAGGGTATACAGTCCAAAACTGACTGTATGAACTATGTACAATCAGATATTTACATACACAGCAGGAATCCATCTCTTAACAGTACAAGAATTCAGTTAGCATTTCTAGTATGAGAAATATAGCCCACAGCCCTTTTTAGTCAGGTGCTACAAAAAAGTACAACCCAGACGAATAAATAAAAGGCGATTCAGCACTCTACAAAAAGAAAGGAAGAAAGAAGAAAAAAAAAAACAAAAAAAACAAACAAACAGGAATAGGATACACAATGCCAACACATGTAATATCTTACAGCTTTTATCCTGTGGTGAACATCAACACCTCTAATAATCTTAATCAGAGGTGGAATCCTGCCGTGTCACCTAGAAAGAGAGAGAGAGAGTCCCCATCCCCACTTAGAGCCTGGAAGGCCTGAATCCTAAGCTCTTATGACCCTTGCTTGAATCACATTTTGTCCATACCTAACCAAAATACTCAATCGAGTCAACGACGTACATTTTTAACCAATTCTCATTCCGATATACCAAGCTCCTGCTAATCATAGCATGACAGACGGACCTGCATTGATCTCTGCAATGAATAGATTGTTTCTAAAGATGACCATCTCTTAGTGTATAACCCTTTTTTTCCTTCACCCCAAAGTTGTCTCTTTACTCTACCCAGAGTCCCCACCAAATCCCGCACCCACTGTTCATACGTATAGACTTGATCGTCCTTCCAATGCTGAACCAAAAAGGATTTCACTAATGCAGTCATCAGAGACAGATGGAATTTGGGTAAGACTCTGGATATTTTTGAAAAATCACCCAGAACACAAACCTCCGGAGTTATATATTCTGTATAGTTCAACAATGGGTCCATACGCTGCCTAATTTCACCCCACAGAGGTGAGATTTTACAACATTCCCATATCACATGCAGCAAGTCTCCTGTTCCCATCTCACATCTAAAACATCGGTCCGTCTGTCTAAGCTTTCTGTCATATAGTTTTACAGGGGTAAAATATAAATTAGAAGCAATAAAAAACTGCATACTCCTAAACTTAGGTATAATTATATACCTATGGTTTTTCCAAATAGAGTCCCAAGCAAGATTCCTAGGAGCCATTACTTTATCCAAATACGACACTTGTATGGGTGAGGCTGGACTAAAGAACTCCACTAACCCCCTATAAACCTGGGAAAGAACTCTTGACTTCAGGTCCACTCCCTTTAGATGATCCCAAGTGAAGGAGCCATCTAGAAACCCTCCATTCCTTTTCATCACTCCCTCCAACAATCGAGTTAGTTGCAATCTTTTAAAAAAGGGAAGCCTTTCCAATGAAGCTGGTAGAATGACCCTTTCACCTTGGATAAGGTCCCTTACCTTTAGACCCCTCACCTGGTTAGCCCACCGAGCATTTAGCACCTGCCCCCCAATTTCAAATGAGGGATTACCCAGCATCGGTTGATCCCAAGCTTTCATCTGCACTTTTCTCTGTGCAGAGGTAAGGAAGGACCACCACGCACTCGCTGATTTTGCAATCAGATTCCCACCCCCTTTAGTGAACTCTTTTTCAAAATTAGCATACAACATTGCTTCCGGTGAGAGACCCCACTCTTTCAATATTTGCCTCTCCATTTGTAGCCATGTTGGGGTATATATTTCCCCATGCATCTTCCTAACCCAATGAAGCATAAGACCCAGTTGTCCCACCACGTAGTATACGTGGAGATCAGGCATTTTAATCCCACCCTTTGCCTGAGGTAAACGTAGTACTTCATATTTTTTCCTGGGTGGTTTAGTGTTCCATAGAAAATCGGAAAGAAGCTTCCTAATAACCCTAAACCATGTGATATGAATATCATAAGGGGCAATGTACAATGGGTATAGTAACCTGGGCAGTATGTTCATCTTGATAAGGCCTAATCTGGCCATAAACTTCAAAGGGAGCTTATTCCATCTTAGTATGTCCCCTCTTATTGCAGATAGCACCCCCTTCCTATTCACCTCGACCCCCTTTTCTCTGTTTGCCGTGATCCAAATGCCCAAATATTTAATCCCATCTGACTTCCACTGCAAACCTAATGGAGTGAAGTCCGCCCTATATACATGCGGGGTCAGGGGGAGAACCTGGGTCTTGGTTAAGTTCAGTTTGTAATTTGACACCGCCGAATATTGCCCAGTTAAAGCCCTTACTCTCTCGAAACTTGAAACTGGGTCCTCTAAGTGCAAAAAGAATATCATCAGCAAAACTGAAAATTTAAGTTCTCTTCCCTAACCTTACCCCTTTATATGTTTATCCTCCTTGAAGGCCCTCAGCAAGGGCTCCAGGTAGATGTTGAATAGTATTGGTGATAAAGGGCATCCCTGTCTAGTCCCATTTTTTAACAATATTTCTTGTGAGATATAGCCGTTGCACAGTATCCTAGCCATTGGAGCCGCATACAGATTTTTAATACCTCTAAGCAGGCCCTCCGGAAAGCCCATCTTCCTCATCGTGGTGAACAAAAAGCAATGGGAGACCCTATCAAATGCCTTTTCAGCGTCTAATGATATTAAAGCTAAAGGTAACTGGGAATCCGGTGCATAACTAAGAATATGATGAAACTTCCTATGGGCATCCTGAGCCCCCTTCCCTGGCATGAATCCCACCTGCTCCTCACAAATTAAGCTTGGAGCAATGCTCAATATTCTATTAGCTAAGATTCTCGTTAATATCTTGATATCCTGATTCATTAGAGCTATCGGCCTGTAACTATCCACCCGATCCTTGGGTTTGTCTGGTTTAGGGATCAGAGATATATATGCCTGATACAGTGGCGGATGGGACATCCCCTCTTGCATGATAATATTGAAAAACTCTAGCAAAATTGGAAGTATAGTCTGTATATGTGCCTGATAAAACTTAGCTGTAAGACCATCCGGTCCCGGAGTTCTACCAGTCGGTAAGGATTGCACCACCCCCAGTATCTCCGAATACGTTACAGGAGCCGCTAACTCTCTAGCCTGTAGTTCATCCAAAACTGGGAGAGGTATTCCCTCAAGAAAGGCATTGATTTCCTCCTCTCCGACTGAGTTTCCCAACCCGTATAGATCAGTAAAATAGGACGCAAATGCATCTGCCATTTTTTGAGAGTCCGTTAACAATTTCCCCATGCCAAATAGAGGTAATTGTTCTGCTTGCTTCCCATTCCCTAACCCTAGCTGCCAGCAAACGACCTGGGACATCCCCCTGCAATAAATATTTAGCCTGAATCCTATCCAGCCAATATTCCACCTTACCATACCAAATATCCGCCCATTCCCCTCGCAAAGTTTTAAGTTCCAAATCGATTTCCGCTGAGGACCCCTCCAAAGGAGATAACGATTCAATTGCACCCAAAATAAATTCCTCCCTTGCCTTCCTCATTCTATTCCTCTGGGCTGCCAAAGCCTGAACTGCCCCACGTATAGCACTTTAGTCGGCCACGCCCAATTTTGGTTTTGTACAGAGGGTAGTTGATACTGTATAACTCGCAGGGCTTCCTCTAGTTGCTCCTGCACTGTAGTTTCGAGCAGCAAATCATTCAGTCTCCACCTAACTGGTCTGGGGGGAACAGGACTTGGTTCCCACAACAAGGAAATAGGGGAGTGATCCAAAAGAACTCTAGCCCCTGTTATTATGTCCTTCACTTCCCTAAGTACCTCACTGCTAACCAAAAAAAAATCAATACTCGATTGGGTCTTATGGGCCACAGAATAAAAAGTCATGGTATTACCTCTCTTGGAGTGGGTCCTACTCAGGTCCACCAGGGCTGTCACCTCCAGCATCCTATTCAAGGCAGTCTGTGCTTTGTTCAGGGGCCTACTAGATGGGGGTATCCTATCCTCCAGATTGTTGGCACAAACATTCCAGTTCCCAGCCAAAATAAGCAAATCTGTAGGTATGGCTGCTATATCCCTTTCAATGGAAGCAAAGAAGTCCGCGTTAGAGGGAGTGGGACCATAAATAGAGGCCAGTGAAATTGCTTTACCAGATAGAATCCCCGAGAGGTATAACCCCCTAACATCTTCCCTTACCAATACCTGTTCCACCTTAAATGCGCAATTATTTCTTATTAGGATCACCACACCCCCCCAATGCCTTTTCTTTACCCTGCCCATACACCTGGCCCACCCATAACCTCTTAAGGCAGCTTAATTCCTCTGTTAGTAAGTGGGTCTCCTGCAAAGCAGCTATGTGAGCTCCTAAGTAATTGATATGCCTCAAAATAACCATTCTTTTACATCTACCCCTGAGACCTTTAACATTCCATGAAATTATTTTAAAGTGAGTCATTATCCATTATCTAATTCATAACAGGTGATCCATTTCACCATGTCCTTTCCATTCTGCCTTCCCTCACCTCCCTTTCTTTGTACTCTCTCTCTCTCTCTCTCTCTCTCTCTTTCCCAACCCCCCGATCCCTCCTTCCCCCCTGCCCCCGATCCTTCGATCGACCTCCTAGCATATATCGAGTCATGGATGAACCTTCCTCTGTGTCCCTCCTGCCCTCGCTCCATAACCCTATACTACAAGAGCCTGCCCATCACCTAATCTCCTCTACCTTTCTGCCCCCTTGCTCCATTCCACCCTCATCCTCTCAAACTTCCCCCCTCATTTCTCTGAAACTCCAGACAGGGGAAAAAAAAAAAAAGGAAAATCTCCAGCATACTATCGATAATAGGTGGGTCAGTTCTCATTAACAGCTTATCATACTTTAAACTGTTCCCACTGAGTATAAGAAGCTTACAATAATGCTATCCTTATGTATTCCCCCTAGTGGAACATGGTCTTCACTGACCCCCCAAGTTCTTTCCACTAAATCCAGGTGGCTCTCCCCTGAGTCCCTATTTCAAGCCCCATGACTTGACCCACCCAGGCCAAACAAGCTTAATATAACCTCCAAAATTACTACCTAATGTAAAGAGAGCAAACATACAACCATGGCTATAGTAAACTTTGCATCCTGAAAAACTCCGTGTTCCCCTTGTCCATAATTACTTAAGTCTGTTCACTACAGCCTTTTCTGGATAGTCCAGCTCAGGTCGGCGACTTAAATAAATCAGGAAGTTCAACACGCAAGCCTTCCAGCGCCTCCCTCGCAGTTAGGTATCACTTCTCTCCCGATTGTAGTCTCACCAACAGCGTTGCCGGGTACTGCAGACGAAATTTGATACCAGCTAAATAAAGCTTTTTCTTGATCTCCGCGTATTCCCTCTGCTTCTCCCTGATCAAAGGCATTTGATCCTGGAACATCCAAAGCATTGCGCCGTTCCACTGTAGTGATTTATTTTGTCTAGCCTTCAGCAGCACCTGTATCTTTTCTTTATAATTGAGGAATCTCATAATAATCACCCTGGGTCTTGCTCCCGGTGGGGGTGTTTCCCTTAATGCTCTGTGGGCCCTCTCGAGGTTGTAGGCTTCCCCGAATAGTGTCTGGCCCAACAATTTGGAAAGCAAGTCCTGAATAAATGTAACACAGTCCGCCCCTTCAGCCCTTTCCGGCAGCCCTGCCAGTATCAGGTTATTTCTCCGACTTCTCGACTCTTGATCATCCATTCGCTCTTCAAGTTTCTTGATTTGCTTTCTGGCCATTATTAGCTCCTGTTCCATCGTCGTTGATTTTATTTCCTGTGAGGCAATCCTGGCTTCAGCATCCCCCATACGCTGTGCTAAAGACTGTAATGCCGGTCTCACAGTAGCAAAGTCCACCACCAACCCTTGCAGCAACTTTTTAATCTCTTGTATATCCTCGTTGGACTGACCCGTTCCCCCTCCTCTGCCTAAATCCTCCTCCGATTCCGTAGGGGTAGGGGATAGGGACTTTGGCCTTTTAGTTGCGGGGGATCTTGTGGCAAGGGGCTCCGTGGCTTCGTCCTCCATCTCGGTTTCCAATCTTGGCCTGCTCCTTCCGACTGCAACACACACAGGCTGACGCTTATAGCACTTCCACCTCACTTTTTAGGAAGCTTGCAGCCCGAACTCAAGACCGCTGAGGTTAACTCACTTTAATAATAAAAGAGCTATCAAATCAGGTGGACCCCTGAGTTTTTGTCACCAAATTTATAGCTTGGGCCTTGGAGCAGCACAGAAGACATCTAGTTCGACTCAGCACATCACGTGACTCTATTGGCTTGTGGCAATTCTAAATGTAAGACAATCTTGCCTAAAGATGATGTCCTATTCAAAATATATTGCTCATTGTGTCCTTCTGTATGTGTTTGGTGAAAAAAGTTATGTGGTCAGAGTCACTGTTTGTTTGCTGAACATGGTTACTGATGGGATTTTTTTGTGCCTTATAGTACAGTCTGCATTTAAGTAGTGTTTAATTTTATTGCTAATGATTGAATGGTGATTTATCATTTAGTATGCTTTCTTCATAAATCGTTCAATGACAGTGCTCTGGATTATTTGATGTCTTAAGGGTTTGCAGTCATAAGCTCCAGTAATTTATGTTCTGCAAGCGGCAATTGTTTGTCAGCTTCAAAAATCAGAACATAAGTAGTTAAAAAAAAATGTTTGCCTATTCTGTACCACATGCCTGGAACTGTTATTGCCTTGATATGCCCCTAAAATCCCCTTTCCCTGGACAAATCACACACCACACATGTCTTGAAGAAAGTGGTTACAGCTGTACATTTAATAAACCATATGAAGATACAGTTTGGATTGATGTGTGCAGCTCCAGAGATTTGCTTAGTGAACCTCAAACCTTCATAACCTTTCCCATAAAGGGGCATACCCATTTATAGCTTGGTATACCATTGCTACAGCGAAACATTTCCAGCAAAGACCATTACAGTGGCAACAATGAAAGGTCACTGTAATGGTCACATGGGACCCTGGCATAGATTCTTTGGGTCTGGAGTCCCTTCCCTGAAACAACTCTGACCTGCAGTTGATTATGTTAAAGTCCAGGGTGTGGGAGGGGTAGAATCCATCACATGGATGGTGCGGGGTGACAGGCCCCTGCTAAAAACACAATTTTTCCTGATGGCACAATGCCGAACGTGATCATGGTCAAACATATTGCCATTACTGTAAAGCTTGTTGACAGATTTTCTGTTGAACTGGGTTGGTGGAATCTTATAGATTGAGGAATGTTGCCCCTCTTTGAGTTGGAACCCAAATCTCAACAAGTGGGGTTGGGTCATGTGTTAAGGTCATTGGCCCTCACCCTCTTTGGTTGGTGCTTCACCCACAGGCAAGACCAATGAGGTTTGCAATGATCTGTCAGAACCATATACCTGGCCATTTGGCCCCCATCTCATTTCAATTGGGGAGGGAACTATCCAAATGGAAGCAGTTTCTTCTGTTTTCTTCATTTGCCAACGTCTTGAGAGATGTCCAAGCTGCCACTTAAAATTACTGCAACCAAAAAGAAAAAAATAAGTCTTATTCTCAAAATCCATTCTGGAGAGGTGAAACCCCATGGAAAACTGTGTAAAAAATAAGAACATTCCTCTCCACCCACAAGGGCAATCCCCTTAGGGGTGCAAAGAGTCCTCTACGCTAACTTCACCATGCCCTACAATCATGCTTTAACAGGGATGGGTGGGTGGATAATCTTCAGCTGGAGGAAGAAAAAGCAGGAAAGCCCTAAGCACCAGGTCTTTAAGAACTTCTTTTTTTCCTCCCCAAGTCTAATGCCAGTACACTGTGGTGGGCCTCTGTGGTTCCTCCCTCAGGGATGGAACTTGGGCTTCTCTACACCTTGGGAGCAGAATGTTACCTGCCTACATGCAGCCCAAGTCTCAGGGGAGTGTCCACGGACAAGGTTTCATCTGCTGTAATACTTGGGCAAACTGGTTAATCTTATGATTAAAGTTCACTACTAGGACATTAGTTTTAAATCTGATTGCTTAATGTGTTTCCTTAAAAATGACAAATGTATCTGCTATTCTTATTTTTACTGTTCATGTGATGATGTATATATGGAAGAAAGTTGTAATTGTTAAGCTACTGTCTTCCTGGGATCCCCCTCACAAATAAGATATTACATCACAAGAAATCATCCCATCACATCACAATAAAAAATGCTACATTTCAAAGGGTAATCCTATCAATTCACAGATGAGATGTTGTATCCCAAGGGGTCACACCAGTGGGTACAATTTTGGTAAATAAATAAATAAGCTGGGACTTTAGTTACAAATACATTGTCAGCAGAAACAGCAATATGTCTTGAACAAGATATCATTACAATGCATGGTCTCTTTTCAGAAATTGCACTGCAAAAATTGAATTAAAAATTCATTAGCAATGCATTACACTGAAACTGAACAATCTTAAGAGCCATTCTGAAATTATTTCTTCAGACTTACAAATTTAGTGTCTGCGCACCTTTCTTTTGGATTTCAATTTCCATGTAGGGGTGCAGGTATAGTAAATTCTGACAAGCGATTGTTTTTGACTTGTATAATCCTTTCTTTTGGGAGTAGATTTTTTTGTTTGTTTTTGTTTTGTTTTGTTTGTTTTTTCAGAAGTATTTTTGGTGTGTGGTTTTACAAGGCTTGTTTCTGAGAGTGAGTGTTTTCTTCATGTGACTCTTTTGGTAAGTTTTATATTTTAGGCTACACTCGCTCTGTTTCTGTTTTAGCTGTTTTTTGATGAATAAGGAAACTATTCATTCTTTTGTAAGAATTGTTCCACTTGTTCTTTGCATATTTTCCTTTTCTTTGTATATTATCTTGTAGGATAGGGTTTGTTATTTATTTGGGGTTTGTCATAGGGCTGTGTTTCATTTGTATAATGACCTTTGACCTTAACCAGTTATGTAAGGATTACAGTACACTAAAGTTTACAAAATAAAAATATAGGGCTGTGAAGAATTTTCAAAATGTGATGAAATGGTATTCTGTAGAATTTCATAAAATTCTACCTAATTCCATGAGATTCTGTCAGTAGCAAAATTCCAGCATTTTGAAAGCAAAATGTTTCTTGTGGACTAGAATGCTGCAGTTTACAGAACCTGCAGAGTCTGTTCCTTAATCGGTGGAATATTATTCCATGCATTACTTAATTTGCAAACAAATGTTCCATGGTTTACATAGAAATGCTTCTTAGAATTTTGTGGAATTCAAAAAGACATTCTGAAAAGTATTTCAGTAGCTGAATTGCCATCCAGCACAAATCCTTCTGGCAGAATTCTGCAGTCTGTATACCACTACAAAGCTATTATGGGGCTGTCAGGAGGATTCTGGGATGTTTGTTGCAACTGGTCAGCTAAATGCCTTTCCCCTGAGGAGAAGGAACAGGAGTGTTGCTAAGCTTTCCCAGCATTTATAACAGGTATGCCACCCTTGCCTGGTTACCCCTGAGGGTGATTTATTCACTAAAACAGATATTTATAAATGTCAGAGGACCAGATAGTCTAAAAGCAACACATTTCCAATATATCTTAGTACAGCTGTTGATATTGACATCCTTTTGTCTTGAGTGTACCTGACCTCCAAGTCGTGGAGTCTGATTCAGTTGGCAGAGCTGGTTGGAAACAGTGTACTGGGGGCGACCCCATGGGGGTCAGTTGCAAAAGGAGACACCTTGGTGGAGAGGTGATATTAAGGAAAGATCAAGGAGAATTGAGATATTTTCTGCTTCAGCTTTCATTGTACTTTTGTCCAATTCCTGTGGTTGCGGCTTGTGGCTTTTGGTTTATGGTCCTAATCCCTGAGAACTGTTGATAGATTTCTCTTTTTGATAGATTCTTCTTATTCCCTAAATTTATATTTTTATAGAGTACTAGTGGGTTTGTGTCCTCCCTGTATGCTCTTTGTGTGCTCCCATGTCACTTTCTTTAGGTCACATAAAATAGCGACCACTGTGCACTGTGTTTTGTTTACTGTGCATAATGTTGTTCATTTTGTACAAGCCAAGGAGGGGAAGAGAGAGCCTGCAGCATATGAATTAAAGTCTCCTCAAAAGTTCCCTCATATGCTCATTGGTCTATGGTATCGTTGAGAAGGCTTTCTTTCTCTTGGAAAGAATGATAGGCTGTAAAAATTTGTGAGCAGCATTGATGTGCATGGACTCTGTGTAAATCTTGACACATTAAGGAATTAATTTTGCACCTGGGAACTGATTTGTGTTTGTGTTTTTTGTGCAAGTACTGGTAAATTTAGCAGATCCCAAGGGGCAGTGTGTAAAGATTTGTATTCATCTTCTTACCCCCTTGATTAGAGGAGAAGATTAAATTGAAAGCTGTTTGGGATCTGCTGCCAGCCTGGTTACCCCATTGTCTCTGTTATTACTCCTATTATTCCTATTCCTATTACTGGAGGTTCATCAAAAGAGTTGAGCCAGTCAAGCACCTTATTGGCCAGATGGTTAAACATAATAAGCAATCAAGTTAAACTAATTAAGTTATCCTGTGAGTTTTTCAATTTAGTGAATGCTCTCTGATACAGGCCCAGTTTACAAATTATAATTATAGCAGATAGCTATAGCAAACTCCTGGAACTGCTGCTAATTTGAAAAGGTAATTCAAGAGGGTCCAACCTCTTAGACCTGCTGACCCTGTTAAAGAAGTTAAGGAGTTAATTGAACAACAGAAATAGTAGCACATGTTAACATTGCATGTTTCAGTCTTAAGAAGAAAAGGATATAAAGGTTGATTAGTTCTTATAGCAGCAGAACCAGCAGTCACTTTTGAGCAACAGCGGAGAAAGAAAGCAGAATGCATCAGAGTAGGAAAATCAAAAAAGAAAGACTCTTGCAGTTTCTGCCTTGACTGCCCCGATTGTTTCGGCATTTTGCTGACAGGAGAAAAAAGAGACAAGGGGGGTATTCTGTCAGGAAGTTAGCACTTAGAAGCCCACTATAAAATCTGATCCCTGTAAGACACCTGCTCCATAGACAAAAGTGTAAAGCTACTAAGTCAAGCTAAGGCCTGTTTCCGAGAGCTGGTTGAAATATTTCTGTACTAAGGGAAGATCTTGCTGACCATTTTTAAATGGTGGTGTGGGACTCATTATAATAAAGATCACACAGTATTAAAAGTCAGTTAAAATGAACTACTGTAACTTGCTTGAAAACCTGAACTTATCTAAAAAAAAGAAAATATAATAATTGCCTGTGTTGTACTTGTACTGCTTTTTTAATTGTATTCACCTAATTTAAACTATTGCTGTTTTGCTTATACTCTGCTTATATTTATGGTACTCTACTACTACTCTTAAAAGCATTTTACCCTGAAATTAGGCCAAGAAGCTAATTGTAGTAAGAGTGCTTATTATAATAATTAAGAGTGCAGTAGCCTGTTTAGTATAAGATTTTATCAGGGTCATTTTCTTTCACCAGTGAAACTGAAGCAGAAAAAATAAGAAAGGATAGGTGGAAAAAAAGAGGAAGAAAGAGAAGAAAAGGAATCTGTTAAAACATAGAGACTCTGCCATAACTATATCTCATGAAGGATCCAGGGAGAAACAGAATTGATTCTCAAGATGCTGAGATGAAGGATAAAGAAGGATAAAGCAGAAAAAGAAGAAGAGAGAAGAAGAGGGAGAAGGAAAGTGAAGAGAGTGAGACTAAGAATCAAGAAGAACAATGAAGGACTTGATTGGGTATAATTTAGATCTTTGGGACACAAACAGCTAATTATTTTAAAGAATTTGTTTATATGATACTTGTCTAGCCCTTATCAGATTTTTGCTATATCTTAAAAAGTGGATTTTAATAACATCGCAATTGTGATATTTTATTGTTATACATCTTGGGCTGAAATGTGTAGGATAATAACTTGTTTTAAATGGTTATAAGTAGAAATGGTAAATTTTGCACAGAAATGAATAAGGAGAATAAAAGAAAATTGAGTAGGAGGAGACAAAAGGGCCCAAAGAAGGTAAAACAAATGAGCTCAGTGGAAGATGGGGAGGGGATGACTAATATGGCCCAAATACAAACACTATAAGAGGACCTCCTTCAAATTAAGATCACAGAGGTGTGGCCTATAGCCACACATACTGTTAGCAAATGGAGAGATTTGGGTTTAAATAAAACTAATCCAATAGAGGGAAAAATACTAGAATGGGTAATACACAAGAAACAAAGTTAAATGAAATACACAAGATGGGAAAAATGCAGGAAAAATTTCATAAAGGGGTTAATTTTTTGATACCATTACCACAGCGAGAAGGGATTTCAACAGATACATATGAATGGAATTCCTTTGTGCCTTATGACTCCTCCTTCTTGATGGTTAGCCTTGACCAATAAACTCCAGAGTTACATAATTTGGAGACTTATTACTCTTATAGTAGTGAGAACAGACATGATTATGTGGTGGCAAGCTTTTCCTCAGTGAGTATGCAAAAAAAATAGGATAAAACATGGTTAGTCTCTCAAATGAAGCACATTAAGAAGGGAGGGTTCTAGACAAATCTGGTCTAAATGATAAATACATTAACAGCAGAAATGAGCTTGAAATAAAAAAAATATTAAGGAAAACCTAAATGTAATAACTGAAGGTCTAAAACATATAGGAAAAAACTCAAGGGGAATTAAACTGGAATAAAGAAATATCATATTTACCTAGAGATCTACCAAAAAATTAACAGCCAGAAGAAGCTAGGAATACTAAAGAACTTTCTATGAGGGGGAGGGAAATCAGCTTCTGGCAGCACAAATCTTATACATGTGCAAGAGACTATAGAGAACCTACACCCCGTTTATATAGCTATACTGGAGAATCTGGCAATAACAAAAGAGGAGATTATTAGACTGAGGATAGATACACAAACCAATAGTGCACATCTTAACAGAATAATGGGAAAAGAGAACAGATTAGACCTGATATCTGTAATAAAAGAGAACAAAAATCAAGACAGAAACAGAGACAAAAATCAAAATAAAGGAAAAACCATAAAAGCAGGGGAGAATAAAGCTGTGCAGGTTAATCTACTACCATCTTTTGATAAGAACCAACCATGTACTTGCCAGTTTGAAACAGGTTTATAGGAAGTCAAAAATAATAATAAAAATAAAAAATTAAGATCTAAACATCATGAAAAACAAGGAACTGAATCACAAATATAATCTAAGAACAAAAGGATGACTGTTAACCAAAAGAACAAAGATTTTCTGAAGGAATATATGCAGTACTTGCTAAATGCTGAAGGGGAAAAGAAAAATGAATTCCCAATGCAAAAAGAGAAAACCATACTTAACTAAGGAGAAAACAGGGAAACTTTTATTATAGGGAAAGATGGGAGCCATGAAAACATCATCAGAAATGAGAAAGAGATAGGGGATGGGGTTGAGATTGCCATGATGTTACTAAGGAGAGAAAATAGGCCACCAAAAGTGGACAAATTTGTAGACTTGGAGTGGAAAGGTAGGGAATATTTATTAGAAATGTATGGACTCAATAGACTCTAATGAAACTTTAGGTATATTGAAGGACTGGATTATTCATGTACTCCATTTGAATATATCTGTTAAGGAACAAATATATGTGATGAGGCCACCTAACACTTGGTATCAAAACTGTGTGTTATTGTACACTAATAAGGGACACCATATAGGCTCTATCTGGAAACAAGATAGGATTTAAAAAATATCAGGTGTTCATATTATGACAACACAAACTGTGCCATCTATAGAGCTTAAAGATAACAGAAAGATAAGTGAAGAAATAGAAAAAACACAGAAAGTACATGTAGAAGAAGAAATAGTTACAAAAGGGAATGAGAAAGTAACAAATAGAGAACATTTAGAGGGGATTGTTAAAACAATCAAGAATTATGAACAAAAACACCAAGAAAAATGTGAAAATAGAACACTGATGGTATTTGGATGGAAAACAATAAGAAAAGACACCATAGGTCAAATAAAACAAGAAATGGCATATTTATTTCAAAAGTCACAAAACTAAATATAACAAAAAGTTCAATAGAATACATTACGATACATAACAGATGGAAGGTGACATCACAGATAGATGTCACATTCAAAAAGTCAGAAACAGTGCAACAACTATTAGGGGAAAGTACAATTATTAGACAAATCAGGACTCTACCTGATATCAAGTTATGAATAGACCAAACAAGTTATAAGAGAAGAAAAAAATAATGGGACAGAAATAAGAAAAGAACATTGGAAGTAGATGGAAATTTGGGAACAATACTCAATACATAATAAAGGAATAATGCATGACAGGGTGTGTGTCGTACTGGGATAACACCATGCCTGGGGTGGTTGGGCACGAGGCCGCAGGCTGAGTGTGTCCAATGCCCCAGGCGTGGCATCATCCCCTCACAACACACACCCTGGAATGCATTATTCCTATTATACAATGGCTTGTTGTTATATATAAAATTAAAAAAACTAATTTTAGAGAATGTTTTTATTAGTGTGAAAAAATACTTTTGTTTCTTAAGAGGAGATGCGAAAAAAGAGAGTGTGCTAGAGGTCCATAATGACAATTACATTGGTTCACAGTGCTGAGACTAGACCTGGGGTGTTATGCTTGGGTAACACTATGAGTCCAGCCCCAAAGTGACCAATCACAGTCCAAGATTCTTTCTTGCCATTGTATAATAGATATAAAATACCGGAAAAAGGAAAATAAAAAAGAGACTGACTGAAACTAAATGAAAACATTCTAAAAATAAAAATATTATCATGGAACATAGAAGGTTCTTATTCAAAAATTGCAGATCCCAAGGTTGAAATATTTTTGAAACCTTTGATCTGATTTGCCTTCAAGAGATTTGGTGAAAAGCAGAAATGTCACTTAAAATTCCAGGTTATGCAAATATTTCTAAATCTGCAGTCAACGGGAAAATGTATGGATGGGACAAAGGTGGAGCTGCAATATATATTACAACTAAAAGCAACTACAAAATAACCAGACAATAGACTACACCGGATGATGTGTTAATGTTGAAAATAGAAGATGCAAAAGAGAACAATAAAATCATTTTAATAAATGTATATTTTACACTGACCAGTAAAAATTCAGATATCACATTTACTAGAATAAAAGCAATATTTGACCAGTTAGTGGACAAGGAATTAAATATCCCAACACACATATTGGGAGATCTTAATGCAAGGACAGGAAGAGATTTTGAAGGCCCAGGTTATATTGACTTAATAACCGAATTAAACCCAAAAATAACATGGAAAACAGCTGCAAAGGACAGCAGGAACAATATGAAAGGAAGAGCCATAAACTCTTATCTAACTGGTAAAAATATGTTCCTAGTAAATGGGAGAACATTAAGAGGCCAAGAGGGAGAGTTAACATACATTGGACCTAGATGCTCCTCAATTATAAACCATCTATGGAACAATCTGGAGGGAATTAAAACAATTAAAGATCTGAAAATTATCAATAGAATGGAATCTACACATAACCCAATTGAGTAAACAGTAGAGATTAAACAAAAGAATAATGTGGAGATAAATAAGGTCAACTTAAGAACAAATGAGGGATTGGAAATAATCAATCAGAGAATAATTAAATGGTCTATAAATATAATTAAGCAATTCAATAGTCTATTTAAAGGACCAATAAATGATATAATATCTATGATTATTGAAGACACAAATTATCATACAATAGTAAATAATTGGGCAAATCTGAATAGCTTGGTTAGACCTTAGTGCATGAATAATAAAATAGGAGGAAAAACTAAGATTAGACAAGGCAAGGCATGGTTTAACACAAAATGCAGAAAAGCAAAAAAGGAATTAAGTACTGTTATTAAGAAATTTTAAACAAACAGACATCAAAAGGATAATAAAGAACCGATAGACATGAATAAGAATAGAAAGAAATACACACAAAAATTTAACCATACAAAAATATTATGGGAGAAACTGAGGAAAACAGTAAAAGAAAAAGATGGAATAAACTTTTAGGTAATGGTTAGCCAAGGTTATAATAAATATGCAAAGACAACAGAAGCATACATTTTTCTAAATATATGGATCTCAATCTTCACAGAACTCTATTATTCAGAACAAGACAAGAAAATATTAAGGGCAATAGAAAACTCAAATCATCAAAAAATTATTTATCCAATCTGTATAATAATAATTTTCAAAGAAGTAACCCTGACAATCAAGAGATTAAAAACAAATAAGGCACTAGGACTGGATAAAATAATAGTGGATTTATATAAACATTTCACAAATTGGTGGGCTCCAATAATGGAGAAATTATGTAATACCTCTGTTCAAGGACAGGATTTCCCTACCAGTTGGAAAGGGAGTGTCATATATCCGATTTTCAAGAAAGGTAACCCAAATGATCAACCAATAACTCTAATAGATGTCTCCCAAAAAATATTTACTAGAATTATTTTGGAGAGACTGGAAGAGTGGATAGACAAAAATAATACCTTACATGAAGTACAAAATGGATTCAGAGGATGTATATAAACATTTCACAAATGGGTGGGCTCCAATAATGGAGAAATTATGTAATACTTCTGTGCAAGGACAGGATTTTCCTACCAGTTGTAAAGAGAGTGTCATACATCTGATTTTCAAGAAACGTGACCCAAATGATCCCAAAACTGACCAACCAATAATTCTAATAGATGTCTCCCAAAAAATATTTACTAGAATTATTTTGCAGAGACTGGAAGAGTGGATAGACAAAAATAATACCTTACATGAAGCACAAAATGGATTCAGGAAAGCTAGATCCACAATTCAGCATTGTTATACATTAAAACATCTTGTATGGAAATACATAAAAATGAAAAAGACTAAACTTTACTGCTGTTTTTGAGGATTTTTCATCCACATTCAATAGCATCAGTAGGGTGATATTATGGAATAAGCTAAAGCAATTAGAGCTGTACCCTGAACTCCTTAATATCATAAGAAAACTGCATTCAAACACATGGGGGTAGTTCAATATCACTAACTTGAGAATGTGTCCAAGTCATTTCGAGGAATCAAGGGATTCGGCAAGTGTGCCTGTTGGCACCACTTTTGTTTTATTATATATATATATATATATATATATATATATATATATATGACATTTTGACAGAATTGGAAAACCCAATATTTCATGCACTAAAAATTGGAAATACTAGAGTAGATTGTTTGGCGCATGCCGATGATTTGGTACTAATATCAACATCTGCATTGGGTTTACAAAGAAAGCTCACTTATTTTACAGAATTATGTGACACTGAAAATAAATATGTCCAAAACAAAGCTACCAATTTTTAGAAATACCAAGAAGCATTACAGACCACTATGGATAAACACAGAAAAAGTAGAAACAGTTAAATATTATGGTTATTTAGGTGTTAGATTCAGTCAGAATCTAAAATGAAAAGATCAGTTAGACCAGATCATAGTAAAAATAAAGAAAGTATTTAACGCATTCAAAATATTAAATGCAAAGATGGGATGAACATCAGTCAATGGAGTTTTGAAAGTCCTGGAGGCCAAAGTAAACTCAAGCATACTTTATGAAGTAGAGATCTAGGGAATGGCTGATCTCAAAAAACTGGAAGCATTGTGTAATAAAATGAAAAGATACATTTTAATGGTACCACAATCAATACCAGCAGGAATACTGAAGTTAGAATTGAGACACCATTCTTTCTCAACATTAATGAAAGAAAGACAGATTTTGACATCATTAAAGTTATTTTTTCTTGAAGAAAACAGACTTCCAAGACAATGTTTAGAAGAGGAAATCAAATATACATTAATAGGAAAAGTTTTTCCCACTTTAGAAATTTTTAGGCAATTCCTTTTCCCAAATGGACTTGGACACATTCTATGGAGCATGTATATGCAGCCATGGTAAGTGATAGTCAAAAATGTGAACAGTAAACTAAGGGACCAAAATGTAACTAATATGCAGATTAAATTAAAAGTGTTTAAGCTATACAGATGGTACAAATATATAAAAACAACACATGGAGTATAGCTTTACTTGGTAAAATTAACAAACCCAAAGGGAAGGAGAACAATAACTAAATTTAGATTAGAAATATATAAGGCTAATTATGTATTTTACAAACAAAAAAGGGAAAACATATTAACACCATTCTGCAAATGTGACAGATCATTAGAAGATGATCTAAAGCATATATTACTTTTGTGCCCATTATATAAGGGACTCCGCTTATAATGGCTTGGTGACATCATGGCAGATCTCGACCTCCCCCCAAACAAGCTTGTAAAATATTTATTGAACAGTGAAAACTTATATATCCTACAGAAAGTAGTTGCTTTTTTACAATCCATCCAGCTGTAATAATCATATAAATGTTTGATAATTGTATTGATTATTTTAAAAATTGCATGGAACCATTATAAAACTATAATAATACATTGATGTTTTATAAACTGAGTCTAAGTGAAATCATGGAAAATGGTATGTACACATGTATGTCCTTATCTAATGTTTAAATTTTTAATGACTTTGTCGAACAAATAAAAAAGTTTTGAACATTTTGAAGGCTATTATCACATCAGGGAGATCTGGTGGCATTTAAAGACTATGGGCCCAATTCACAAAATACCCTGGATGGCACAAATGGCTTGTGGTACAAGAAACGGTGCAAGGTGTGGCTTTCAACAAAAGATGTGCCAGGAGCAATTCGCAAAAGCAGCCTGCATGAAACACAGTCTGTGTGCATCAGAGAGTGCTTGTGCCATCCTTCTGGAACAAAATGGGCTGCAACATGGTACTAGGGGGCTTGCAAAAGATGCAGGCTACCATATCCCATAACTCAGGAATCACAAAACTCTCCCAGAGGGCACATTTCTAAGCACCATTAGACCAGCCAGGGCTGGTCTAAGAGTACCTAGAAGTCTATCCTCTGGGAGGGTTAGAGACCATGTGTTATCCCCATAGCCCTCCCTGGATGGGAGGTAACTTGTGCCCTGGTTTCCCCCAGCCCCATCCCCTGTTTCAGAACAGTACACACCACCCTAGTGGTCTAATGTATCCCCCTGATCCCCAATGTCCCCCATTAAAATTCACATATCTTTTCCTGGTGGTCTAGTGGACCCCGATCCCCGATGTCCCCATAGATATTTATTTTCCCTGGTGATCAAGTGGCCCCCCCCACCTATCCCCTATCTCCCCATAACCATTTATGTATCTTTCCCTGGTGGTCTAGTGGAACCCCCTAGAAAGTGACCCACCACTACGATCCCCAAATCCCATCCTTAAGCTGGCAATTGACGGAGCCCTCCACTTTCCACCATGGCCAGCAACCCACTGATCTGTCAAGGAGTGCATACTGTATACAGTATGTGCTCCTTGTCAGCTCAGTCAGTGGCAGCTGTTGTGGAGAACAGAGGGCTCTGCTGCTTATCAGTTTGAGGATGGGATGGGGGAGTGGGGTGGTAGAGCACTGCCTGCCAGAATGGGGGGGGTCCACTAGACCACCAGAAAAGGATATATAACTGGTTATAGGGGAGATCATGGATTGGGAGGGGGGGTTCACTTGACCACTGGGGAATGATATATAAATATTTATGGAGGACATCACAGATTGGGGGGGGCACTAGACCACCAGAGAAATACTGTGTATATATTTTTTTGGGGGGAACATCAGCAATTAGGAGGCCACTAGACCACCGTGGAAAGATAAATATTTATGGGGAACAAATCAGGGAGCTGCTAGACCATCAGGGAATGATATATAAATATTTATGGGGGACACTGTGGATTGGGGAGGTCTGCCAGATGACCAGTTGATGACCATGGGTGCAGTTGCCTGCTGACCACCCCACAGCTTGAGATAAAGCTTGCAGATGCACAGTCTGTTTGGCACATGGCCACAGTTGCTGCAAGATGTGGGACTTTACCACCAGAATCCTACCCGATAGTGAATTGGGCACAGGGTCCCTGTTACACTGGCAATAGGCACATGCTATGGTTGGCACAGCTTGCACTGACCTTTATGAATGAAGCCCAATGAGTAAAGACTCAGGGTTCAGTTCTCAAAGCTCCTGGCATGGCACAAGGAGTTTCCACCACAAGGAATGGCGTAAAGTGATCCATGCACCAACAGAGGCATTGGGAGCAATTCTCAAAGGCAGACTATGGCAACCACAGTCTGCCTGCACCAAAGGAGGTGTGCACCATCCTTGCAGCACAAAAGGGGCCATGACATGGTGCTGGGGGCTTGCGGTAGCAGCAAATCACCATATCCCCAAAATCAGGATTCTCTAAATCCTCCCAGAGGGCAGATTTTTAAGTACCATTAGACCAGCCAAGGCTGTCTAAGGGTACTTGGAAATTCACCCTCTGGAAGGGTTGGAACCTGTGCCAATGAGCTGCTGCCCCCTTCTCCAGCCCCAATTCCCCTTTTAGTAAATTAACCATGTTCCCAGTGGTCTAACGCCTCCGGATCTCCTAAATATTCCAATCTCTGTCACTGGTGGTCTAGTAGACCACCACCTCAAATATCCAATCTCCTGTTCAAAAATATGGACTATTCCCTGGTGGTTTAATGGACCCCCACAGAGCCATGATCCCCCTTTCTGAAATATAATACCTTCCCTTGTGGTTTAATGGATCCCCCCAAGCCACGATCCACAATTTTGAAATGTATTACGTTCCCTGGTAGTCTAGCGAACCACCCCCAAAGCCCAAAATCTTCATTGTGAAATACCGCAACCTCCCTTGTGGTCTAGCAGACCCTCACTCCCAAACCCACTACCCCCATCTTGAACACCAGCTGGTGACTGGCATGGCCCACCACTCACCACCATGACCAGCCACAGACTGAGCTCTCAATGAACACATATTGTATATAGTATGTGCTCATTTATTGACAGCTCAGTGGACTGTCAATCACTGAGCACATACTGTATACAGTATGCGCTTGATGATTGCTCAGTCATAAGCTGGCTGTGGTGGTGAGCAGTAGGCTGTGCCAGTCACCAGCTGGTGTTCAGGATGGAGGTGAGTGGGGTAGAGGTGGGGATCTGCTAGACAATCAAGGAGGTAGTCATATTTTGGAATAGGGGATTGGGGCTTGGTGAATCCAGTAAACCACCAGGGAATATTTTATATTTCAGAACAGGGGACTGGGGCTTGGGCTGGTGGTCTGTTAGAACACCAGGGAAGGTAGTGATAATGGAGGAATGGTGCTGGGGGGGTAGTCTGCTAGAACATCAGAGAAGGTTATCTAGTTCACAATGGGGGATTGAAGCTTGGGGGGGGTTCTGCTGAAAAACCTGGAAGTTATTCATAATGGGGGATCGTGGCTGGGGGGGTACCACTAGCCTCCAGAAACTGGTGCATGGCCACCAACAGCATGAGGCACACCATGCAGATGTACCATCTGTTAGGCACATGGCCATAATTACAGCAAGCTACTAGACTTTTCTGCTGGGATCCTACCTGATAGAGAAACAGGCACAGGGTCCCTGGCGCAAGCCACAGCTTGCGTCACTCTATGGGCCCTTTGAAAATCAAGTCCTGAGTGGTTTTCATTAAAGCCATTACAGCTTTATCTGCACACATGGGTGTAATTTTTTCACTTGCCATCTACATATGCTTGCTTTAGTGATGCTTCAGTTTTACTTTGCTGGCTAAGCTTGGAGTGACGGAGGAACCTCTTACTTTTACAGTTGTAGACAAAGACATGGTCAGATATTTTCTGAAATTTTTGTGCTATCTCTAGAGAAATGTCCTGCCTTCCTACAGTACCACTGTGATTAGGGCAGGGTAACATGTATCTTTAACCAGCAAAATTCTAATGAAATGCCAATTTCTCTTTCATGAAATGTCATGAAATTCCCTTTAACATTTCATGAGTTGTAACCAAAACTCTGATTTGTCATTTCCATCTACTTTAAAAAGTATATTGCACAAGTCTGGTATAATGACTTTACCAAGGTCCATACACAAGTGTGTTAAGTTTCAGATCTCTGTCTTTAAAGGTGACTGAGTTATAATCCTCCAAACTTTCATTAATTTTAAAATTACATTTCACAATTATGTAAAGTGCAGAATTTTAAGCCCCAATAACTTTAAAAATAGAGAATGGAATATTATTCATTTTGTTAGGGTCATTGATCCTAAATATTTGGCCTTGAAGTCACCCCCATGGTCCAGTGGCAGAGCATTGTGCTGCCATGCTGATGACCTGGGTTTGGAAGTGACCCCAGGGAGTCACGTTTGTTTGGGAGGCTATGGCCTAGACAGCTGCCAGTTGGCAGTGCATCTCTGTCAGGGAGGGATGGGGTGGGGTTCACCAACACAGCTACCTCTGAGGTTGGACCAGGGAGCTTGATCCTGCCAAAGAGGGAACTGTGCAAGTGAGAGGCAGACAGAGGCACTGTCCCACCAGAGGAGATGGGAGGGAAAGAAATGTTGGAGAAAAGCTTGTTAGTTAACTGAATTATGGCTGCATTCAGCCTAATACAGTGCTTGCTACAGTAAAGTAAGGGTATATCACAGTGAACATAAACAAAAATAAAAGAAGCTGGGTGTGTCAACACTTTAATCTCTTGCTCAAATGTGTGTCAGGTTATAAGCAACCAAAGATTCCAAAATATTAATTCAAGCTGAAATTCCTGAGCTTTAGTGAAACTGTGGAATGTTGTGATACTTTTCCTGAAGAAGTGTCCATACATTTTGCCCTGTCATGCACTTGAGTTGTCACTGTAAAGGAAGATAAAGGGTGGGTAAAGTAGCAATAAGGTAACATTCATAAGAGGTTCCATAGTAAACGTATAGTGGTGCCTAGTGGCAGGTCACTATCCTGAGTCACGAACCATGAAGAATAGTCAAGGACATCACTGTGTACTAGTCTACATTCTTGCAATATGCCAGATAACCACTAGAGCTTACTAACTTAACTTGTGGAAGCACATGCAGCATTGTTTCTGTACAATGCCACCTACTGACTCTTTAACGTCCCTGTAGATAACAATGCATATTGTTACTATTAAAGAAAAGGTAGCATCAAGTGACACTAAGCCTTCCAGCTAGTTGCAACTTAGGCCACTGTGACAGAAGTATCAGACTATCTTTAGTCATAATGTAGCATAATGCAGGGCATCGGTGTAGCAGTAGTGTTGGAAGGGTATTGCAGGACAATAATGCTAGTGTAGGTAATGTGATTCAGTGGTGATAAGTATCTCGTGAAAGTTAAATTCTTCAAGTGGAATTACAGTGGCATTACTTATAATTCATCCATGAATTTTTGAGCAAATGCTGCCAATTATTAATTTCTAAAATATCCACAATAAATGTTAACCTACTAAATTACATCTATCCAGCTTAATAAGATTCCATGACATATTTATTCTGGTTTGCATGCTGAATCTTGAGTGTATGACTGCAAGAACAGTGGTGCTATAAACACCCAAATATTTTCAACATTTACACACAATTTAAAAATAATAAAATTGTGAAATGTTCAACTCCTGTTGCTTACAATTTACACAACCAAATGCCTCTTTGTTTAGAAGTTTATATGACTCTTCCAAGAAAGTGATGCATATAAATGTTCAATTACCCAGCTCCAAAGGTGGCTAAGCTGTAGCATACAAATATATTCAGAAACTTTCAATGAATAACAAATTACCAGATTTTGATCCCCTATCACTTCCCTGCCCCTAATCCAAATGTTATGAAACTTGACATCCTGTTAGGGCCGCTTCCCATCAATATGCCTGCCAGAGATTGGATTAATAGGTATAGCACTGTCAAGGTTATGACCAACTAAAGAATTTCAGAAAATCCCTCAAAAGTTCATGGAACTGTGTGGAGTATTGTAAAAATTCTGCAAAAACAAAATTTACTATTTTTGCCCAGCCATTACTGTGAGCCACCAGAGACAATTTCTTTAGACATTTTGCAAAATATCCAGAAATATCTCAGCCTATCTATGGCTGCAGCAGTACAGCATTATTACCGGTGAGTTCCTTCATGAAGGAACTTAATAATAAGTCAGAAATGTGTGGCTTCTTTACAGAAATTAATGGTAATATAATTATAAATCAAAAAATACACCTCTAGCATGGAATGTCACATAAATATTCACAGGAAAAACTCTCCTACTCCCCCTGCAGTGGGCAATGATGCTTCCTGTTGGAGGAGGGGGAAGTCTGCTGGTGAGCAGGAGACTGCCATATCATTCCAGGTGTAGGACATAGCATCCTGCCCCATCTGGAGTCTGAGGTAGCCCAAGATTTGCTGTTTGCTGTTACAAAAATTCTATCACTGAATGTGAATAATTAAACAGAGGAAATTACAGCCCAGAGAAAGGGTATTGCTGGGTGTCTAACCCCACAGCCATAAGTAAGTTGACATATTGACAGTTTTCTGTGAAGTTGCTGACTTCTCTGCCATATAGCAAACTGGGTCTGCTGGCTGTGTATGTCTCTACTTCAAAAGTCCTGGAAAAATAAGTTTCCATAGAAGGACAGGGTAATGCTCCCAATGCAGCTGCCTGTGACAGTGTGGTGCTGCTAGAAATCAGTGCAGGGGAGCAATGTCTGGAGCTGGAATTACAAAAGAAAAAGACATTATGTTCTATCCTGGTCAGCCTAAAGCCTGTTTTAAATGTGGATCAACCTCTCATCTAAACAGCATGTTTGACAAACTTAAATGCAATAACTGTTCTGAAGTAGGTCACATAAGTTCAAATTGTACAATGAGGATGCTATGCAATTTATGTGATGATCTGGCCATTCTTACATAGCATGCCCCTGGGATGCACACAATAAAGGTAACTCAATGGACACAGTCAAACATAATTTCTATATCAACTAGGCTCAGAGTGAGGGACCCTGGAAGAACAACTCATAGTCCACATCTGCTCCACAACCTGAGTCTCAGCAAAAGAATACAACAGGCCTACAATGTCCTCCACAGCTTATTACATGGAAGCCACATGTAGAGGGATCAGTTATACCAATACCTCCTATGACAGAGGTACTCCTAGACAAAAAGGCTAATCTGGACGAACAGGAACCCCAGAAAGAACTGGATGAACTGGAACAAGAATAGGTTTCAGTTTTAGAATCACAAGCTCCTTTAGTTGCATGAGAGGCTTTAGCAGCCACTCCTCCTCTACATAATTTAGATGTTTCAGAGAATATCCATAGTACCGATATTAGCGTGCCACCTTCAGTAATGGAAACATTACTGGTGGTGACTAGGAGAATGCAAAAAAAGACAACTGAAATCTAAAATGATTAAAGGAGATGATAGCTACTTAAGGAATAAGTATGAGATCCTAAAAAAAATGAGATTGAGGAAGATTTACGTGACTGGTCCATAGTGTCCTTCAAGCAAAACCCTTCATCATACACTGAAGAAATTATCCCCGATTGTGATACAGCCAAGAAGAGAAAGACAAACACTAGAGGAAGAGGGCAAACCTCTAAATTATGTGGTCTTATATTTCTTCCTTTTCTCTTTTGTCTTGGTGAAGAGAAGATTGATGCATAGCTTCTCTGTTGGGTCACAAAATACCCTCATTCTCAAACATCCTAGACAAATGATGGGCACTTTGTCTTTTCCCAGAATTCTCCAGGTGATATTATTTTTGTACAAGATACTAGGCTTAATAACCATGGAGATACAGTATTAGTAAATCACAATGTTTCTGGTCATCCAGACCCTCTTTTTGGTCAGTGGGGGAGAATAGATGTTCATGGGTTGGTATTTTGTTCTGCAGCAATCTCACCTGACAGTATTCTAGGGAGTGCTTTCTTGATAGACATGGTCTTCTTGGTGCTTCGGCTTTGACTTATTAATGTTTATGCCCCACAACTGAAAACAGATAAGGTGAATCTGTTTAAGTTACTCTCACCACATTTATTCACCACTAGTGGCATGATTCTAAGAGATGACTTCAATTGTTGACTGACCCTCTCTTTTTGTGATTCTAACTGTTCAAAAGATGTAGTAAATACATTAGGATTATGTGATACTGCTTTTGAGCCTGGAGGATTAGTGGAGCACACTTTTTTAAGGGTAAATTGATGGCCAGCACAGATGTTATCATCTGTTCTCCTTTGTTATCCTGTCCTGGATCTAATGTAGTTCCAGTAGAAGCATTCGATCACAGGCTGTGCAGACCATGTTTGGGAATGTCTCTATGGGCATGTTTGGGCCACATTTTTATAGACTAATTGTCTCTTCATTAAAAATGGCACTACTCTTTAAAAGCTACAATATTTACTTGAGGCTAAGAAGTCAATGATGGTGTTTGATTCTCCTGTAACATGGTAGGAATTGGTGAAAGTGGAATTAAGGTCCTTTTTAAGTCCAGGTGGAAATCTTTCAAATGAAAGAAAATTCAGATAAGATAATTGACACTCAAAGATCAGGTCCACCAGCTGATAAATATTATTAACAGCATGGGTCAAGATTTATTAGTTCAAATCTCAAAATTAAATCTGAAGTTACTCCACTCAAATATCACTGAATGTCTTTGTTGTTGGAGCAAAAATATAATACAAATGGGATCAAATACCAGACAAACCCTTTTGAAGACTACAAAAGTTGGACAGCAGATCATACTTTCCCTACTTTTTTTGACAATGATGATAATTTGCTTACAGATACTCATGAACAATTGGCTTTTTTGGCATAATATGCTGAGAACTTTTGGGGGGAACTCTGGTCCCTGGTTTGCCCAAGGATGGTCAATACTTTCATGATATTCATATTCCTCTTCTTTCACTATACCAACTAAACCTTTTTGGTTTGTACATCACCATAGCAGAAATAATGGAAGCTATTAATTCATTATCATCTAGTTCTGCCCTGTGATCAGATGGATTACTGAGTAACTTACATTGTTTAATTGGAAACTTCCTTATAGCTGATTTGGCTAATATGTACAATTGTATGTTATAGACAGGTGTCATAGGCCCCAGTCTTATGTAGATATGTTGCAAAATTAAATTTTGCCTGTTAAATTGCCCTAAAATTGGCAATTTTGTCACACAAATTTTTTTGCGAAATTGTGGTGAAATGGAGAGATTTTGCCACAATTTCACACCCTGCATATCTCATTCCCATTATGTAAAACTCTTCCTGGTGTCTAGTGGTCTCCCCCCTGGCCACTCACTGGCCCAAATTATTCTCCTTGGTGTCGAGTGGTCTTCCCCAGCAGATCACTGGCCAAAATTGAATAAAGCCCCCCCCCAGTTACCCTGGCTCCTCCATATCCTTTGTAAAAAAAAAAAAATGAAACCCACACTCTCTGGTGTCTAGTGGCCCCCTTCTGGCTACTCACTGGCCTAAATTATTCTTCCTGGTGTCAAGTGGTCCCTACCAGCCAATCACTGGCCATAATTGAATAAAGACCCCCTGCCCCCAGTTACCCTGCCCCCTCATTTCGTTTTATTAAAAAAAATCAAACCCACACTCCCTGGTGTCTGGTGGACCCCCACCCCTGTCATCATGAGTAGCTTTTCCACCGCTCCCCAGTACTCCGATTGGGCCACCAGCACAGCCCTCTATTTTCCTCTATGGCCAGCAGCATAACTGAGCATTTGAATGAATGAGCACACACTTGTGCACTCATTCAAGCACTCAGTCGGGCTTCCAGCCATGGAGGAGAGTGGAGGGATGTGCCGGTGGGCCAAGCGGCATACTGGGGGGAGCTGGGTGGGTGCTATCTCATGATGACAGAGTGGGGGATCCACTAGACATCCAGGCTTTCACATGTTGCTCCCCCTTGTTAGATTCAGCATAATTGTGTAGTATCCCTCAGAAATGAATTCAGTAAAATATCCAATTGTTGAGGGAGGTGGTCGAAAGGGGATCAGATCTTGTGGCTACTCCTGTCATTGGACCAGGAGAAGGTCTTTGACTGAGTTTCCCACAAATGAATTTTTTCAGTATTACATACTTATGGAATTCCAGTTTGATTTCTACAGTTGTTGAAACTATTGTACTCCATGGCTCACATTTTTCCAGTATTACATGAATGGCATGGAAAACAGATACAGTTTACAAGGGAGGTAATGAGGCTTCCCTCTCAGACCATTACTTACATATTTTTTGTTTGGATCTGCTTATATGTAAAATTAATACTTCACTTGGTATTCATCATATGATTACACCCAGTGGTTGGGTCATCCCCCCATCCTAGCTTATTCGATGATATCTGTTTACTTATTTTAGATCTGAAATCTATGCCATTCATAGCTTGTGAATGGACTCCCTTCTCTGAGGTTTCTGGTGCTAAAGTAAACTTAGTCAAAACTAAGGGTATGGCTTTAGGTTCATTGAAAGTGGTCTGTTTGGAAAAAGAAAAGATATCCCTATACAGAAGGAACATTTCATGATTCTAGGAATCCAGTTTGTGGAAGGTGGCATGAGTGGATTAAACTGGGATGCTAAACTAGCAATAGCAGTGTACAAAGTTGCCCAGGGAAATGAATGATTCATGTCCAAGGCAAAACATTTTTTTAGTTATCAAGATGTTTTTGATCCCTCTTTTTCTATGCATATGTTTTGCTTTCTCACCCCCCAAAGAACTGGAGGATAAATTTATGTAGTGTTTTTCAGACTTTTCGGGAGTTGTTTAAATCTGATTAAGTGGGTTCATAATGCCAAGCTCTCAAGGAAGGTGTATAAGGGATGGTCAATCAGCTGGCCTTCTTTCATTGTATATTTTTTGTGTATTTCTTAATGGACATCACTAAACATTCTACTAAAGCATGGGTTCCTTTGGGAAAGGAATATACTGGTCAGCAGTTTCATAAAATGGGAAATTGGAGAGATAACCCACTGGGTAGATGTGGAATACAGTTCTTTTGTTTATAATGGGGGGTCTTTAAGCCCGAGGTTCAATTGGCAGAGCAACTACATCCCTTCCCCATCAGGCTCGAAAGGTCACTCATCCTGGGCCTCTCCTGGATTTGTTTTTCATTGCAGCTGGTGGCTCTGTGCTCCTCAGTCCTCCCTTCTTCTTCCTCGCTGCTCGGTAATTTATTATGCCTTATGTACCTGCCTGCCTGCTGTCTCTTCCTCTCCATCGCTCTTCCCACCCGCTGTGTTGTTTCTCCCTACCACTCGCTCTGCAGCTGCCATTGTGTCTCTGCTCCTATCCTTCTGCTCATATAACCTCTCTCTCTCTCTCTCGCTGCCTAGCTGCTGCCCCCTACCTAGCTGCCACTACCGCTTGCCTCCTTGGTGCTCCATGCTGGCAACCTGCTTCAGATTCATAGAGGCTTTCTGTAACTGCTTCCTGGTCTCTCTCCCCTTCTAGCACTTCTGCACTTGCCTGCTCTGTCATTTGGGGTGGTCCAACATTTCACTGCTTAACTGTTCTGTGTCTCCTCCACTTGTTCGGGTTTCAGGTCTTAGCCATGTGACTTTCACCTGCCTGGCCACTATCATGGATCTGCTGTCCCTGCCTATGGTACGCAGGGCATTCCTCCTCTCCTTCTGGCCCTTCCTGCTTCCCATCAGAGCACTGATTCATTCGGTTTGCTGGACTCCCTGGGCAGCAGTTCTTTGCATAGCTGCTGTTGAATTGTGCCATCTTCCTGCAAATGGCTATTGATTTGTAGGGCATCACTAGCTAGCACTTTTTCATTGGCACTCATGACCTGCTTTTTCTTCTCGGATTGGCTATTTCTTCTATGTGCTTGACACACAAAAAAATCGAATTGCTTTTAAATGTTTCCATCCAATCATGTTTGATTTTTATAATTGTTCTCATTGCTACGGAATTTCATCACACTTGTCTTCCTTCATCATGACAACTTTACCCTCTTTCTCAGCAGTATTCCATACACGATCTATCACATTTAGCAATTCAAGTAAGGCAGTCTGTTCTGAAGGTGGGGTTTAGCTTTTATTTTTTCACAGTCTCAGATTCTGAATTTCCATCATGTTATTAGCCTTTCAATGCTACATTTTGGAATGCTTTATTGTTTAGGTTTCCACTGTGGGGGGGGGTGTATTTTGAACTGTCTTTACCCTGCTGTTTTCTCAGTATCATGCGCTCTCCCCTTTCTAAACCCTTTCATGGTCCTGTCTGACCATTCAGATTCCAAGGGTTATACAGTTCTTCCAGTGCTGCTACTTCAGTCAAGTCCACATTCTTCTTTTTTTTTGAAATTCAAGTTTATTAAGGTTTTCTCCCAATACAAAGCAAGATGCAACAATACAGGACAATCTAAACATCAATACCAATGTGTGACAATATGAAGATATCCAGGTACATTATCAGGAACACCTTGCCCTCCTCCCTTCCCTCCTCCTTCCCCCAGCAGACAGAATTATAAGGTGGTGTACCATGTCATTAACCATCTTTCATCTGATATGAGGTAATCAAGGGGAATAAGCACCCATCTGAAGTAGATACAACTCATGTAACTTTCCCAAAACCCTACCATACTTTAACAAACAATTCTTACGATTCGCACTAAATTTTTCCTTGTTCAGGTTAAAAAGCAACTCCTGTAACCACTCTGTGTAAGTAATTAAATCTCCATCAATCCAATGTCTCAAGACAACCTTCTTGAGTGATGCTGAAATGATGGCCATATAATACCGTCTGGCTTTAACCTTAATTCCAGAGTAATCCCCCAATAAGCAAACCTCGGGACTAAATAGATGATTGAGCCCCAACAATGGATCTGCCCATTCCCTAATCTTCTCCCACAGTAATTTGACCCTAGAACATTCCCAGAAAATACGAAGTAATGTTCCAGCCTGCTGACGGCAATAATTGCATTTTGGGTCAGAAGTACAGCCAATCTTATACAACTTTTGTTGAGTCCAGAACATGTTATTTAGAAATTGAAACTGCATGACTCTCAGCCTGTCCTGAGATATATACCTGTAAGTATGCCTCCAGATTGCACTCCAGTCTCTCCCGGGTCCCCAAAAGCAGTGTTCCAGTAGTGGGGGGGTACCATCGAACTGCTGAAATGCTCACTCAAATAAGCATTTATAGAATCTGGAAACTACATGCAGCTCCCAAACAGTTCTAGCAAGAACCTCAAATAGGCCCTCAGGTGGCCGAGACCTGACTTGTTTTCTAAAGAGATTGTACCAGCAGATGTCTAAGCTGGTAAACTCTAAAGATATGCCATGGGACAATACAGAACTTGTTAATTAAAGCCTATACAGAGAGACACTCCCCTTCCTGAAAAAGGTCTGAAATCCTCAAGTCCTTCATCTCAGGAAGCCAAGAGTCCTGAATCATTTTACCTCCAATTTTTAAGTTCAAGTTTCGGCACAAGGGTTGATTCTTGTCTCTACTAGGGGAATATTTTAAGAACGAACACAATTGTGCATGGATTCTTAAAGACGTTTTAATTAGGGTGGGAAATGATTCCTCAGATAAGGACTTCAACTGAGCATAAAGGAGTGCAGTTGGATCAAACCCTGCCTCCTTTATTAACTCCACCTCTAACTTAACCCATGAGGGGACATAGACAGCTGGAGAGTGCTCTGTGGGAACTAGCAGCCATCTTAAATACTTACTTACACTGCTTGCCCAATAATATAAAGCCAAATGGGGTAAATTTAACCCTGCCTTCTCCTTAGCAGCAGCCATCTTATTATAAGCTCTGCGCAGAGTTTTCCCCTGACAAATAAACTCTGAAATTATTGCATGCATATTCTTGAACCAGCTGAACGGCAACCACAAGTTCAACATGATTAGTGGGTACAATACCCTAGGTAATATATTCATTTTTGTCAGGCTAACCCTACCCCATATGGATAACAGGAGTTTGGTCCACCTAGCAAGGTCCAGTTGAATGGTATTCCTTATCGAGTCTAAGTTTAATTGTACCATCTTGGAGTCACTACGGCCCAATATGACCCCTAAATATGTAAGCTTGGACGGGCTCCACTGTAAACCAAGTGCTGTCATCTCAGACTCCGGCACCCTGGAGTTCAACGGGAAAACTAAAGTTTTTTCTCTATAGATTTTATAGTTAGAAAACTTGCTGAACTCCTTTATAAGCTCCATAACCACTGGTACAGTAGTACTGGGGTGAGTTAAATGAAAAAGGACATCGTCTGCATATGCAGAAAGCTTAAATTCATGGGAACCTATTTTAATTCCTTTGACTCTGGGATCCGATCTTATTTTTGCAAGAAAGGGTTCAAGGTAGAGATTGAAAAGAAGGGTTGAGAGAGGACATCCCTGTCGAGTTCCAGCACCCAGAGGGAATATTGAAGAAAAAAAACATTGCAATAAATCTGCGTGCTCGGTTGACTGTACAGAGAGAAGACATTCTTAACAAAAGATGGAGGAAGTCCAAATTTTATTATTGTCAGATATAAGAACTGCCAGTCAACCCTGTCAAATGATTTTTCTGCGTCTATTGACACTAACCCAGATGGGAGACAGTAGTCCCTAGACGCAGAAAATATATTAGCCAATTTACGTAAATGATCCACAGCCGACCTACCCGCCATAATGCCTACCTGGTTATTGTGTATAAGCAGCGGCATTACTTTAGCTAACCGATTGGCCAAAATTTTTGCTAGGATCTTAGCATCATCATTTTAAAGTGAAATGGGCCTATAGCTAGTAACCTTATCTGGGTCTTTGCCACCTTTGGGAATAACCACAATAAGAGCTGAAAAGAGGTGTTTATCTACTTTCTCAGAAGTCAAAATACAGTGAAATAGTCTTTTTAAGCTGGGAGCTAACTGCACAGCAAAGCATTTATAAAAATTGGGAGAGAACCCATCTGGGCCTGGAGCCTTATCAAGAGTAAGCAAGTTTATTGTTGCAAGAATCTCTTCCTCTGAAATGGGTTGAGTCAGAACGCTACCCAACCCCGGGGGCAATGAGGGAAGTGGGCAAGAGGAGAGATATCTCTTCACCTCCTCCTTCAGGGGTCTAAACTCCATTAGGCTGTATAAATCTCTATAGTAACTCTCAAATTCCTGAACTATTTCCGTAGGGTGAGTTTTAACCGTGCCATCCAATCGAGAGGTAATTCTCTGAATGATCCTAACTGATTCCTCCTTTTTTAATCTCATGGCCAGTAGATGCCCAGCCTTTTCCCCCTGATCAAGGTACCAAGCTTTAGTCTTTAACAGGGCGTATTCCACTCTCTCCCTCAAAAGTTCACTACATTGATTCCTTAAACCGATTAGTTTTTCCCTGGTTTCTGTGGGAGTGGCCCTGAAAGAGTACGTTCTAAGTCCCTAATCTGGGTAAGTAGAGCCAGAGCTTTATTCTCTCTTTTTCTTTTCCTATCTGCCACTAGTTTGATGAGTTCACCCCTCAAAATGCATTTGAGTGCACTCCACTCCACATCTCCTTTACCTGTGGATTCCGTATTCTCTCTTTCATATTGCTCTATAAGATGGGTAATGATTTCTTTAATTGCTGGGGACCATAACAGCTGATTATTCAACTTCCATATCATTTGTCTACTAAGGTTGGGGGAGAGATTTAGCGAACATCGGACCATCGAATGATCCGAAATAACCCCAGGCAATATTGAACATTGCGATAGGCTGGGAAGGGCCGATTGACTGATCAGGAAATAATCAAACCTAGATCTAGATCCATGAACAGCCAATGTAAATGTATATTCCCTGAGTGAGGGATATAAGACCCTTCATGGATCACATAAACCAGCGCTATCCACCAGCTCTCTAAGGGATCTCTGTGCGGGAGATAGCCCACTTCTCCTCTTACCATCCTTGTCCATATCCGGGTTGAACGGTGAGTTCCAATCCCCCCCAAGATCATCGGAATATGGATATATGGGGACAATACTTTTAATAGGCCTACAAAAAACCCGGGCGAATCCACGTTTGGGCCATAAACACTTCCTATTAAAACTTTTGACCTGTATAACGTTCCCACCACTAGCAAGAATCGGCCCAAGGGATCCTTGACAATCTCCTCACAGGAAAAAGGAATTTGCCTGGTAATCAGAATGGCTACCCCCTTGCTAGCAGTGCTCTCACCAGACAGGTATACCTGTCCAATACTCTGTCATTTAAACAAGGTGCTTTCTGAATCAAGCAAGTGCGTCTCCTGTAGACAGATGATTTCCCCCCCTTGCATCTGAAGGTGCTTTAGAATCTTGTATCTTTTAGTATTGTTCCTTGCCCCATTAACGTTCCATGTAATTAAATCCTAGGAAGTTCCCATTTAACTGCTAATTAAGATTATACATGCCCATATACCCGGCAAAAACCTGTGGGCTCTCCAGGGACCTGCAGTAACCACACCCTCCTGACCAAACCTCATATAGTTCTGCCTGTACCTCCCTTCCCCCTGTCCCCACACCACCCAAGAACAAAATCCGTGCCCCACCAACCCATTATCCCACCCAGCATAGTTGTCATAGATACCCCCCCAACAGTCTACCCACAATGTCCACTTCCCCAATATGACTCCTTCTTGGCCCACGATGTCAAATGCACTGACCCTCCTTATCACTGCCCAGCCCCTTCCCCCCATCCCTGGATTAGACATCGTCCTGCCAATTACCTGACTCCAACTGGACCCCCATGCTGAATAGACATCAGCACTGGCAGGAATAGCAACTATCCAAGAGTCTATCAGAGGGACTCTGAAAAGAGGGAGAAAGCCTGCAAAAACCAGACTCAGAGAACTCTCCCTACCTTGAGGCTAACCATTTCAGACCCCTCCTACTCCTGGCAATCACCCGAAGAAAGAAGGAAACACTTTCCCTCTAGAGTGAGTAATCGTCAGGGGATCCCCCTCTCCGATCACAGTGCTTCTGTACAGAGAGAAACCCAAAAGTGCTATATCCTATACTAACAGACCACCAAGCTAGATTACCCCTTTTTATCCCTTTCCATCAGATTCCCAACTAAAAAAAATCAGTAGAAAAGGGAAGGGTAAAGATAGAGACCGAACTGGGGGACATCCCTCAAAAATCCCGAGGACCCATCTAAAGTAAAAGAACTAAAGAACCACTACTAATGATCCCAAAATGACTGGGGTATATATACCTCGAGCCCCCACACTTTCCGATATTTATAATCCAATAAAATACACAATATCTACCTAGAGAAAAAAAGACGGAAAGACAGCCCTCAAGAAAATGAACGTCAAACTTGCAAAGCTCGGAGGGGAGCGAGTAATGCAGCCCCAACCATAACATGAAAATTGCTGAGCTCCAGTCCACAATGAACTAGTGCCCTCTAGTGCCAACATGCTACTATCAAATCTGCAATTTGGAACAAGGAAAACAAACACTGTAATACTAGAAACAAATAACCAAGTCAAAATACATTTTAACTTCGAGTCTGTGCTTATTAGCAGCTGAGCAAACTATCTTTGAAGACAGGGTGCAGGAGTTTCAATCATGACTGCCTCAGATATCATAGGCGATCCCCTGTCCCATCCAGAATCCCAGAGTCTTTAATAGTAGATAAAATGTGCCAAATGTCCGGGAACAGCTCCATTCTTCAAGAACCTTCATTGATTATTCCAGAACTCAGTTGTGCTCTACGAAGCACAGCCTCGATCTTTTATTTAAATAAGTCCGGGAGTGCAGACTTAAGACCTTCCAGTGCTGCTTTCTGATTTTCATAGGTTACCCACGCCCCTGATAAACACACTTGCAAGCGCACAGGGTAAGTCATACTGAACTGAGTGAAGCCAAACAACTCAAGCAACCACTATCGAGGTGATATTCTGCCGCTTTTGCCTCACTGTGAGGGGAGATCCTGAGTGATTAAGTAAGGCAGCATTTTCCCAGGAAACTTCCTTGAGCTCTCTGACCCTAGAAAGGACGTGCTGTTTCTCAAGGTAATTTAGAAAACAAAAGAATTAGGAGTACGTGAGGAATTAAGCCCAGCTGTGAACATCGGCCTTAAAGCCCAATGGGCTCTTTCAATAATATAACTAGGACCATATGGCGACGGCCCAGCAACCTTTACCAAGAGCTTCTGGACAAATACTATCGCATCCGCCCCCTCCACCTTCTCTGGTAGCCCAATGATTATAATATTGTTGCGTCTGCTTCTTCCCTCCAAGTCCTCAATCTTGGAGTCCAGTCTCATCAACTTCTGATGGATAGCCACCATCTCTTGTTCAATCTTAGCAGACTGGGCTTCCACCGACACAATTCTAGCTTCATTATCCTTGGTGCATCTTGAAAGATCTTCTAGTGCCAGGGTAATTGCTTTTAGCTCCTCAGTAACTGTTTGGAAGTCTGCCCTGAAGGGTTTCATCTCTGCCAAGAACCTTGCTACTGTGAGTGGCTCATTCTCCAGTTCAGCCATTTCAGATTAGTTTTCTGGGTCTCCGGAGGCAGAAGAGGTCCTGGATTTCTTTGGGGCCTTGCCAGGAGAGACAGGAGGAGTATGTTTCCTGTGGCTTTTATGCTTATCCTTCTCCATCAACCACACGGATGAGATCTTGTCACTTCCTGGTACTTTAGCGAGTAAACTGAACCGGGTTGTAGTTGCGATCACTCTTTATTTGTAAATTTTAAATGAAAAACAGAGACGGGAGGCGAGAGCCAGGCGATCAGGCTGCTAAGCCGGCATTTGTATCACATGACTCCCCAAGTCCACATTATTCGATAGACATTCTCATTCAGCCTCTGGTATGTTTGCAGTATATGCTGCCATTACTCAGTTGAGTGGCCCGTGTCTGCCCCTGCTCCTCATGGACTCTGATCTTCCTGTACTATCCTCTGGTCCTTCTTACTGGTTTGCCTCTGCCCCTGGCTAGCCTGTCCCCCTTTGCTGGAGGCTGGCTGGATTTTATCCACCATTGTTTATCATTCATTTCCTGTATCTGCTGCTGCCCTCATGGTCCTCCTGTTTCCATCACTCATTCAGTGTACTTCTCTTTGCCTCCTCTGCTATGACCCATGCATTTCTTTGGGATTTTATCCCTATCCTCCTACCAGCCTCCATGGTTTCAATCCATCATTGTACCTCATCTGTTTCCTATTTTACCTTCTTTGTCCTAGCACCTTCTCTCGTCCCTGCCATCATGGATTCACTCCACTCATGGCTTTACTCCTCATCATACATCATCCAATTTTGCTCCTCTCAATCGCTCGACCTGAGTGGAACTTCTGGTTTGCATACTCTCTGGTTCCAGACTTGCCCTCTTAGCCATGGAGACTACCTCCTTTTGAGGAGCCTACTTACTTACATCGCTCAGTCGAGCATACTACCTTATAACAAGTTCATTCCTCTCTCCTCTTATTCACGTTCCATACCGGCCCTCAACGATTCACTCCAATCGAGGCCTGCAATCAATATTTCTTTTGGGCTTACCTATCATGACTCCTATGCCACCTCATCATCCCGTGGTCATCCTGCCACATGTATCAGGTTCATAACTCTGGTAATCATTCACTCATCCTTACCTCAAGGTTTATCTATTTACATTGCTTACTCAAGCATTCCTATCACTGGATCCTATGCTAATTCATTTGCTCCGACCTCAGGGTCTAATCATTCATATTGCATAATCAAGCATGCCTTATCGGCCTCAGTGGCTACTTACTCATATCGCTCAATCAAGCATATGTCTCATTTACCGATGAGTCCTGGTAGGACGAAACACGTGTCTATGTCTTCTGTTAGCACCCTTTGCAAACTGTGTGAGAGGCCTTTCGGCACCATGCAATTCTGCTTAAAGTTGGACCAGCATAACATTCTGTGGTGATTTGCATATGCAGCCCATGATGCTTTGCATTGTGGGGGCATGTGTGATTTTGTATTTTCTTGAAACTTGGCTTCCCAGCCAAATGCCCTTTGGGGTAACCCTTGCCTCAGTGTTTATGCACAGTGGTTCTTTGTCTTTTAAATAGTTTTTTATTTTAATGGGTTCACCACAATATATCCCAGGCACACTGCCTTAGGGGTAGCTGGTCCATTGCACTTGGGTGTCAAACAGACGAGGCATACTGATGAGTCCTGGTAGGATGAAACACATGTCTATGTCTTCTGTTAGCAACCTTTGCAAACTGTGTGAGAGGCCTTTCGGCACCATGCAATTCTGCTTAAAGTTGGACCAGCATAACATTCTGTGGTGATTTGCATATGCAGCCCATGCTGCTTTGCATTGTGGAGGCATGTGTGATTTTGTATTTTCTTGAAACTTGGCTTCCCAGCCAAATGCCCTTTGGGGTAACCCTTGCCTCAGTGTTTATGCACAGAGGTTCTTTGTCTTTTAAATATTTTTTTATTTTAATGGGTTCACCACAATATATCCCAGGCACACTGCCTTAGGGGTAGCTGGTCCATTCCACTTTGATGTCAAACAGACGAGGCATACTGATGAGTCCTGGTAGGACGAAACACGTGTCAATGTCTTCTGTTAAAACCACTTGCAAACTGTGTGAGAATCCTTTCGGCACCATGCAATTCTGCTTAAAGTTGGACCAGCATAACATTCTGTGGTGATTTGCATATGCAGCCCATGATGCTTTGCATTGTGGAGGCATGTGTGATTTTGTATTTTCTTGAAACTTGGCTTCCCAGCCAAATGCCCTTTGGGGTAACCCTTGCCTCAGTGTTTATGCACAGAGGTTCTTTGTCTTTTAAATAGTTTTTTATTTTAATGGGTTCACCACAATATATCCTAGGCACACTGCCTTAGGGGTAGCTGGTCCATTCCACTGGGGTGTCAAACAGACGAGGCATACTGATGAGTCCTGGTAGGACCCTTTGCAAACTGTGTGAGAGGCTTTTCGGCACCATGCAATTCTGCTTAAAGTTGGACCAGCATAATATTCTGTGGTGATTTGCATATGCAGCCCATGATGCTTTGCATTGTGCGGGCATGTGTGATTTTGTATTTTATTGAGTCTTATGCTACCTCATCGATCTGCCACCGTCCTACAGCAATTACCATCATCAGTCTTCAACATTGCCTCATGTTCCTTCTTTGATCTGTGCTTTCTTTTGGGATTTTTCCCCTATCCCATCATTATCTTCCTTATTCATATCCTTCACTTTAACAAATTCTTCTGTTTAATGGCATATGTCCTCAAATCAAACGTCATCAGCCTGAAGGGAAGGCCACCTAGGCCTTGGCTCCCCAGAGGTTTCTTTCTCAAAGGGTTTTTTCCCTCTCCTCTGTGCCAATGGTCATAATATTAGTTAGAGTTAGTGCTTTCTTAGGTTAATTAGTTAGGTTCCACTGTTGGATGGAGGCGAATGGTGGCTATCAGCTTTCTCCTATCTCATTAGGAAGTCCGCCCTTATCATCTCAGAATTCATTCATTCATCATCCTCTCCTCTTTGATTCTTGACACCTTTGGGTATTCTTTTGGGTCTTCTTCCTAACCTACCTTTAGCCAATGCAATCATTCCCATGGCACCTGTGGGGGGACCCTCTTCTAGGGTTCCTTGTGTCCTACCCCTACAGGGTGGTATATCCCATGGATAGAGCGGTGGAAAGCCACAAAATAAAATCAAGTCACACAAGCATCATTTCATTTAGTTGCATAAGCACAATTGAATGGGAGGGCTTTAAGCCCGAGGTTCAATGGCAGAGCAACTATGTCCCTCCCCCATTAGGCTTAAAAGGTCACTCATCCTGGGCCTCTCCAGGATTTGTTTTTCATCACCCACCATTCACCTCTCCTCCCATAGGGGCTCATCTCTCTTATCCATGGGCTTCTTCCTAATCTACCTTTAACTGATGCAATCATTCCCATGGCACCTGTATTGGAGGAACCCTCCTCTAGAATTCCTTGCCTTGTACCCCTACAAGTTGGTATATCCCATGGATAGAGAGGCGGAAAGCCACAAATTAAAATCAAGTCACACAAGCATCATCTCATCTAGTTGCGTAAGCACAATTGAAATTCTTGTTTAAGTAAAATTAGACAATGGAAACTAACTTTTTTCCAAGTTTCCTCTGACTCCAGGAAAGATTTATATGGATATATAAAATATATTTTTATTTTTTGAACCACTATATGTAAACATTTGTGGGATACTACCATCTTCGGTGATGAAACAATTGATGGACTCTAAGAAGAACAATATGATTTGGCTGTGTATGCAGAGCAAACTCCAAGTATGTGGGAATCACAAACATAAAAGTGAATCTGAAAGGTTTCATCTTAGGTTTACTTGTGGGCAAACTGAGGAATCTATGCACTATTTATTCTTTTCCTGCCCTTACATTGTGGATTTTTGGAATGAACTGAGCTGTCTCTAGCATGGTCTAGTGTTTGCTACTTTGACATATGACAATATAATTTCTTGTTCTTTCTAGGGAACATGGATATCATGGTACTATAGCACTTTTGACTAATAATGGCCTGTCTTGAATGGTGCATCTGGCACTTCAGATGTACATTTTTATTTCAACAGACCTTGAACCTTGGTGGCACAGGTAGTTCAGGAACTACATTCAATGTATGGCAGAAAATAAAAATTTACCACAATCCATGCACATCTTCCTTTAGAAGAATGTCGGGTCAATTATGGATAATACGCATTGTCCTTGCTATTTATTTTTCCTTTTAGGGGCTGAAATAGTCAGATTTCACAAGAGGGAATCAATATCTTATGCAGAAGTTTCTTTGTTTTTTCTCTCCTTCCCCATCCTTTATGTTTTTTTTTCTTTTCCCTTTCTTACAGAGTGATTTTTAAGTCTGTCCTGAATTATCAAATATATATGAATATATATTTTTTTTATTTTTATCCAGAAAACACCCCACTCTTCTTCAATAAGTGCTATGAGGAAAGACTATATAGGTGGATACATCACAGAAACCTAGGGCTGTGCGGAATAAAAAATTCCAAATTCATAGAATTCTGACAGAATTCCATGAAATTATTAAACGTTCCATGGAATTTTGTGAAAATATTAGAACTTCTTGATTTGGTTATAACTCATCCTTTTATTGAGCTGGAGATGTAAAATGTGACATGCTTCCTTGTTGTCAGGAGTCCTAAAACATGACAGATATGAGATTCAGATGAGAATTTGCAGACATATTGTGGCTCAAAATCTGGCATTTCATTTTTGTGGGGAAATGTGAAAATATTTATCTGCTTAGAACCTGGTCACCTTTAGAGAGAGAAATGAGAAAATCATCATGCACAAACTACTTATAAGGATCACAAAACTGATTAAATATAGAGAGATCTGGTAGAAATGTTTAATTACAGGGGGTCCTGATTTCACAATGTGATTTGTGAAAGTTTGTGAATATGTTCAAAAAATGTTGATGATTGCAACTTCTCTACTGTTCCAGGTATAGACTTGACATTTGTTAAGCATATTCCATGTCAATCTATCCTGGTATCTAACAAAACTAGAAAAAATGGATTGGTAGTTTTAAAATTAGTGTGGAAATACTGAAAAATGTTATGGCAACATTTTCTCAAATAGTTATGGTAGCATAATAGGTAGTGTCCCTATAATTTTATTTGCTGGATTTAACATTCCCAAAGCATGTATCACTACCTCTCCTGATGAGCTGATCTGAGCTAAGCTATTTGCAGTCCTTTAGTTCCTTTCTTAGCAGATATTTTATCTCCCTTCCTTTTTTCTTCTCTTAGCCTAACCAGATAGACTCATTAGAACAGCCTGTTCCCCCCTGATATCCTCCTTGTTCTTCACAGTGACAGACTTCCATTAAAAGAGACCTTCCAACTCCTTTTCCAAAAGTATCTGACTTGTCCAATTGAATAACCATAAGTCTTCCTTCCTGGTGCCCCAGACCTTTTCTTCCTCCACTATATCTCTCTAAAGCCTCTAACTCCTAGACTTTCAAGTACATCAGGATCTCAAGATAGTCAGTTTTGCTGGATGTGATTCTTATATGACCTGCATTCAAGCTTGAATTCTTGTTCCCCTGTGCTTCCTTGCAGTAACTGTGCCTACTATTCTTGTGGTACCCAGCAGAGCTTTCTGTTTCTTGGTGAACCCATTCATATAACTCCTGCAACTGGGGACCCACTACAATAGGTACCCCCAACACATATCCTTTAATTCAAATTATCTACACTTTACATCATTTGGCAGAACAGACACCCCCTCCCTCTTGTCTCAGATCTAGCACATCCTGAGCATCCAGGCATTACTTGCATCAAAATACCCTCTGGCTTGGAAAATAAAGAAGGCCCTCCCTCATTCAACAGAATCTTAGAAACAGTTTATTTGTCTAATTGATGCCACTGTAATTGTTCACAGGCCCCAGAACCATGAGGGCCTTGGAGAAGATCCCACTGGAATGTTTGTCCTTGGAAACATTTCTAATTCAATAACAATCCACCTCTGAGCTAGCTCAGTGGTGTGGAGGGCTGAGGCGTCCATTCCTTACCTCCTGTCATGCTGGCAAACCATGTTTATGATGTGAGTGGGCCACCGGGGAGGGAGAGGATTGAGCATCTGATAGACTGCTCTCCTCTACAGGAGAGGGAAAATTGGTACTGCTGCTGAATGACTGCCCCGGGTGGAGGCCCGAGGGCAGTGCGGGTCTGCTGAGCGCCAAGGAAGGGAGGGTGCTGTGGGACATCTGCAGACATGCACATGCCTCTATGTACTCACATCTGGCGTGTGTGCCCCAGCAATGGGAAAGTGAGAAAAAATGGAGGAAAAATCCCCCTGCTGTGGAAGACAACAGACCCTTCAAATGTCCATACCTGGCAACCAGGCAGAAGGTAAGTCCTAGTGACACTGGTGTGACACGGCTGGGGGGTTGATCAGAAACAGACAGCTAAGGGTGTAGGAGGTAAAAACCTATATGGAAAAAATAACAATCCACCTCATGTCCTCGGAACCTGTACTCCCTATCACAATGTGCACAACTGTAAGCTACTCCCTCTAGATGCAGTGCTTAGCTATGGATCACACTCATTTGCTTGCACTATAGGCTGGCATATCACCTTATCTGCATTAGCTTGAAGGTCCTGCAATGTCCCTATAACTTTCTTGTTACTTTTACAATGGAGTTCCTCATAAGTTCAACTTCATTGCTACTCTCACCAGCTTTGTTTCTCCTACACATCAGGCCAGGTATGACTGAACAATATTCATGGCTATGGCTTCCACAGAATTCTTATGATATTCCATAATTGTGACCAAGACTCATGGAATTCAATTATATATACTGATGTTATTTTTCCATGTTTGACAAATTTTAATATGGACATTCTCTAAGCAAGAGACTGGAAAATTGACACACACAGCCTCTTTCCAAGGTCAATGAACCCACCAAATGTAATGATATTGCAGTGTTTTGTTTTTAAGTTACAGGGGCTAATAAATTTGCAGTTTACATATTTGCAAAATTTAAAGCAGCAGTACAATGACAAAATGCTTTTCTGAAAAGTTAGTTTCAACAATAATTCATAAACAATATTAACATATTTGACAAATCTATTCTTCTAGGAGGCTCTTATTCAGCAAACCAGCAGTTTTCTGTTCTACTTTCTCGATACTAACCCTTGCCAGGTATACAATGCTATTTCTAAGCGCAATGTGGTGGCAATAATTTTTTTTTTCCTGAGAAGATAAGCAAATAAAATTAAAACATTTATTGAATACTCATATTTTGGTGGAACAACAAAATGTTACCAACATAGGAAATGGGAAGATGCCTGGAGTCTTTTATTATGAAAAAATGGTATGGTCAAATATTTTAGCACACGTTCATTGCACTTCTGCTTTAAACATTTTATTTAAACTGTTCAAATTTAATGATATTTGAAGAAGTTGTTTTAAAATTAGATGGAAATAAATTATATTAAATCATGGTAAACATCGGGCTGCTAATACCTCAGCCCCTTTAAAACTTGAGATGTAAAACACAGTATATGTGCCCATGTTTTATGGTTCTTTAAATCCTTAGAGCCTGATTCTAGAAGGGCAGATGTGCCATGCATAAATCATGCACTTACACAAGTTGCGCCAGCTCTGTTGCGACATAAGAAATATGCAATATTCTCAAAGATATGCTAGTTGAGACAAAGTGCAAGTCACGTGCCTGGCCTCATGACTTGCATCATATACTGTAAAGGCATGTATGTTGTGGAGAAGATGGATAGAGCAAAGTGAACACCATGGCTAAGAGATGATTGCAGAGAGGGAGGGAGGTGATGGCACAAACAGCAGCAGGGCACCAGAGAAGAAAGGAAAACTTCTCACAGGAGACAAACATATTCATAGAAGAGATGGATGTCAAAGCAGCACTATGCTCAGCAGGAGTGGTGACAAAAAGACCAGGGACAAGAGAAAGCAGGGCTGGGACAGGGTGGCCAGAAAGGTCAACACAGTGACAACCCAGAAGCGAATGGCCTGGGACCTGAAAAATGAATACAATGATGTTAAAAGATTGGTAAAGCTGAAGCTGGCCCACAACTGGAGCTGTGCCCAGACCACTGGACATGGGCTGACCCATATGCAGACCCTGTCAGCCACAGAGTGGATGGTAGCCACCCACTGGATCAACACAGCATCCATGGTAACATCAACCTCGACACCTTCAGGCTGCAGAGCACCAGAGGTAAGTAGAGGGGGGAGGCAGCACACCCAACATCTGTGAGCATGGACATGGGTGAGTGCATGTGTGTGACCACCACAGGAACTGTCCAGAAGAAACATACACTGGTGCACAGCCAATGCCACACAGGCATACACACCAGGACCATGGGGAAAAGACAGCATACTGGTGTGCCACCCCACTTAGGCATGGACAGCATATGAACAGTACAAATGGGAGGTGGTTAAACAAATGGCCTTGGAGGTGGGTGGGTTGATGACAATCTGTATGGGGACACCCATACCAGAGGGAGGACTGCACCCACTGGGGAATGTAGAGCATGTCCAGCAGCCATCTACATCGGGCAGTAGGCAATGCACTGGTAGCAGGCACCAGAACTGTGCCAATAGGAATGGTGGCATGGAACAGTCGGCTGGGAGACCAAGAAGCTGTACAGAGCCACACAGTGGCCAGAAAGACAGGGCTAAACCATTGCAAGGCCATGCAAGAGTCTATCCTACATTGCACCCACAGGATCCACTGGCCAGGCAAGAACCAGTCGACAGCAGGAAACCCAGGAGGAAGACAATGACAGGGATGGTACCAGCAGTGAGACAGCAGTCCTGCAACCCTAAAGACCAGGATGATTTTGATGGCACTGAGGAGGACACCAAAGCTACAATGGCGGGAACTGAGAAGGATGTGGAGGAAGAGGAGGGTGATGTGCAGAGGGAGGGAGGGAGGAAGAGGAGGAGGAGCATGGGGACTCACAAGGGTCCACACAAAGGAGCGAAGGGGACACCAGTAACATGGCATCAATGGAACACAGGCAATGTAAGCAGCATGTTGCAGGGAACACAGTGCACAACCAAAGCAGCCATGACAATGTTGCTGAGGAGCTGAGCCCCTAAGTGTGTACAGCTTAGAGGCACAACTGAAGGAGGCCATGAGGACACTGCAGCAAGGCAACAGAACCCCAAAATATTTGGGGGGAGTACTGTGACTCCTTGGTACACAAGCAGGATGAGCTCACACATAAGATAGGCACCCTGCATACCTGCATGGAGAAACACCAGCACAGGGTGGAGGGACATATGGTGAACATGGTCACTGCCATACTGGCAAGGTCCTGGGAAAGCAACACAGCCCTGGCATACATTGTGTTGGCCCTGCATGGCCTAATTAACCAGTCACACAGGCAGATGGACGCAATGTAGCAGTGCACCACTGTACTGGAACATTCCTTAGTGCTACAACAACAGCACACAGAGGCACTAATGGTAGCTTTGCATGCCATCGCAACTGTACTGCAAGCCAGACAGCAACAGGATGCCATACCACCATGGCCAAAGCCAGCCGTACAGTGACTACCACAAGCACAGGCGTGCCCAACCTGCGGGGAATGTACCAAAGAGGTCAGAGCCACCATCTGTGCTACCACGCAATGTCAGCACACATCAAGGATCACCCATGCACCCACAAGGCACACATGTGCAAGGGAACAACACCACAGTGCTGGTCACAGGAAGCCACCAGGCCACCCCCAGTGCACCCACTACAACCAGTGCAGCCACACCCTCCAGCACAGCCCCGTCACCACTGTTGAAGGCCACACCATAGGGCAACAGACAACCATGGAACAGACTGCCACTGGCAAGAGTGGGCAGCAAATACACACATCAATGCTACCTGGCACAAGTGAGCAGTGAGACACCACCCATGGGGTACAACAGATGATCCAAGAGGGTGTAACACAGCCGAGGAAGCATGTCAGGAAACACCAGAGCGTGACCAGTGTGGAGAATGCACCGCAGCCCCAACATGGTGGTCCACTGGAGGCAGGGGAAGGGGGCCCCAGGTGAAGTGGCAGGGACACTGGACACAGCAGCAAACAGCCACCAAACAGTGCAGTGTAAGCACATATGGCAGCCAATCAAGCATGCAAGACAGTACGGGCAACTGAGATCATGCACAACCTTGGGACACACACAATGCAACCTGTCGAATCCACATGACACAATGTTGACTAGGAGCAGAAGCACCAACATGTGAGTACCCACACATCACAGTGGGCAATGACATGAGTTCACAACCGGGGTCACCACTGGTGTCATGTAGGGGTGTGTGGACAGACACAGGGATTTACCCTGTCACATGTAAAGATTGCACTGGACATCGGGAGGGGGATACACATGTAATGTCACTGGCACAACCTATAAGTAAACCATTACAAACACACATCCTGTTGTCTGTGAGTGCATATCCTGGGAATGTAATGGGCCAGCAAGGGTGTGCCATGTGCATATGGAGAACAACTCCTACAGTGGTGGGAAAGGGTGCATGGGTGATGTGTGTGCACAGGTGCACAGGCTGCATAGCACAGCAAAGAACACTGTGCCATTAGAGTAGTGTGTGTGTGTGTGTGTGTGTCTGTCTGTCTGTCTGTGTGTCTGTGTGTGTCTCTCTGTCTGTGTACTGCTGACCATGCAACACATCGTACCACACCAGGGCCCACAGTGGGATCCAGTGGCATGGTCATATGTGTATATGGTGCATCACACAGGTGGCGGACAACATGCCAATTGTGTTGATGTTCACTGTAGTGCTGTGAGGGATGCGGTGCCATGCTTACCCTTTCAGGTTATTGTATACAACACAACACGTCAACATGGGCAATCCAGCCATTGTAGTGGTGGGCATGCCAGGCACTATAGTCCAGCACTGTAGTCCAACAGACATGCATTGCACCCATACACCTATGGCATGCCTCAGCACACATGTGAATGTACCTGTAGCTGCATCATCCAACTGTGTACTGCTCCTGATGGCTATAGCAGCTACCAGGTCCCACTCACATGACATGGCCACTGGGTACTATAAACAGTGATGCCATGATGGGCAAGCAGCATCGGGAAGCATGTTGCCAAAATAGTGTGGTGTGTGTGTTTGATATGTGCTACTGGCACCGGTGCCACCTGTAGTTGTGTTTTCCCACAGGTAATGTGCAGTGCTGTCAGCCCACAGCTGGCACATTGGTTAGGGCTGGACAGTGAGATGTACTGTGACCCCTGCATTTGAAAGTACATGCAGTTCCTGCAGTCATTGATGGGACCAAACTGCTGCTGTACAGAAGTGCCTTGGCACAGTAGCCGAACAACATCCACATGGCAACAATGTGCCGCATATGTCCCTTGTGATGTGTGTGTGCAAACACAGCAGAGTGCCATGGTTCCAATTATGCACTCTGTGCCATACCATGTGATCTACCAGTAATGTACAATAGTAACAGCAATGCACACAACACACAGTGACACATCTGTCCATATCAACAGCAAGCATGTTTAATGGATGGTACCTCAACAATAATAGGTGGCTATCACAACCCCACTAACCCCACCCAAACAGGTCAAACAGGTATGCCAGGCATGACAACATTGATGATAAGCATGCTGCAACAACACCCACATCCATCCCCCCCCCACCCAAACAGTGAAACAGGTACAAAAGGCATAGCAACAGTGTAGTACAGTGTGCATTAACCAACCTATATCCACCTCACCCAAGCCCAAATGGCAAAACCAGTAAAACAACTAGGAACAGTACTAAGAACTGCATGCATTGCAAAGTCACAGCCCCCACCCCACCCCAACCAACTGATAAAACATGTAACACTGATGTAAACAGTATGAAGAACAGCCTGCAATACAGAACACACAACCATCACACCCACCCCACCCCAAAAGGTAACATAGCTAAAACAGGTAAAAAGGCTAGTGATTACAGTGAGTGGTACCATAACAAACAGCAACCCCACCCATCCCCAACAGTGTAAACAGATAGGTGAACACAACAGACAGTAATAGTAACAGTGCAAAGACACACCATTGCAAAATGCCTGATTAACACCTCTCACGGTGCATGGCACACCACCATGTTCATTTATAGATCTTGAAGTGCACCCATGAACAGGCGCAGCAAGTCCTGCAACTGGGATTTGTCCATAAGGATGTCCTGCACCATGCCAGCCAGGTGCTGGTCCCTGTCTATCTGTACCACTAGTGCTTGAGCCAGGGTTCCAGAGTCTGTGCCGTGCTGCCCAGTCCCTTCCTGTGCATCTACAGGGCTGTCTCCACCACTATCACATTACACTACCAGCACATCCATGCCCTGTGCAGCACCCTCTTCCTGCAACTGTGTGTCACCTGTTGTTTGCAGTGCCTGTAGCACATCCTGGGCCTGCACATCACCCACATCTTGGACCAGTCCCATAGATGATGTATCCTGTGCCACTGTTGTGGCATTCTCATCAGTGGTATCTGCAATGTCCAATGAGGTGCAGTCCAACTCAACATCAACATGTCCAGTGACACTGCCATGGCTTGCAGATGATGTTGGCAGGCCTTGTCCTGCTCTTCATTGCCAGCAGTGTCCTCCTGGCTGGCAGGACATGCTGCGTGGCTGTGGTGTTGTTGTACCGCCACCTCACCAGTGTTCCCTTCCTGTATGGAGGTTGTGGGCTGTTGTCTCTGGACCTGCATGCCCCCCTCGGTACCAGCTGTGTCACCCTGTGTGTTGGATGCAGTGTCAGGCTGGGCATCAGTGTGCTCCTCATTTGACTCTATCTGCAGTTGCCTTGTCCTCCATAGACTTGCCCTGGTGTGCTGCTGATATGCTTGTGCATCCTCCTTTTTCTGCCTCCTCATCCCTGCCAACAAAGCATGGTGTTGAGGGATGTCCAGCTGTGCACTGCCATGCTGTTTGGCACCTGTGGGATGGAAGTGGTAAATATGACGGGGGTGTATTGTGCAGAAACTGAGTCACCATTGCAGTGGTGTGTGGTGTGACTGTGGGATGTCACACAGTGGTGCTGCTGGCATGGCCGCACCCACTGTGGCCAGACACTGTCTGCCTACAGTGGTCCTGCCACCACCACCACACTGACAGCAGTGGTACTACAGGCATCCCACACCTGACATCCCCATGACCCACAGCCACACATGTGGGTAGAGCCGTGCTGTGTGGCACACATCATGCACATACATTGCCATTCTGCCACTGTCTGTTGTGGTACTGTGGCCCACAGTACAGCCCACCACACATGCAGGCATGGCTTGGCCATGTTCAAGAGTTGCAGACACTTACCTCTCCTGTCCACTGCAGCAACTGCCAGGTCTGCCTGTCCACCATCAGTATTCCTGTCTTGGGCCGTATGCCTGTGACCTGTGAAGACATGGGCAGAGACTTGTATCAGTGTTTTGCCCACTGGGGCATCTGGGACATGCCATGTGGCTATGGCAGAAGGGCAGCAACACTGTACAACTGACCTTCTGGTGGCCTCTGGCCAGTCCTCATGGACACATTGCTCTCCCTGGCCATATCCAGCATGCACTGCAGGACCTGGGGGTCACGTCTTAAAAGATCCTGCCACCTCTGCTTAAGCTGGTGTATAGAACACCTAACACCAGTGAGGCGGTGCATGCGCTCTGTGATTTGCTGCCACTCTGCACCCCTTTCACTGGGGATGTGTCCTCTGCAGCATGGTGGCAAGAGTATCCTGCATTGCTGGACAAGATTGATGAGCGGGGCAGTTTCTTGGAGTGTAAAGTTAGATTCCCTACCACTTAGGGTCAGCCTTCCCCTGCTTGCCATGGTTGTTTGGGCAGCCAACACTGAATGGTGTGACTTCTATTGGGTTCTGTGGTGTTTGGCATCACACTCTGTGTTCTGCATGTTTCCATACATTCCATGTGCGTGGCATCACAACTTGCATGTGCAGCAATGTGTGCGACAAAATGACACGCAGGCTGCACACGTGACGACAATGGTGCATGCAGTTGTGTTCTGCCATCAGCCTGCTGTGAAGCCGCACAACACACAGTTGTACTGTGCTGTATGGGAGTGGCAATGGGGGGCATTGTTGTAGGTGCAATGTGCATGTTGGTGGGAATCAATGCATGTCATCCACTGCCTGTGCCGCTCTGGCATAAGAGTACATGGTGGACATGGCAATTTTTGTCCATGTGATATTTTCGCAAAAGGCATACTCTGTGGAACATGTGCTCAACTGCGTCATGTATTTGCCACAGTCTATCACTACATCCTACTCTGCAAATGCCAGTGGGTTGGACTGCTCAGATCATGCATGTTTCGTAAGGCTGCATTGCCTGCAGCACTTTGTGGACCAGTACTATGCACTGTACATATGAGCATGTTGTGTGGGTCACATGTTAGTGGACAGGACTGGACACTGACAGTGGTGTGGAGGACAGGGTAAAAATGCAACAGGTGTGCCATCATCCCAGTGCCAGACACCTGACATGACATCACTGTTATTCAGCCAGTAACCATGGCAGGTGTGCAGCACCTAGGTGGCACAGCGCATGTCAGTGCCTCATATGCCTGTACAGCTACAGTGTCCACAGCTGTCATAAATGTGTGTCATGATGGACTATGTTGTGGGGCATTGGGTGGCTTCATCTGTGAAAATCTTTGCAGGGGCATGTCATTGCTGTCCATCCAGGGTGGTGGGCTGGGTATGTATGCCTCAGCATGCCTTCCTGTCTCCAAGTGCACCTTGGTCTTACAACACAGAGTTGGTGGTTGGTCTGTCCATCAGATGCTGGACATAGGGCAGGGTAACTGAATGCTGTGTACACTGTGACACTGTCATGTGTTCAGCACCAGGCAGTGGGTCTGTATTTTGTCCGGGTGTTCACAGAGTGCTGCCATACTGCTGCCAGTGCACAATGCATAGTGATTGTTTCTGTTATGCAAAGTGGTGTTCAATCAATTCACATCTGGTGTATTGACCTGCATGGCACAATGTAGCATGGGCCTGTGGCTGCTTCATGGGATGGTCATGGTGTTCGCCATCCCCGTTGTCCTCCAAGCCATCCAGGTCTGGCAGTGGTATGTGGTTCCTCTGTGCCAGGCTATGCAGAATGCAGCACATGAGGAATATCTTGCAGGCCATCTCAGAACTGTACTGGAGTGCACCATCTGACTGGACAAGACACCTGAATTGTGCCTTGAGGATGCCAAAGGTATGTTCGATCACTCCCCTTGTTGCCACATGGGAGTCATTGTACTGCTGCTCGGCTGCAGTGTGCAGATTTCAGAGTGGGATATCATGACCTATGGGAGCTGTGGGTATCTACTATCACCTGTTGGGGTGGAACAGTACATCATGACTGCACTGCACATTGTCATTACCTCACCTTGACAGTGGTGTTCACCCAGTGTGCACACTTGTCCTACTGATGCACATGACCTGCATGTTCATGGAGTAGTACCCCTTTCTATTCATGTAGATGTCAGCCTCACCTGGTGGTGCCTGATGGCCACATGGGTACAGTCAATTGTACCTAGCACACAGGGGAACTGGGCCACACTGTAGAATGTTTCCTTGAGCACCTACTGCTGCTGTACATCCCTTGGGTAACATATGTATCTATCCACTTGTTTTCCCAGGCATTCAGGACCTTTCTGGGGCACCGTGATGTCCTAGGATGTGAAATGCCAACAGTGTTGCCCATTGGGGTTTGGAAGGTCCCTGTGACAACGAAGATCAATGTTGTGCTGACCTTTACCTGTACAAGGATGGGATGCTCTCTATGGGTGGCACTCTGGAGATTCCCCCTCAGGACATCACACAGCTCAGCTGTGTTGCACTTAGCAGGCAATAGTGTGTGATGCAGTGCTCCTTCGTGAGGTCTAGGTATGACTTCCTTGGATGGTACACACGTGGTGCATGGTGTCTGCCAGGTCTTTGCTGCTGTTGTGGATGCCTTTTCCCCTGGTTCCTGCCATCATGCCTCCTGCAGTGCCTAAGCCACCTCTCCGCTACTAGTAATATGTCCATTAGAGCTACTGGGGCAGCCATTTCTCTTTCACTCACTCACTCACTCACAGTAGTGTGTGTCCACTGCTTACTCCACAGTCTCTCTCTCTCTCTCTTTCTCTCTCTCTCTCCCTCTCTCGCTCTCTCATGTGTGTCTCCTTCTGCCCCTTTTATACTCTGCCGATTTACATCTGCTATCCCCTACTGTAATTTCTGCTGATTGCTATTGGTGTATCCTATGGGTTGGAGGCTTCTAGAATTTCAAATTGTGTCCATCTGCTACAGTTTTTGGTGCATCTTGCAGTAAGTATGTCAGGTTTGGCATATCTGCGGTGTAAGTGGCCATTGGTGTGATGCTTTGTGTCATGTAACATGTGCGTTTTCTAGAATCTCATATGTGGCAACTGCAGGTGTATCTTGCCAGTTGCAGCATTCATGTGTGGTATATTACACTTACCCTTGGTGTATCCTTTTAAGAATTGGTCCCATAAACTTGAGAGAACTTTGGATAAGAAATGTTAAAATTTGATGGAAATAACTGAAAATGTAAATTTTAATGAAATGTTTGACTATCTGTAACTCAGACCCTTTTGAAGCTAGGAATCTGCAACCTAGTTACCATGGTTCGATGTCATAACAGTGATCTCAAAATAGTGATCGCTGTTATGGCGAGTGTATATCACCAAAAGCAAATTGGCAATATACACAAGCCAGTGAACAGACATCCAGCAAGTAAATTAAGTGTTTATGCTGGGGTGCTGCACCCCCTGCACCCTCCCTCATGCAGTGTCCCCCCCCCCCGATTATGGATTACCAGCTTCAGGGCGAGTGCGTGTTGGGGAGGGGGCAACACTCCAAAATACATAAAAATAAATACAGCAGCAGCAGGCAGCAGCAAAATGTTCTCCCCCGGTCCCCAGCCCCGAACCTAGTACCTGCTTCACCAGAGGAAAAACACAGAAGTGAGGACAAGGTCAGGATGCAGGGATAAGTAGGTAAAGGCAGTCATAAAAGAAATTCTGCACTCACCACCACCAGGCAATAAAAAGCTGCTCACAGGTCCAGGTGCTAAATAACTTTATTAAAGTGCTGGAGTGGCACATCTTAACATGTTTCAGAAATGAACTTCCTTTATCAAAAGACATGCCAGAGTCACATGGAGGTGTCTTATTTATATAAACGTGACGTCATCCATCTGCAACTTGAAGTGAACAAACAGTGCAGTGAAAATAAAAACTTAAAATGACAGACAAATCCTGTGGCTCAGTGCATTGTAGTGCCTTTTGCATACTGTAGGCATTGTGCACACTTCTGTATTTTTCTGCTGGATTGTGTATTTGAATTGTGCAGTACAGGTTACAACAAGATAGACCAGGAGAGGTTAATTTGTGTAAAACCACCTTCTGCATGGGATTTGCAGTGTACACACCTACTCTTCTGTGTGTGAACAGTGTAGTCAAGAACACAGTACCTGAGGGGAATACAGTATGTCCCATGATGCAACCCCTAATTTGGATTTTCCAGCGGATGACCCTGTCTCTTTTGGGCATCATTTCCTCACTAAAGCGGGTAAAGCTAATCCATTTCTGACCAACATCAATAATCATGTCCCCGGAGGTGGAACTACAGCAAATTCACTTGTGTATGCCATTAGAACTTTGGAAAAATTACTCACCAAAGTGAGACAGATTCATTGGAATGTAGTCAACCTGGATGCCTATCTATAGGTATACAGCATCATGAGATTCGGAGGATTTAAAAAAAAACTTGTTTGGACAGTAGGTTGAACATTATATGGCCAAGTGGAGGGAGATTCTGGATGACACACTGACCAAGCTAATTAAATTAATTATCAAATTGGGCAATGATGTAAACAAAACCCTGAAACATGACATTAAGGAACAAGAAAAGGTTGTTCTGGTATTAAAAGATCACTCAGACTTTGATATTTGTAATAAATGACTGCAAAATACAATTGCTAAATGAGACTTTGACTTAAAAGCAAAAATATGATGAAGTTTAAATGAGACCATGATGATTACACATTGTACCGGGTTTATAATTGGAAGAAGACTAACAGGTAACAGAAAGGCATATTGAGGCCAGAAAGAAGGGTATCTTTTAACTTAAGCATGGCCAGCAGTGGCTCTAAGAGTGTTACTTTGGGAGAGGAGTCATCAGACCAGTTAGTCTCCTCACCTGAAAAGCACATACCTAGAAGGAGCACCAATCAGGGCTGATATCAGGTTTTCAGACCCTCATGAGAGAGGGAAGAGTTGGGGCTACAATACAGGCAGAGAGAGATGAGGAGGGGGAAGGGGAAGCATTGGGGAATGGCAAGATCAGCAGGGTATCATCAGGAGTACCAGCCACCACAATATCAAACACCACACAGAAAGTACCAACATTGCCATCAACAAATTATGCATCAGCAACCTTATCAACAGGCCCCCACTCCCCACCAGGGACATGCACTGGGACAGCAACAGTGGTACAACCAGGCCCTCCCCACCCACCAGGGACAATGACATTTTAACAGAAAATAATTTATTTTTATGACAGAATTCTCACCATGTATTAAATTAATTTACTCAAGAAGGGCCGTTCATTTGTGCCCATGTGTGGTATCAACAGGTTTGAAACATTTATTGAGTTTAATAGATTTTGTCACAATCTTAGTCTTAAATCTTTTTTTCTAAGAAATGACAACTGTTGGGACACTACTGGGGACACTGGTCTCAGCCTTAACAGTCCTTCTAGTGTACTTCATGATGTTCCATCTATACAACACTGTACTAAGTTTAGGGGTAAATCTACTTTTTTTCCTCCACCTGCTTCTGCTATTAACACATTTCAAGATATATGTGAAAAGAAATGGAGGCACTGTTTTGCAATTTACCTGACATTCAGTATATTAATCTTACAAGGGGTGAGAGAAATGCTTTAGATGTTCTAAGAAAAGATTCCAGTATTGTCATCAAGCCTGTGGACAAGGGGGAACAATTCTAATACAGAATCAGGCACACCACATTATTGAAGTGAATAGACAGCTTAGCAATGCTGATTTTTACAAGAAACTTGATTTTGACACAACTTTGTCTTTCAAATATAGGATTGATGAGTATGTAACCGAGGCATTCCAAAAGGGAAGGCTAGATTCCAATGTTAAAAATTTTCTGACAGTGTCACACCCCATTAGAACAACACTTTACTCACTTCTGAAACTTCATAAACATTTTTTGGACCCTTCCCCCGGGGAGACCAATAGTTACTGGGATTGGCTGTCTTACAGAGCCATTGTCCCATGTTGTAGACTATCATTTGAGACCACTCGTTGAAAAACTTGGTTCCCATATAAAAGACATGGGATATTTTGCAAGTACTAGAAGATATTGAGGCAGATGGGGACTCCTACTTGCTTACAATGAATGTGGAGTCTCTATACATGAATATCCCTCATGAAGGGGCACTTGATAGCATTGCCCACTTCCTGAACAATGGGACATCAATACAGAACCCCCCACAGAGTTATTGCTTAAACTCTCAAATTTGTTCTACAATTTAACACATTCACCTTTCTAAACAGATTTTATTTGCAGATTAAAGGGACTGTCATGGGGGTGACTTTTGCCCCCAGTGTGTCAAATTTATATGTAGGGTAGTGGCAAAACAAATTTGTCAGGGACCCAGATAACAATCCCTATTTTGGACAGATTGACCTATACAGTCATTGTATCTATGATATTTTTATGATATGGGAGGGAAATCTACAAGAACTGGATGATTTCTTATCCTTCCTACATCAAAACAATTCCAATTTGAGATTTACTTATAGTGCCAATAAATCTAAGATTTGTCTTTTTTTTAGACCTACTTATTCAAAAGGATCAGTCAGGAAATATTACTACAGATATCTTTCAGAAAACTTGTGACAGAAGCACATTACCACATAATTCTAGTTGCCATCCACATCACGTGGTTAATAATATACCAAAATGACAATTTTTGCACCTTTAGCGCAATTGAAGAACCCTGGGAACATATGATAAGGCAGCAACAGATCTCCAAGAAAGGATTGTAGAGAGGTGTTTTCCAGCTAGGGCAGTACATGACATGAGTTTGTCAGTCAGAAATATACCCAGACATCAGGGCCTCTCTAGAGGCCAAGAAAGGGAACATATTGATAACAAACTGAATTTTGTTACCAAATATTCAATACATGCCCATAAAATAGATAAAATAATCTGTCAAAACTGGAACATCTTGAAAGGTGATAATTGTTTGAGGGAATGCAATGATTTGGTTTCCCAGACGTCATATAGAAGGACAGTGACTTTAAGAGACCAGTTAATTTATAGTAAACAAGAAAGACCACTGCTACACATATGGTTGTCTAAACAATATGTGGGCTGCTTTCCCTGATATAAATGTATGTATTATCCCTTTGTGACTAGAGATGCAGCAAAGTAAAATTTTGCCTGTGAAGTGGATGCAAAGTGGCCACTTCGAGTTACAATTCCGCTCTGCGAAGTGCCCATTTTAAGCCCTCACTTCACCACTTTGCATTGTAATTATGACTTTGAGTTGTTCACTCTGCCTTACTTTGCTTTAAGGCAGAGTGAGAATTCACAGGCAGCCCACACACATCACATGGCTTACACAGTGTAGGTCACATGCTTCAGGCAGGCAGGAAGTGACTCATGCTTGAAAGAGAGTTTCACTTTTGCCTTGGAGTAGGAGAAAGTGGTTGTGTTGGAAAGACTGAGATAGGAAAATCTGTTGGAAAAACACTTTAAACCTTTTAATATTTTTGCTATAGGTGCTTATTTTTTAGTATTTGTTGTCTGGATTTGTGTTTGTGCAGTATTTCAGTTTAGTATTGGTTTATTGTTAATTGTTTTTGTGTGTCTGTGTGTGTCATTGTAAGACAGTGAGAGAGAGGAATTTCAAAGAAAATCCACTCAACCCTTTAGAATAAATTTATTTCTTTGATACAGATATGTTTCTTATAAGTGCTTCTTTATTTTCAGTTCATTTCATTCTTGGAGTGATATTTTAACTCTTACTGTAATTTTTTGTAAAGGCTCCAAATTATATTTCATTTATTGTAATGTTTCAAAATGACTTTGTTCCTTCATCAGACAAAAGCCTATGTTATACCATATCCTTACACATATACATCCAATAAGCAAGTGTTTCCAATCTGTAAAGACAAACAATAAATACATTGTAATAATTGACCTTCCTTATAACTGAACAAAAAGATTTATAATTACATTCAATACATAGTACAGGGGAAACTAATCTGCATCAAAATATATACTAAAGCGGCAGTTCAATTGTGTAGGGGCTTTTCTTTATGGAAATGTTCTTTGCAAATCTTGGCTAGTCAGAAGGCTCTGCTGAAGAGGAGAATATGAAATGGAAGTGGCGGGCGCAAAACTGAAAAAAGATTTTTCTTGTTGCCCCAGAATCTAGTATAAACAGAGAATAAAGGGGAAAAATTCAGGATAAAGTTTAAAACATTTTTTTGGTTTACTTTTTAAAAGTAAAATAAATCTTATTTTTACCTTTCTATCAAGCTGTGTTCATGTGAATCTCCTACTAAGAGGAACATTGCTTATCCTCTATAAAAATAAAAGAGAAATGTGTGATAACCTTTTTTTTTTGTCTCTTTCTATTGCTTTCATTAGATTAATATAATTATTCACTCCAGCTATTACGTCAAAAGGAATATCTCACTTAATGCATCTCTGCACAACTAAACTAAAAATTAAGATTACATCTACCTTTTAGTAGCGTTCCCTTTCCTCTAGGTTCCAGTGTATGTGCACTGACAAATTTATAACAGCAGAAGACACCCCACTGAACCGTTGTTGTTGTTTGTCACCCTCCCCATTACGTGTATAATAATGTTAAGAGTGTGTTCCATTTTTCTTTTGCATAACCTTGTTTAACTCCCAAAAATGGTGAGAACCATGCACAAAAAGAGCTGAAATAAAATAAAGTAAAAAAGTATTGTCCTTGCCCTCATTAAAATCCTACTTAACACAACCAGAAAGCCATAAGTCCACAAGAATAAGTGCCAATAAAATATGTTCACTGTTAGTGCAAATGTATTTATGGCAAAACAAAGCACACTAATGACCCTTGTGCTTTGGCAGTTAGACCTTCATTAGTGTGTCCCCTAATGAAGGCCTAAACGCCAAAGCACAGGAGGAATTTGTGTGTTTTGCCATCAATAAATTTGCACTAGCATTGAACATTTTTCTTGGCATGTATTCATATAGAGTACTGGCTTTCTGGGTTTGTCTTGCACTGTTTGAGCTAGCTATTCTGTACCAGCACCTGTCCACAGTGTTAGTGCAGCATGCTTCTGGCGGCCCTGTTATATTCCTACTTAACAATGTCTGTTTACCATTAAATATTTTTGGTGCCTCAGTAATGTTTCCTTTCTATCATGGTGGTTTGTTTGTTAATAAGCAGGAGTGAACAGTGCAATAATCTGCTAAACAGCATGTATGCAGTGCACTGTCAGGTACACACACTGACCTTTTTGCAGCTAGCTGCTCTCCACCAGTACCTGTCCCCAGTGTTAGAGCGGCATACTAGTGCACCTGTTATATTCCTACTTAACAATGTCTGTTTACCGTGAAATATATTTGGTGCCTCAGTAATGTTTCTTTTCTGTCATGGTAGTTTGTTTGTTGATAAGCAGGAGTGCACAGTGCAATAATCTGCTAAACAGCATACGGGCAGTGCACTGTCAGTTACACACACTGACCTTTTTGCAGTTAGCTGCTGTCCACCAGCACCATGAAATATTTTTGGTGCCTCAGCAATGTTTCATTTATGCCATGGTTTGTTGAAAAGCAGGATTGTTCTGCTAAACAGCATGCATGCACTGTCAGGTGCCCACTGCCCACTGAGCCTTCTGAAAACATATTATATGAGTTGGTCCATTGTTAATGATGGTAAAACTAAAATATACATTATATATTTTTATACCATCAACAGTGGAACAAGTCAGCTATCATATATGTTCTCAGGGGGCTGGACAGTGTGTGTACACCTGACAGTGCACTGCACACATGCTGTTTAGCAGATTATTACACTGCTTATGCCTGCTTTTCCACACATGCACACAGCAAGACAGAAATGAAACATTACTGAGACCACTAAAATAATTTATTTTTGGAAAGATAGATTATTAAGTTGGAATATAACAAGGAAAAGAAGGGAAGGATACCACTTTTTTAGTTTATTTTATGTAGAATGTTTTTGGCAAGTGTTTGTAAAAATCTTGGGATGCTGTCTTACTGTATGTCCAGAAAATTCCTGACTCCAGATAAAGAGAAATGAGAGCATAAAATGGAATGCAAAGTCTCCATTAATTCATGGGGCGCACTCAGTCATGCGTGCAGTGCTGCCACCCAGTCCCCAGAATTAATGTGCACCCCCAAAATGCTGCTGTCTTATGTCCAGAAAATTCCCGATTCCAGACAAAGAGAAATGAGAGCATAAAATGGAATGAAAAGTCTCCATTAATTAATGCCACAGTCAGTCATGCATGCACACACTCCAATAAGAACTAAGTCCCCTGCTGCTGCTGCTGTTGGAATTTCATGTAATGTTTCTCTTGACCTGACTGGGCTGATGCACAGTGTCTTGCCAAATGTTGTGCTAGAATAATAACCCAACCATTGCGTTAACCATCCATGATGCTGTGATAATGCTCTTGGTTGCCCAAAGTCTGCTGCACTGACCCCAACACGAAGAATGCCCTCTTTGTGTACACTAATACTACCCTTGGTAAGTTAATGTACCTGTCTGGCACATTATGCTTTTCCACAGAACCTGACCTTAAATGTTTATAGCTATATATCTATATCTATATCTATATCTATATCTATATCTATATCTATATCTATATCATCATTGCTTTTTTTGTATCACAGGTCATATAGTCACACTTGGGGTGCACATTTCTGTGCTTGATGAGGAATTTTGGCTTTGGAAAATGGTCAAGCCAGTAAATATAAGTATTTTTTTTTGGGGGGGGGTCATTTGGAAGCAAGTTTCATTGATGATTTATTTTTTTGTTAATTCAACACAGGTTTTCTCTGCATCCTCCAGTCCAGTAATGATTGTCAGGATTCATACTACTTGTTGTGTGTGTCTCAGCCCGGGATGTGATGTTGAACTTGTTTATTGGAGAAAGCACCAATGGCAGCACACAGCATCAGAACGTTTCCTGCAAAAAAAGATAAAGAAGAAATTATTTTTTATTTATTTTATTTATTTATTTATTTGTTCTAGGATTACAACTACCTTTGAGCAGAGTCTCTTTTACAAAGGTTCCACATCATTGGTACAATTGAGACAATCATAAACAAAGATAACAGTTTATAAAATTAAAAAAAAAAAACATAGTCTTGTATATGAAAAAAGAACAATAAAGTGAAACTTTGGGGAAGGGAAAGGGAAAGGAGGAGGGTGAAATCAGGGAGACTAAGTGGATGGGAGAGAAGGGGAGGTAGGTTGGGGGAGACAGAGAGAGGAGAGGTGGAAGGCAGATAAGAATAGAGGTAGTGCAGCCAGGTGGCATTTGTCATGGGCCAGCAGGGGAGGTGAAGATAGAAGGGGTGGTGCTGGCAAAGTGCAGGAGTAGATGTGGATCCAAAAGGGCATCTTCAGCTATGGAACCAAAAGACACGTTTAGCCACAACAGTCACAGATGTTGGAGGCAGTCAGTGTTAGGCGGAGATGAGTCTTAAAAGTGCTGAGCGATAGTGAAGATGAGATGTCGCTGGGAAGACCATTGTACCAACTAGTGGCCCGGTAAGCAAAGGATCTTTGGCCTTGTGCTGTGCGGCAATGCAGGACTTGCAGAAGCTGAGGTTTCAATCCCCTGGTATGTGGTGTGGATTCTCGGTTGTATGAGGCACAGACTCCGGGGGGGCAAGGCCCAGCAAGATTTTCTTAGTAGTAATACAAGTTTGGTGTTTTATTTGATTGGCAAGATTCAAACATCCATTTTAAGAATAGAGGTCACAGGTGTGAGTTAGGCGTTGGGAGCCAGTGACAAGTTGACAGGCCTTGTTGAGGGCGGTGGATACTCATTTGAGTGTGGTGGTTGTAGCAGAGCTGTAAATGATAATGCCATAATCAATGATGGATATGATGGAGCTCTGGACAGCGACAGTGAGCGCTTCAGGTGTCAGGTGTTTCCTATGACGGAATAGCAGGCCTAGCCGGGAGTTAACAGCTTTGGTGACATGGTTGATGTGGGCAGTGTAGGAGAAGTGAGGATCAAGGGTGATCCCGAGGTATTTAAAGTTTTTGACCTGTTCCAGTGCGGCACCTTGTCTGTTGATAACGGAGAGTTGGAAGTGCTTATGTTTATTATGGGAGCTGCTGAAGATCATGGCCTTTGTTTTTTTTGATTAAGGATCAGTTTGTATTTTGTGAGCCAATTCTCAACCGAGGAGAAGCCGAGTTGGAGATTTTCTTGCAATTTCTTTGGGTCCTGATGTGTGGGAAGAATTACTGCATCATCGGCATACAGGGTGATATGTTCAGTGCAGGAGTCCGGTAGGGTGTTAAGGAACAGGCTGAAGAGTAGGGGGCCCAGTACTGAACCCTGGGGGACTCCAGAGAGGACAGGTCTGGAATCAGAGTGCACATCTCCAATTTTTACATGCTGGGTGCGGTTTTCAAGATAGCTTTTGAACCAAGAGATTGAATCATTGGAGAGACCAGCATTTTTAGTTGGCTCAGCAGGGGGAGTGGTGGACAGTATTGAAGGCTTTGGTCAGGTCAATGAAAATAGTACCAGTTAGTTGTCCATTGTCAAGGGAGCTGTGAATGGAGCTGGTGAATTCGAGTAAGGCAGAGGACGTACTATGACCTTTTCTAAAGCCATGTTGCTGTTTACAGAGAATATTATAATTGTCCAGATGCTCAGTAAGTTGGTCCTCTACTATACGTTCCAGTGCCTTCGATAGGGGAGGCAGAATGGAGATAGGGCAGAAGTTCGCATGGTCAGCCTTATCACCACTTTTGTGAATCGGGGTAACAGTGGCCATTTTCCATTTGTCTGGGAATTGGCTAGAAGAAAGAGAGAGATTGAAGATCTTAGTGAGGGGCCCAAGTACCTCGTCAAGCGTTAGGGCCAGTAGCTTGAGGTCAAGTGTGCCATTGCTTGTTCTAGATTTGCTGACGGCTTTGGCAATGTAGGTTCAGACTTGATGTTTCTTTAGTGCTTTAAAGTAGAAAGGCGGGTGACAGGCGTGGGTGGAGGAGTTGGGGGGATGGGAGTTGACACATCTTGGAAGAAGGCGGAGGGGAGAACACTGCTAAGGTCAGTGAAAGTGATGTTAAAAGTGTTCGCAATAGTTTTAGAGTCGAATGTAGTGTGCCCATTTATGTTGAGTATGTTCAGTGAAGATTTTGACTGCTTCCCAGTGACATCTTTAATGTTTTTCCAGAAATCCCTCCCATTTCCCCAGGAGTTAGTGAGGGCATTTTTATAGTAGTCAGACTTCTGTTGCCGAATGGATTTGGTGCAGTTGTTCCGTGCCTGTTTATAATTCTGGATGTTGAGTTGCTTACCGGAGTTTATAGCCAGTTCCCAGAGGTGGTCCCTGGATTTAAGTTTTTTTAGGAGGTTATTAGTACTTGATTGCAGTAACACATCCTGTTTAAAGCGCAGCTGTTCCATCCTGTCATATATCCAGAGTAACAGATAGCAAGCTATCTCAGTAAGCAACAACAAGACCAAATCATCACAATCACAAATTTAGTACATGTAACTCATACACTGTACCTATGTCTTAACTTAAGTTACATTGTAAAAGACATCTTATCATGTCACAACCTGGATAAAACTTTGTTCAACACTGCCATGGCTACTGAAGCAATACAGAGTCTGATGTGCATGACAAATATTCTATGTGATGTACATATCACCTACTTTATATGATTCGCACTCTTTTGAAAAAACAAACTACAAAAAAGAACTGATGAAATAAAATGTATATACTTACCAGAAATGGATATCCTATAGTTGGTTGTAGACAGTACTGCAGTACTATAGTCCTCCAGTGAAAGAGAGTGCTTGAAACTGTTAACCTGTAAAAAAGAAAATAAATTAACTGTATGTGTTTCCCCACTGCACTTCAGAAATGCAACAGGAAACATAGCACAGCTCAAGGAAGTTCCATAGTATGAAAATGAGTACACATACTCACTGTAAAGTATTGATAGTAAGAATCCTTGTGGCTTTGGCTGATGGATGTGGTCTCCTCTCTGACTCTGTATACCATGGCATGGGCAGGGCACAGGATGGAAAACATCAGTGTACTTGTGGTGGTCATGGTCACTGGATGTTGAAATTCTCTCCCACTATCTGGTGGATTTGGCTAACAGAGGTTTACAGGTGATGGTCATGAGGGCACATGATGACATTCCCTCTTACTATCTGGTGGCTTTAGCCAGCAGCTGTTTGCTGGTGGTGGTCATGTTGGCACATGATGACATACCCTCTCGCTATCTGGTGGCTTTGAGTAACAGCGGTTTTCTGCTGGTGGTCATGTGGGCACATGATGACATTCCCTCTCACTATCTTGTGACTTTAGCTAACAGTGGTTTTCTGGTGGTGGTCATGTGGGCACATGATGAGATTCCCTCTCACTATCTGGTGGCTTTGGCTAATAATGGTTTCTGCTGGTGGTCATCTGGGCACATGACACATTCCCTCTTGCTAGCTGGTGGCTTTGGTTAACAGTAGTTTTCTGTTGGTGGTCATCTGGGCACATGATGACATTCCATCTCACTACCTGGTGGCTTTGGCTAACAGTGGTTTACTGGTGGTGGTAGTCAAAGGAACAGCTGCAACCTGCAACAAATTCCCTATCACTGTCAGAAACACATGGGTGGGTGGCAGGCGGGATCTAGTGTATTGTTACAGTATTTCACTCTTAGTCAGGAGGCAGATATCTTGAATCTTTGGGTTTTAAGTGGCTAACACTTAGTACAATAAATGGACAGCTGTGTTTGCTAATGACAGCAGGACACATTCTGTTATGTCTAATCAGAAGTAATACAAAGGTGGAGAAGGTAAAATAGAAGGACTGTGAATTTACTTGTGCCAGACTGCCAATATGACATATGGAATATGAGTCATTCTGAGTGGGACACTGATTTAATGTTATGAAAAACAAAACATGTACCATTGAAAAAATGTGCCAGCTTTTTAACCACTTAACTTGCCCACTAGGGAATTCTTTCTCCATGATGTCATCATCTACCTCAATGGTAGGACATTTCATACTGCCAGTGCCACCAGAATGGACTGATTCTCACACATCACCACAACTATGACCATGTCAGGGTACGAATACAGAGGTTGCAGTTCGGGCTGGTATGTGCCCCTAATTCATTTTTATGAATGTCAGCAAGCTGACATTTGAAGGAGAGAGGTTTGTATGATGATCCCAAACTATTGCACCAGAAGAACTGAGTACCCTTTCGACACTTAAACTAGAGGTTGGGCATGTCAGGTACTTCAGTGCCACTGAGGTTAGCTCTGACCATTCACTGATGTTTCCACTCCAGTATAAAAGAGCATCATCAATTGCTGACAGATGCCTGTTTTCAGCCAAATATGAGTCAACCATTCGCTGTGCTGCATGACGTCTGGTGGTTGACTCATCACCCTGTTTTCCAGATTCATATATGTCAGAAATTCTGACTTGGGACAAAGCACCCCAAAGTGGGTTAATGGCAACTGGTTTTGGTGACAGACCACCTGGAACTGCAGCCACATTACAGGATGTGTTTGTTGCTACTCCAAACTGACCTTCAACCTGGTTATGCTGCTGAGGTTTGCTGACATTGGCACATGACTTCTGTGCCCCATGAACCAAGTGCAACAGTTGCCCACTGACATTTTTAACCTGTTCAGACCCTCCCTCCAGTAGTGATGCAATTCCACTTTTGTATTGTGGGTCCAGCATTGCTGCTATTGCAAAGTCATCACTGTGCTGAATGCTCAAGATGTGCCGACTGCGGTCAAATAGTGTCAGCAAGTGTTTCAGCAACACACTGCTAGCACTGTCTCTGGAACCAACAAGACTATGCTGTAAATTCAGCAATGTCTGCCGCAACACCCGCAGCAGTGGAATTGATTGGCTGATGGAGGCAGACTCGCCACTCACTGCCTGTGTAGCATGTTCAAAAGGTCTCAAAATTGTTATAACAGAGTCCATGAGGTGCCACTGTTCAGTTGTGAGAGACATGGAGGCCATGGAAGTGTGATGGCTAGTGTGCATGATGAGATATTTTGAGATTGCTTTGTATTGTCCATACAGTTTCTCTGTCATGTATAAAGTGGAGTTCCAACAGGTGACAACTTCCAGCTTGAGGCAGTGCTGCAGGAGGCTGTTTTGGATTTGCAGCTGTCGAAGTTGGTCACAGGCTTTTGCAGAAGGTGAAAAGTGTGAATAGATATGGCATGCAACCATCAACATTTCCTTTATATAAGGGTGCTGCAGAAACTCCTGGACCAACAGATTTAAATAGTGGGCCATGCATGGAACCTGAACAAAGCCACCATTCATGATGCATTTAATCACATTTGACCCATTGTCACTTGCTATAAATCCAGTTCTCAGGGACAGGGGTTTCAGCCACTCATCAGTTTTGGTCAGTAGCAAGTCCAGCATGTTTTCACCAGTGTGGGAACAGGCCACACTGTGCATTGCAAGTGTTGCATTCTGTTGAATTCCCGGAAGATTGCTACCATGACAGTCTGCCTTACTACACTGATCATTCACACTACCACCAGCATAAACAACCCATGGCACCTGTGCCCAGTGTGCAGTGATACACAAATATGAACTCCCCACTGTTTTGCAAGTTGTCCACATATCTATACTTAAATGGATGAATGGAAAGGAGGAATGTTGAAGGACATGTCTTACAGAGTTAGCCACAGTATGCGACAACTTGTGCACAGCACAGGTGGAAAAATATGTCCTGGATGGGACTTTCCATTTTGGATAGGCACATGGTGCAAGCCGCTGGAATTTGGAATTCTCCCCGAAGGAGAATGGCAAAAGATCAATTGCCAACATTTCAGCTACAGCAGTATTAAGTTCACGTGGCACTGCATGATTGGGTGGGTACTTCAGGTTACTGGGGAAAAACACTCCAATGTGGGCTGACTAACACATTTTGCACAGGGTGTGATGAATGGCTCTGCTCTGTGAATGGCCGGGGGTGAGGTGTGGACATGCAAAGAAGAGGGCTGCACAGGTGACAAGTCCACAAATGTATTTATTTTCCCCATTTTGAGTAAAGGAGTTGATGTACCACTTGCACTAGACATATTGCATTGACCACCACCACCACTGCTACTCGGACCATGACTAGACAAGATTTCTAAATCATAATCATCCCCCTCATCATGCCTGTAGTAATCCTCTGGTGTTATTTCATCACTACTGCAGACATTCCTACTTGGACTTACACACACGGAAGGGGATATAAGCCCAGTAAGGTTGATGATGAGGGTGAATGCCCCACTATGGTATTAGCTGCCATGTGGTGCCTTGTCCACAGTGCCATGTGCCTGTTCTTAAGATGTGTATGTTGCCGCCCACCCCCATGCCCAGATGACTTCCCTTTTTTACCTCAACTCACACGCGCATGGCAAAGCTGGCAGATTGCAACTGACTCATCATTTGCATCCTGGACAAAAAAAATCCCAAACAAGGGATTGTGATCACCTACTTTTAACATGTCCCTGATGCTACTCATTGGACTCCGTTTTTTTAAACCGGTGAAATGGGGAGTGTACTACACGATTTTTCAGTCTGGACACACTTGGACTCCAACTGACCACCACAACTGTCTATGATTATTACTGGGTCATCATCATGATCATCATCATCAACCATAATCGCTAAATCACAACTTTTTTGAGGGGGGAATTTAACACCAACAGACCCAGGCACAGCCACCTTGACTTTATTTTTTTCTGGTTCCCAATAGTGGTCATGGGCATCATGATTGTATTCATCAACATCATCCGCATGCACATTTTCAGCTTGGATGCTGTCATGTGGAAAACATGTTGCAGCCACAACATCATTATCATCATCATCACCCAATATTTTTGTGCCACACTTTGAATCATTGGATGGCAAAGCCATGACCTCAACAGTGCTGGAAGAAATGTGACATTGTGAGTTATCGTCGCTAGGATCAGAATCATGTTCAGCTACCATGGGGATGTTAATGGGGATATGACATCATCTACACTGTCAGTCACAGCTTTAGATTCAGCTATATTTCTTTGAAATGGTTAACTGGTCAGAGGAGGAGCCTGAGGCAGCAGTACTTATGCCAGCAGAAACTGCACTAACACCACCAGCTGGCATACAGTATCATCTCCAACTATGAGTGAAGCTACAGATTGCGCTGTAAAAAACATTGATGGGGAAACCCCTTTACTGACATCAGCTATGCACTTCTACATACTACCATGCCCACAGACCATCTTGCCACTGGCAGAAGTGCCATTTCCAGAAAGAAGCATTGCTTGCAAGTCTCTTTGCAGGCATTTTGGGTGATTACCAAGAAAATTCTAAACAAATTTAGATTTCTGAATTTTCAGTCTGGGCCAGTCTGTGATGTGAAGCCAAAAAAACAACAACTGTGGCTTGCAGATGAAGCGTGGGCACTAAACAAATGCAAAAGCACAGACAGATTAAGACTGCACTGCATAATCAATAAGAGATGCAGACACAAAGTCACAACAACACCTTAACCAGTGTTCACAAGTCACAATCCAATCTGGAAAAGAATACCTTTTGCCAGTTGGGGGTGGGGGCAGTGCACTGCAGTGTTAGTCCAAAACCAAGATACCACAAAGCAGTACACAATCATGCAGGTGCAGTGGATGGCAGGTTCACACTGTTGCAATTACTCTGTGGCACAATAAAAGGTGTCTGATTTGATGGCACCCCACGCACACTTCAAGTAATGTGTAGCAAATTGAAAACTTCAGTAATATAACCAAATCTTTTAAGCAAACTGAAATTATGTACCAGAAAAAACATTTCAAGAATTACTGAAAATATTACTGTGTGTACATTAACACAGTTATACAAGAAAAATATAACCAAAACAGAAAGACTGCCTTTTTCTCCCAGTTAATCTACCTCCACCACACATACCCCCCCAAAGCACACTTCAAGTGTCTGTCAGTACACAGATTGAATGTTCTAAATTAACATTCAAAATCCACACACAAACAATAAACACTCGATGATATGAGTATAGGAGGGTTTCCTGCAATCAATATACCAAATTTTGAGCACAAGAAATGGCTCAAAAAGGCTTTTTTTTAACAGCTTTTAGAGGGGGTTTGAATCACAGAGCTCTGAGAGCAAACTGTCTTCAGCTACACCCACACACACACTACACAGAACTGAGGCTGTGCAGAACAATTTAGAGCCCATGTGACCTGCAATCCCATGAATCACTGCAAAATTCACCTTAGAGCTCAATAACAAGGTGAAGTAATGCGAAGTACATTCATTTCTATGTACTTTGCATTAAAATTGGTACAGAAGTGATTGGGGGAAGGCAGTGTAATGCAAAGTCATTGTTATCAATGGACTTTGCGTTAACTCATTATGACGTGAAGTACTTCACTTCGCGTTGCAGATTACTTTGCGGATTCCGCATTACTCTGCAAATTGCTTTGCAAAGCAAATTTTGCTACTTTACCCAGCTCTATTTGTGACTACTAGTAAGGAATTCAGTGCTCCACATAGAGGCAAAACTTTTGAAATTCAACAATTAATCTCTTACGATACACCTGATGTGATTTACATGGCTCACTGCATTTGTGGTGCCTTTTTTTATAGGCAAAACTGAGAGACCATTTAAACTTACAGTGGTGGAGCATTGCAGAGGTGTCAGAAATGAAGATTTGACATACAGTATGCTACAGCTCTGCATGTCAACCGTACAGCTCACCCAGAAAGTCATAAGTTCATGTTCACTGCCACTGAAAAGGTGATCCCCAAACCAAGGGGTAGTGATTTCAGCAACCTCGTCATGCAAAGGAAGGGGTACTGGATCTACACCCTTGGAGCTTGCAGGCCACCACAGCTGAATGACAGGTTAGATATTACTCCATATATTAAATATCAAAAATAAATAAACTGTTTGTACTCCATGGGCCATATATTTAGAAATGCACCTGGCAGTGGCACAAGTGGGTGTGCAGCACAACTGAGTTGTGCTGGAGCAGCCAAGGGAGATATTCAATAGAGATGTGCCATGGCGCATACCTTCTGAATATAGCAATGAATGCGCCCTGTGCAAATACAGTCCACCAGCACATCCCCACGGACAGGTCTGAATATCAGGAATGGGCAATGCGCTAGCACATCAGCAATACGCTGTGAGCAAATTCCTGATATTCAGACACTGATATGTAAATGGAGCCATTATGCATGCATGCCATAAATGGGACCATTAGCATGTCATTATGGCCACATTTGCATGCATTGTGCAGGGCTGGTCAGCAAAATGCACTTGGCACCCTGCACACCATGTGGTGTGAGCAGTGGCGGTCCAGAAGACCCCCTGCCCACAGTGGTGATCACCATAGTGTAACAGTAAAATCTGCCCTGTTAGTAAAGAGGTACCCCCTCCCCTTTCTTAGCGGTGATTGCCGTAGTGTAAAAGTAGAATCTGCCCTGGTGGTCCAGTGGTACCCCCCACCTCTCCCGTAGCAGTGGTCACTGTTGTGTGAAAGTAGAATCTGCCCTGGTAGTCTAGTGGTACCCCCCATCCCAACCCTCTGATCACTGCTGTATGTATCATAGAACTATCCCTGGTGGTCCAGTGGTTCCTCCTTCCCCACCCGAAACCCTGATCACCAGCAACTTGCTACTGTACAGTACCCTGGTGGTCCAGTGGTAACCCCCACCCGCACTGGACCCCCGGCCCACCCAGCTCCCCCCGGTCATTGGCGAGCAGCATACCTGCCCACATATCACCGTGGCTACCTGACGAATGACATCTTACAGTAGTGGCTGAAAGCTCATTGATCCACACTGTGGACCAATGGGCTTACAGTGCATACTGTAATAATTCATAACTTTGTGAATGAAGTTTCAGGTTTTGGGTGGGGGGAGAACCACTGGACCACCAGGGATAGTTCTAGGATACATATGATGGCAATTGGAGGGTCGAGATGGGGAGGAGCTACCACTAGACTACCAGGGCAGATTCTACTTTTACACTACAGTGATCACTGCTACAGGAGGGGAGGGGGTACCACTGGACCACTAGGGCCTATTTTGTGCTTGTGCATGGTGTTGGGGGGGTCGCCACCCATGGCTGGCAGCTGCTGTGTTTCACACTGAGCTACAGCAGCCCACCATTGGGTGGCCTGTACTTGAGCCATATTTTATGGGTTAAACTTTGTGCCCAGGTATGTGACACATCTCAGGGCTGTGCCAGCAGATGCAATGCACATCCCAGGCTGAATATTGTGATGTGCCGCATATGCATGGGCACGCCCCCTGGAGATGTGCCACATACATTATCTTTGCATCCCGTCACATTGAGAATTGCGCTGTGCAATTCCCTTTTCTGAATATTGCAGTGGGTGCAGTTCTGGGGTTGCTCTAACGCACCTCAGTTGTGCCAGGTGCAACCCCTTTGAATATCTAGCCCTATGTATTTAACTCTACACATCTCCAAAACTAGTAATATTTAAACACAGGGGGCCCGATTCTAGTACAGTTATGCCTGGCATAACAGCACTTGCACCAAGTAGAATGGTGCATGTAGCAACTTACGCCAGTAGTTGCGACATGCGCAATTCTACAAAGAAGCTCTGCGACATGGCTTAGGCCACTGGCGCCAAACAGCAGTTACACTCACAGCTGCGCCATAAACTCCCTGCAACATGGCACTAGGGGTTTATGGCGGCAGTTGTGCCCCATCCAGAAGGGCAGCAACAAAGTCCTCAATGTCGGGATTCTACAAGAACCCTGAAGAGAATCGCATCAGGTTACACCAGCTTTGGCTGGGTAACTTACATATGCTCCCTCGTGGTCCGAGACCCATCAGCTGTCCAGCAGTCATTGCACAGTTTCCCTCCCCCACATGCCCAGCATACCCCTGTGGGTGCCCTGCAGGGCTGTCCAGCCCTCTGCCCCTGAGTCCTACATTACTAGCCCCACAGGGCTGGCCACACCAACTGCCCCTGAGTCCTACAGTAATTGCCTGTCAGGACTGGCCACACCACCTGCCCACTAAATCCATCCCAGAGATGCCCCACAGGGCAGCGCAGTCAACCCCCCACCTGTGCCCTGACCCAGAGTCGCCAGCCGCAAATGCGGCAAACCCGCAAAGCCCATGTAGTAGTGCTCGAATATTAAGACCAAAATATAACCTCACATTCGGGTAGTCTAGGTACTTTCACCTTGTCAGCGAGTGCCAGCTCACTCCAGAACCCCCTCATCCATTCACGTTGACTGGCACAGCCCACCTCTCACCTCCATGGCCAGCCACCAGACTGGGTTCTGTAGGAGCACTTTCTTGTAAGAACACACTCAGAAATTAATTTCAGAGTGCGTCTGTGCAGTAGTGCTCCTACAGCACTCAGTCAGTGGCTGGCTTTGGAGGTGAGAGGTGGGCTGTGCCAGTCACTGGCTGGGGATAGGTGGGGGATGCTGGGTGGTCTGGCATGGCTGGGTGGGGAGCCACTAGTCTACCAGGGAAATGGGGTAATATTTATGGATTACAATGATCAGGGGCCACTAGACAACCAGGGTAATGGAGGTGATATTTATGGATTTTACAATGATCGGGGGGGCCATTAGACTACCAGGGTAATGGGGGTGATATTTATGGATTACACAATGATCAGGGGGCACTAGACTACCAGGTCTTCACTGGGTATATGCCGTACTTGCGGCTGGTGACTCGGGGTCAGGGCACAGGTGGAGGTTGACTCGCCACTGTGGAGCACATTGAAAAGGGGATTCAGGGCCTGGGGTCTAGGCAGCCCTGTGGGGCCCTATCTGACCACTTTGGGGGCTGGGATTGTGGCAGCCCTGCAGGCATCTATGGCTTGCTAGGCATGGAGGGCACTTATGCCCTATGTTGTGGCTTGTGACATGCTCGCCAGGTGTGCCTGCAGCTTGGCGTACCTGGCCACACATAGCTTAAGTCACAGGACTTAGCTCGATGACCCTGCCTTCTAGAATGAGCGCAGGGTCAATGTTCTGAATGCGGGTTGCCAGATTGCATTTGGCAGCCACTTTCGTCACCCTTCTAGAATCGGGCCCAAAGTTTGTATAGTTAAGAGAGTGGCTATTGGTAGTAGTTCTACAAAGTACTGATTATATATATATATATATACAAAGTTTCTCTGTTCTGATATGTGCCCAGGATGCAAAATGATTTGAGTATATGGAGTTACCCTATTTCTGCCGTCTATGAGCTGCCTCAGGACTGAATGGATTTTTTTTTGCAATCTAGGATTCCACTCTAAAAAAGACATTAAACTACATCAAATAACATCTAAGAAATATTTTTACTTGTACGTAGTTGTTATTTGTGACAGGATTACCGTCAATAATTCAGGGTTTGCTAATAGGCAGCATTGATTTAAGGTCAGTTTCTTGGGTAGCACAGACCCAGGGTCAGTTCATGGAAAGGCACTTCAGTGAGTAAAGTGCCAGGTCAATACTGGACTTGAGGTAGCTGGTCATTTTGTCACTGTATTACAGCACGATTTTGGCTGCACAGTAGTCTGTTCAGTAGATCTGCAGTTGCTCAGAACTACTTATCTGTTGCTGCTTCCAACTGTCACACTTAGCTTCCAAGGTGTGCAGGACTTTCTGTTCTCAGTTCATGGAAAACACTGCCATGGTCAGTTCACAAGCAGCAGTTATCTAGGGCCTATTCTTGGCAGCACTGACATAGTTTCAGTTCACAGGCAGCACTGATCTAGGGATAGTTCATGGGCAGCACAGATGTAGGGTAAGTTCATGGGAAGACACTCTAGCAAGCAAAGCACCAGTGCAATTGTGGACCTGATGTACCTGAGGTAGCTGGTTATTTTGTCACTGTTTTACAGCATGGATTTGTCTTCATGACAGCTTATTCAATAAATGTGTAATTGCTCAGCCTTTTACTTGTCTGTTGCTGCTTTCATCTGTCCTTGTGTGCACCTGAGGTGTGGAGAACTTCCGCATTCTCAGTTAATGGGAATCACTGACTCAGGGTTTTTCAGTGGCAGCACTGATCTGGGGTCAGTTTACAGGCAGCACTGAAAAAATGTCAGTTCACAGACAGCACTGGCCAAGGGTCAGTTCACAGACAGCATTGATCAACAGTCAGTACACAGGCAGCACTGACCCAGAGTCAGTGCTTGGGTCTCAACATGTTCCCAGAACTGAACAGCTCAGCAGCCTGCATACCATTAGTTAGTGCACAGGAATACAAACCAGAAGATAGGGGTTTGAATACCATCTCCCTAATTTTTATGTTTGCTTGCATGCATGAGCAAGAAACATTATGTGGCAGCTTAGGAGAGAAGTTGGTTGTGGAGGTGCGGCACTGTGGTGGCCAATGGTGGCACTGCATTGTTGGGCTTGGCAGTGCTTGGCCAATGCAGGGCTAGCATCCTGATGACACTGGTTCTGCAGAGTGCCACCAAGTTGTAGCGATTTCATCACTGCAATCAGGGGCCACCTCGCCATTGCATTGTCAGCCATTCTGCTGCAATGAGGGAGCGACCCATCATTGCAGGGTGGTACCTTGCCTGGTGTAACATTACCAGGACCCTGGCAGCTGTATGCCATCATCTCAGAGGTGCATAGGAGGCCAATGGGGGTGCCCAGTCCCCATCAGGATGCCCTCAACCCAGTTCATTTGCAGATGGGGGACCCCACTCCAGGTCAGCATAATGCCTCCCATTTCAGTTGTGTGCCAAGGGGTGCCCAATCCTCCTTGTCGTCATGCACCCCCCACATTTCTATGCTGATGGAGTGGCCCAATCACCATTGGCTTCAGTACCCCCTTCCCAGTTCCAGTTGCCGATGGGGGAGCCCACTCCCCATTGGAATAATGTCCCCACCCCCGATTTCTACTGTGTGCTGAGGGGGTGCCCAATCCCCCTCAGCATCATGTGCACTCCCCACCCATTTCTGTGCCGACTGAGGGCTCAATCCCCTTCGGCCTTGGTCCCCATCCCCACAAATGCAGGTGGTACACTGGGAGCCCACACCAGTATACCAAACAACACCTGCAAAAAAAGAAAACCAACCCGCGTTGTTTCTTTGAGTTTTTTTCCTGTAAAATGAGAAAATGGTCCCTCAAAGTGTTCTGGTGCCATTCCCCAACCCGCACCCACCTTCTGCACATTCTACCTCCCCACACCCCTCCTCACCACATATTTACCTCTGGAGCCCGGCGCAACGATCTTCAGTGGACAGGGAACACGTCCTCACTCTTCACAGCAGACCACAAACTGAAGAAATGCTGGTAAGCTGTATAATGGCATAAATAGTGTTCTTTCAACTCTGGTGCATATCTCGGCATTTTGGGGAATTGTGGCACCAGATTTTCAACATGAGGTTATTGGGACCCCTCCTCATGAATTCAGTCTCTGTCATCACGTTATTTGGTCCCAAAAGGTGATTTCATGGTCACTGCACAGAATCACCTTTTGGGACCAATTAACAAAACAACAGCATCACTGTTCATGAGGTGGGCTCTCAAAAAGCCTATGTTGCAAATTTGGTGAAAAAAATAAAACAAATGACTGTTTTACGAGCGTGCACTGCACAGTTTTCATTCACTCTTGTAATTTCGCGAATATGTAATATTTTCACTCCAGATTTTCAACATTGCCATTTTTCCACACCTTCTTATGAACTGTACAACTGTCATTTTACACATCCTCACTGAAGTGTGTTTTCGCCCATCTGGCTCAGAATAGCATGGTCGATGTGAGAGATCAGTGTTCAGGACAGATTAAGAAAATGACAGTGACACTGTTCATGAGCAGAGGTCCTAAAATGCCTATCTTGAAAATGTGGTGATGGAAGTACATAAAATGACTGTGTTACAAGTGTGCATTGCACAGTTTCCATGCAGCCTTGTACCTTCGCAAATTTGTAATATTTTCACGCCAGATTTTCAACACTGGCATTTTTTTTCACACCTCCTTATGAGCAGTACAGCTGTCATTTTTCACATCCTGGCCAAAATGTGTGTGCGCACTTCCGGGTCAGAATAGCGTGGTCACTGTGGGAAATTAGTGTTTGGGACAGATTAAAAATGAGCGAGTGAGAGAGGGGTAATGAGTGAGCTCAAGGAAGCTCAGTCGGTACAGCTGTGGATTTCTTTGTGGGCAGAAAAAGGCACTAACACAGGCAGGAGCCCAGTACAAAATGGCAGCCTACAGCACTGGACAAAACAGAATGAGCAAGTGAGTGAGGGAAGTGAGCGAGCCCAATGGATCTCTGTCGGAACTGCTGCAGATTTCTTTGTAGGCAGAAAAAGGCACCAACACAGACAGGAGCCCAGTACAAAAATGCAGCCTACAGCACTGGAAGAAACAAAATGAGCAAGTGAGAGCAGGGGAGTGAATGGGCTCAATGGAGCTCTATCAGGACTGTAGAGTTGTCCACCTTCCTGCCCAGGGTCCTATGTGGTCCTATATTACAGCAGGGTCTCTGGGACAGAGACAAAGCAATGACTGGATACTTTTAGGATCGCTGTTATAATACAGATTTAGTTGTTCTATTTATTTCTCTAACTGAGCTCAATACTGAGCTATACTGTTAGGATTGCTGTAATAATACATATTTATTTGTTCTGTTTATTTCTCTAACTGAGCTGAGTAATAGTTGCAGTGAAATAGGATTTCTTACTGGACTAAGTGAAACTATATGAGGGCTGAGAACAAAAATGTGGGAGGGGTATTGACTAGGAATAGATCTGAGCCTTTGCTATGGGGGCAGGAATATACTGGGGGGGAGGAAAAGTGGGGCATGAGAGGGATGGCAGGAAGTAGGCTGTTGGTTAACTAGAATCTGCAGCTTATCCAGTAGGTAGGGAAATGGGCAGACTGGGTGGGCCAAGTGGTCCTTATCTGCCATCAAAGTCTATGTTTCTAAAAAGTATGGTAACTGAGGTGTGAAAAATGGACAAGGAGGCTGTAGGATTGCTACAGTAATACAGTATCTAATGGGATGAGATTTGAGACTGAATTAACCCAGTTGGTAAAGAGGCAGTAGGGGTACTAGTGTGGGGGGAACAGGAATTTGAGTAAATAGGGGCCTAACAGTTGTTGTAGGGTACACAAACTGTGAGTAAGAGTCCATAACATAAGATGGGGGCCAGAATGGGGCAGGTGCCACATGTCAATAAGGTGGGCATCTTTGTAAGGGTGGTGGGGTGTACAGGGTGTGGGTCCACCATGATCCTGGACTGGGCTTGGAGGATGGGAGGGTGTATGGTCTGTATACAACTGGCTAGTTTGATGGAGGAACTGTGGAGGATAAGGAGGAGTCTAAGTGGCAGGGCAGGTGAGTTCAGTAGACATCCTGGCTGGGGGAAGAATAGGGGATGGCAAAAGGGGACGGGGAAGAACAACTAGGGGCTGAAACTGACCCCAGTATCAGAAGCACTAGCAGAAAAGAGAGGAGAAGGGAGGGAGTGACCTAGGCGAGGGGGGCCTCCTGATGGAGGAAGAAGAGACCACAAGCAGTACCAGGGCACAGAGCAAATGGCTGTGGGTAGGGAAAGACCAGGGGTGGGACTGGGAGGGCACAGAGGGAACAAGTAGGAGGAGGGAACCAATAGGGGAAGAGATGTAGGAGGGGTATTGATTAGGAATAGATTCGAGCCTTTGCTATGGAAGAGAGGGGGGGAGCAGGAATATACTGAGGGGGGAAGGACAAGCGGGGCATGAGAGGGATGGCAACAGGTAGAGGAAGAGATAGTGAGGAAGAAAGAGGGCTAGTAAGGAAGGAAGGAAGGAGGTGATCAGAGGAGAAAAGGCTATGGGAAGGGGAAAGGATGGGAGGGCATCACTATCGGGGTAGAAGTGAATGGGGACTCTAAATTGACAACAACAGGGAGAGGAGCGGGGTAGAACATCAGCAGGGGAGGAGGAGAGGTCGACATGGGATGCCCAGTAGGAAGTAATCAGGCTGGGAAGGGGTTCAAGGGGGATGGGAGGAATAAGCAGAGAAAAGAGGTGAGGTGGAGGTAGAGGGTGCAAATACAGAAGTCACAGAGGGTGCAGCTGGCGGGGGTAAGGGGCAGGGAAGAATGAACACTTGGGTGGTGGAAGGAGCATTAGAAGGGAAAGGGGGTAAGGGATGGGGGAGCTCATCATGGGGGATTCTATACTGTAAGGGGTGAGATGGGGTGGAAGGGGGGAAGCACAGCCATATTTGGGTTGAAGCTATCCCTGGGTTGACTGCAGGAGGGGCAGGGAAGGCACTGCTCAAATGTGCAGCAAGGAGGAGAAAGAAACCTCATTTAGTGTTGCATGTGGGTACAAACAACTTGGCAGGGGAGACTGTGGAAATAGTGAGGGGGAGTTTCAAGGAGTTGGTAGTGTGAAGGGGTGGGAGTCGGTGGCATTCTCAGAGGTACTCCCGGTACCATTTGCAAGCACGGGGAGGAAGGGTATGATCAAGGAGTTCAATGAGTAGCTGAGGGATTGGTGCCACACCAAAAATTATGGGTTAGTGACTGACTGGGGTAGGGTCTGAGGGAATAGTGACTTGTACGTAGGAGACAGGCTTTACTTGAGCAGGGAGGAGAGGGGAATATTAAAGGTGGGATTAGAGGGGTATGTCTCTACAAAGGTACTAACTAGTGTGCGGGGGTTGCCAAAACATAGAAACATAGACTTTGATGGCAGATAAGGACCGCTTGGCCCATCTAGTCTGCCCATTTCCCTACCTACAGGATAAGCTGCAGATCCTAGTTAACCAATAGCCTACTTCTTCCTACCCCCAAAAGAATTGCCTTATGTGTGTCCCATGCATTCTTGAATTCTCCCACAGTTTTAGACCCCACAACCTCCTCAGGAAGGCTGTTCCATGCATCCACTACCCTCTCTGTGAAATAATACTTCCTCACATTGCCTCTGAACCGCCTCCTCTATCTTTAAATTGTGTCCCCTTGTTCTTGCACGTCTCTTTTTCTGAAAGATGCTACCCTCTTGGACTTTGTTGATTCCACTGAGGTACTTAAAAGTTTCTATCATGTCCCCCCTCTCCCTTCTTTCCTCAAGGGTATACATATTAAGCTCCTTTAGTCTCTCCTCATACAGCTTCTCTTGCAGACCCTGCACCATTTTAGTTGCCCTCCTCTGGACTGCCTCTATCCTGTCTATGTCCTTGCTGAGATGGGGTCTCCAGAACTGGATGCAGTACTCTAGATGTGGTTTCACCAACTGTCTGTACAGAGGGATAACAACTTCCTGTTTTCTGCTGGTGTTGCCTCTCCCTATGCATCCCAGTATACCCCCAGCTCTCCCTACTGCCTTCTCACATTGCTTGCTAACCTTAAGGTCATCTGATATGATTACCCCGAGGTCCCTTTCCTTTTTTGCTGTTGTTACTACCTCCCCCCCATTGTGTATTCTTCCTCTGGGTTCTTGTTTCCCAGGTGCATTATTTTGCACTTCTTTGCATTGAATCCTAGCTGCCATACTTCTGACCATTCCTCCAACCTTGCAAAGTCCCTTCTCATCCTTTCCACACCTCCTTGTGTATCAACCCTGTTGCAGACTGAGGTTGCTAGAAAGGCCCAGACAGGGGAGCCTAATGAGCTCACACCCCTAGATATAGGTAAAGGCAGATGCATAGTAACCCTGGTAGGGGGTGGGAAGAGTGGTCTGAGTGTAATACAAAAGGCACCACCACCCAGTAAGAATAAGGAGGAGAAAGGGTAATGACTACCAGGAGGAGGGACACAGGCCAAGGAGAAGAGTGAGGAGAAGGAGGGTACAGATGAAAGGTGGTCTCTCGCAATGCAAGAAGAACAAAATTGCAGAGCTTCAGGTGCTCCTTTCAGGGTGAGGTGGACATTGCTGCAGTGACAGAGACTTGGGCCACAAAGTACCATGATTGCAACTTGGCAATGCAGGGATACAGGATATACAGGAGGGACTGGGGGTTGGAAGGGTCGGGTTGCACTCTATGTGAGGAATGGGATCAAATGCATAAGGGACAAGGAAGAAGAGGAGATGACAGAGGTGCATTGGGTGCAGCTCCTGGACTCCAAGGCAGGAAGCTGAAGCTGGGAATGGTGTGCAGACCACCAGCCTAATCTGGGGAACTGGGTGGGGAGTTCATGGAACAGATAAGGAAGGTGTGTAGAAGGGGGAGTGTGGTGATAGTGGGGGGATTTTAAGCTACCAGCGGTTGACTGGAGCACCCCAGCCACTAGCAGTACCATGGAGCAGCTGCTCCTTGATGCATTCCAGGATGGCCTTCTGACACAATTGGTAAGTGGGCCTACAAGGCTTGGTAGCACTCTGGACCTAGTACTGGCAAATGGGGAGGTGGTGAGGGCTCGTTCTTGCGCTGATCAGGGAGACAGGAGGCACAGGTGCTAAGTGGTGGACTTTAGTAGGGTGGACTTTGGGAAGATGGGAGCAATACTGTAAGGGAGACTCCAGGATATAAGGCCAGGGATGGATGCAGAACAAAGTGGGGAGTCATAAAGACTGGGCTAACAGAGGCCACAGTAGCCTGCACCAGGTCCAGGACTAAGAAGAACAGAGCCAAGAAACCATGCTGCCTGAACAAGGAAGTGCTGCAAGGGGTGAGGGCAAAGAGGGCTGCATACTGGCAGTACAGGAGAACAGAGAAGGGAGAAGATAAGAAGACTTATGGGAGTTGGTCAAGGGAGGTGGCCAAGAAGGTGAAAAAAGCTAAAGCCTCCAGGGAATTAAGTTTAGCACAGGGCATAAAAGGAGGGGAAAAGGACTTGTTTAGGTATGTCAGAAAAAAGAGGAAGTGCAAGGAACATATTGTGATGATAAAGCAGGAAGGGGATTGGGTGGAAAAGGGAGAGGAGCAAGCAGAAATTCTAAATGAGTACTCCTGCTTTGTTTTCACTAAGGAGGGGGATGGTCCACTACCAGCATGGGTTGGGGGGTGGAGAAAGGTGGGGAGGAGGTGAAGGACAATAAATGATCACAGGGAGTAGGGTGCTAGAGGGGCTGAGTGCAGTAAGGGTAGAAAAGGTACCAGGTCCCAATGGCATCCACCCCAGTGTGCTGAGAGAGATGGTGGAGCTCTTGGTTGAGCCACTGGTAGATCTGTTCTATACCTCCCTGGAAATGGGATGTGTGCCCCAGGACTGGAGGGTGGCCCATGTGGTGCCCATACACAAGAGTGGGCCTAGGGAGGAGCCAGGAAATTATCGTCCCGTCAGTCTCACATCCATAATGGGTAAGCTTATAGAGGTGATACTGAAGGAGAGACTGGTGGAATTCCTAGAGAATAATGGCCTCCAAGATGGGCAGCAACATGGGTTCGTCTCAGGGAAGTCTTGTCAAACCAACCTAATAGAGTATTATGACTGGGTTACAAGGGAGTTGGAAAGGAGCCATGCTGTACATGTCCTGCACTTGGACTTCAGTAAAGTCCTTTATACCATGTCTCATGGAAGAATGGGGGGAAGCTGATGGCAGTGGGGGTGGGAAAAAAGCTGACTAAATGGATTGAGAACTGGTTGCAGGGGAGGGTGCAGAGGGTGGTGATGGTGGGGAGCTCACAGCATCGAGATCAGTGACAAGCGGGGTGCTGCAGGGGTCAGTGCTGGGCCCGGTGCTAGCTGGGCTCTTTATCTCTGATATAGCACATGGAGTGGGGATCAGGGTTAGTCTGTTCCCAGATGATACCAAATTGGGGTGGAGGTCGACGAAGAGGACAGATGGGAAAAACTGCAGGGGGACCTGACCAAACTAGAGACATGGTCAGTGGAGTGGCAGCTAGGATTCAAGGCAAAGAAGTGTAAGGTGATGCACTTTGGGGCTAAGAACCAGAAGAGGGACTATTGGTTGGGGGCGTGAGGTTGGGGATAACAGAGGAGGAGAAGAAGGACCTGGGGTGTTGGTAACTGGGAGCATGAACAACTCGGCCCAGTGCAGGAGAGCAGCACCAAAGGCAAACAGGATGCTTGGGTGCATTGCAAGGGGGTTCTCATCCAGGCACAGGGATGTGATCCTACCACTCTACAGATCATTGGTCAGACCACACCTGGAATACTGTGTGCAATACTGGAGGCCATACCTGAGGAAAGATATAAAGTTACTGGAGTGGGTGCAAAAGAGGGAAACAAAAATGTTAGTTAAAGGGATGGAAGGAAAGGCATATGAAGTTAGGCTGAAGGAGCTGAACATGTACACACTGGAGGAGAGGAGGAATTGGGGGATATGATTGAATTATTTAAATACCTGAGAGAGTAAATAAACCTAGCACTGAGGGAGTTTTAAACTGAGGAGTGGAAGAGAGACAAGGGGGCATGGACTAAGGTTGGAAGGGGGAAGTTTCAAGAGGGAAATGAGGAGGCACTACTTCACTGAGAGGGTGGTGTCTAGTTGGAATGCACTGCCAGAGGGGGTGGTAACATGTAGGACAGTCTATATCTTTAAGAAGGTGTGGGATAAAGCAAGAGGAAGAGTTGGGGGGGCAGGGGCTGGGACAAGCAGGGGAGGAACTGATGAGGAGGAGGCTGGGGCACCTGCAATCTAGGATGCTAGCTGCACACTCGGGAAGACTTAGATAGACCGATTGGTCTGTTCTGCTGGCAGATTCGTATGTTCGTATGTATGTGCGTATGTAGAATCACAGTGACTCTGTTCATGAGCAGAGGTCCTAAAATGACTACGTTGAAAATTTGGTGACAAATGTCCATAAAATGACTGTGTTACAAGCATGCGTTGTGCAGTTTCCATGCTCCCTCATAAGTTCCACATTTGTAGTATTTTCAATCCAGATTTTCAACACTGGCATTTTTTCAGACTTCCTTATGAACAGCATAGCTGTCATTTTTCACATCCTGCCCGAATAATGCATTTACACATCTGGCACAGAATAACGTGGTTGCTGTAGGAAATCAATGTTCGTGACAGATTAAGAAAATCATACTGACAGTGTTCACGAGCAGAGGTCACAAAATGCCTATTTTGAACATTTGGTGAAATAATTCCACTAAATGACTGTGTTCTGTGCATGCGTTGCGAAGTTTCCATGTATGCTAGGAAGTTCGAGCATTTTTAATATTTTCACTACAGATTTTCAACATTGCCATCTCTTCACACCTCCCTATGAATGGAATAGCTGTCATTCTTCACATCCTGCCCCATCTGTGTTTTCGTACATCTGGTGCACAATGGCATGGTCACTGTGGGAACTCAAAGTTCAGGACACATTCACACAATCACAGTGCCACTGTTCATGAGAAGAGGGCCCAAATGCTTTTATGAGGTGGGGGTTACAAAAAGGCCATGTTGAAAATTTGTAGTGCAAATACCAACAAATGCCTGGGGCATTAGGGTTTCTAATCATAACGTCCCACCCTGTATAGACTGACAGGCATCTGGGTTGTGCCTTTGGATTGCCGACTGCAATGCTCATGCCCTTCCACCCCCCCCCCCAACCTGCAGCCAGTGACAGGCATCAAGGTGTGCCTTTGGCTCTTCAGCCCAGAGTTCACCCCATTCTCCTATATTGCAGCCATTTCAGCGTATGTCCTTATGGAGTGGGGTGACTGTAAAGATGGACACCACAAGGCACACCTCAACACTTGTCGGTGTCTGCAGGACAGGATGGGTGAAATGGCATGAACGTTATGGGCGACAACCCAAATGAATACCCCAATGCCAGTCCCTCTCTGCAGGGTGGAGGTGGGGTTGGCATGAAGTTCACTACTTCATAACCATTCCTAGTCTGCTTCTAACTCCTGCATTTCCAATGCTAATACCAGCAAGCAAACATTCGGCATTGACAAATGCTTGTTTCTCTTTTAACCTCAGATTTCAGGAGAGGGTAATCTATGGCAGTGTGATGTTGGTATAGTAAGTTTAAACTAAAGTAAATTAAGTGCAAGAATTAATATGTTGTATTAGACTATTCTAACAGTACACTGATCCTAGATCAGTACTGATAATAAAGTAACCCTTTGTTAGACTGATCTGGGGTAAGTGATCTGGAGAACAATCTACATGGAATGAGTCAGTGCAGGTCATGAAAAAAATCTCATCACATTTCTTGGTGTGTGGGTAAAGTGGCAGGCAGCTACATTTTGGACAGTATGGTGTCTTACAAGTCAACACTAAGAAAGCACATAAAGTTTGGATTTGTAACACTTGTTGCATAATTGTATAGTTGTGCAGTACTTATTAGTGCTGTAACTCCTGGTTTTCATCCATTTGTCTTACATAAGCAAAGCTGCTACAGTACACCTTGAAATGGTGAGTACAACAGATGGGAAAAATAAATGAATTCTGTCTCTCTCTTCTGTCTGTTTGTGTTCCATTTATTTGCACACTGCAGTGTCAGTGGCTCAGTAGGTAACATACTCGCCTCTGAGACTGGGAGATCAGAGGTCTGTGGGTTCAGTTCCCACATCTGGCATTTGGGTTAATATTCCAATACTGACATTATAGTGCAGCATGAGAGGGGTGCTGCACTTGTGAGGTGCTGTCTTTTGGATGAGACATTAAACCGAGGTCCCATCTGCCTGGACTGGTGGTAGTTCAGGTGGATGTTAAAGATCCCATGGCACTTATTGAAAAGAGTAGGGGAAAGTTTTATTGAGACAACAATCGTACAATAGTACACAAAGCATAATACAAAAAAAAGGAAAAACAGGATAAGTATTATACAATCATTCAGGTAACTGCAAAATCAGAGTCAGTGATCCAAGGAAGGGCTTTCCAAAGTTCCAAAAGAGTCATATCTGAGTAAAGAGTACGTTCATGCTCATAAATTTCTTTTAAATCTTGTACAATCTTTTTTTCGAGCTCCAAATAGGAGCAGTCCTTTTGCTGTAAAGAAAACATGCAACGCACCATCCAAATATTCCATTTAATGCAGACAAAAACAAGGTTCAAAGTGTCCTGGTGCCATTTTGACAACTGGGGAGAAAACCCTATACAAGATTCAAATAAGTAACCGATGAAGCAAGGGGTATCCCATGCCTGTGCCAAAAGGAACACCAATTTTTGATAAAGGAACAGTCAAAAATAATGAGGGATAGTTTCAAGTTCTGTAATACATAATAAGCGAGAACACATTCTATCTTGGGACTGCTTATGTTTATGATTTGATTTTACATTAATCTTTTCATGGCATGAAAGCCAATGAAAATCCCACATTTTGGCTGGAACCCTCTTATATCTCCACAATAACAAAAGGGAAGGGAGGTGTTGACCAGGACACTTATCAAAGGGTACTGATACAGCACAAACCATCAGGAGTAAGTTCTTATATAAAACTTTATGTGAATAGTTTAATAACATCTGAACAGACACCTTCCATTGTTTGAGACATAAAAACATGTTTTACGTAAGTTGGTATACCAACAGTTTGTCTTAAGACACTTAAGGAATTAGTTTCCCATTGATGAAACCAAATCCTGCAAGAGTCATAAAACCAAGGTTCCCACCCCCTTTGGGCATGAATCAACAAAGGCGTAAGGTTTGCAGTGAAAAATACAGGAAAAAAATAACAAAGGGTTAACCATACAAACGCCACCCTCAGGGATAGGTAAATAAGTGATATTCCATTTTATCGGGTTTAACCTACTACCCCAAAGAGCCTGAAAAAACAGGCTAAAGACAGCAGTTTCTAGCTGTCGTGGAATAGGGAATACATAACTCAAAAAAAGGAAAGTGGAGATCAAATAGTTTTTAATTAAGAAAACACATTTCTTTTTCCCTATTTGCCCCCGGTTCCAGGAGGCCACCTGAAGTTTACCTTGTTGCAGTTTAACATTCCAGTTAAAAAAATCTGAGTCCTGTGTCCCCAAAAAAATTCCCAAAATCCGAATAGGGCCCTCAACTAAACATAACGGGCCGATACGGTCCGAGGGGGAGGTTACTGAACTGACCCGAATAACCAGACTTTTAGTGTAATTTAAACCAGCACCAGAGAAGTTTCCAAAAATAGAGCACTCATGGAGAGAATGAACCACTGAAGCTGCATCAGCTACAAGAAAACAAACATCATCTGCATATGCGATCGCCTTATAAGGCAAGCATAAGGCACAACTAGAAATAGCCCAAATCTGAGAATCAGTATTCAACCGACGGAGCAAAACATAAAGAAAAAATACATATTACAACGGGCTTAAAGGACAGCCCTGATGAACCCCCCTTTTTATGGGGATCATGGGTCCTATACAACCATTCACTACAGGCACAACAGTAGCCGTTCTATAGAAAGCATGAATCCAGCGTACCATAACATCAGGTACATGCAGAAAACGAAGTGCTTCTCATAAAAAATCATGCCTAACCGAATCAAAAGCAGCCTTCTGATCTACGGAGACAACAAGTCCCGAAGCCAGACCTGCATAGCCATGAGAAAATAATTCTTGTAAGAGGATCGAATGATCAGAAATTCTCCTTTGAGGCACAGAACAGGATTGGGCGTGATGCAAAACCACCTCCGCAATCCTCACCAAACACTTCACAATAATTTTCGTTAGGAGCTTAAAGTCGGTATTCAACATACATAAAGGTCGCCAATTCTCTAGAGAATGGATATCACCTTTCTGTTTATAAATGTAAATCAAAGTACCCTTAGTAAATTCCAAAGGGAGAGATTCACATGTTAACAGAGAATTAAACACAGACGTGAGTTCTGGGGCCAAATGGTCACCCAGCACCTTATATAAGCCAGCAGGGAGACCATCCGGACCAGGAGTTCTCTGTACAGGTAATGAAGAAATAGCCAATGTCAAATCCTGCTCCGTGATAGGAGAACAAGCCTGGTCCTGACATAGCTGTGAGGGAGCTGGGATATCAAGGCCACTATACAAAGTCGCACTGCTACCAGCCACAGCAGGAAGGGGAGAAAAAAAGGCTGTAGTATACTTTGTTACAATATGACAAATCTCAGTTTGTGAGGAACATAAGGTCCCTTCTGAATTTAGAAGACACGTCAAATTTTTTAGGGTGGTCTGACGGGAATTAGATTCAAAAGGACAAATAACATCACGTGTTCCAACAGTACAGAATTTATGTTGGTAAAAAAGTTGTTGTGATTGCCGTAATTGGAAAGTCAACATATCATTCTGTAGGACTTTTATTTGTTGAGTAAGGTCTTGCCCCGTCATGTACGCTATGGTTAATAATGACTGAAAATGTACCCTCTTCTATAAATAGTCTAGGTATTCCCTCCTATATTTGAAACGACTGTAATTTTTTTTAAAAAAGTGACCTGATCGTGTTTCGTGTCTTACCACCACTGAACAGGATCTTCATAACAAATAAAAACAGATTTTCGAGCTTGTATGAAGGACAGAAGGGACTGCATAAACATCGGAATCTGCAACAAAGATGTGTTGAATTTCCAAATACCTGGACCTTTACGGGAAGAGACAACAGAACCAAAACCAACAGAAAGCAGCTTATGATCAGAAAACTCAACCGCTTGAACTTTGGCAGAAATAATTGGTACTGTAGGAGAGGAAAACACATAATCAATGCGGGTGGCTAGTTTACCCTTTTGGAAGGTAGGGGTGTGTTGTTTAGTAAAGGAGAGATAGGAGTCCTTTAAGTGGGCGACTCAAACCAATTTACCCAATTCGTGGGAATCACAAAACAGTTTCTTTGTAGAAGCAAAGGAGCTCTAATCTTGAAGACTCAGGCCACAATTAAAGTCACCAGCAAACAATACTTGAAAGGAAGTGTGCAAATAAGGATGAAGCAAAGTAAATAAAGCTATGCGTTCAGTTTTAATTTGAGGGGCATAAATGTTTATCACCTGGTAGGGACAGGACCCAATGACAAAATCTATAATAAGCGCCCTACCAGGGGCTACATCAAACAATTTTAGCAAACGGAAGTCTGGGATATTAATTAAAATTCCCAGTCCCGAACAAGAGTCCTGACCAATCGACCAAAAAGAAGGACCCAGTAACCAGTCCTGTTGTGCTTGTCGGATCTCATGCGTAGTATGAAGTCTTGTATCCTGTAATAAAATTAAACCCAAAGGCAAAAGCCATAGAAAGGAAAAATCAATCTCCTTTTAGCCATATGCTTTCATACTATTTACATTAATAGTATGGCAAACAAAGTGAAACATAGCACCAAAAAAAAGGAAAACAGACAAAAAATACATTTTACAATTTCCTTTTCCCAACCACCTTCTTCCCTTTAAGTTTTACTCTGGCCTTTCGCTTCTGAGAAAGGCCAGCACCAAGTTGCAACTCAGAGTCAATGGTACCGTCTGGGAGAGAAGAAGCTATGAAGGAAGAGTCCGACTCACCTCCAGCATCATCAGAAAGGGGTTGGAGAGCTGGCCCGTCGGCTCAGCGGTAGGCTTACCGCTCGCGGCGCCAGCGTCCCGAGTTCGGGAATGGACTCGGGTAACTGGTGGGCCGGCTGGGGGGAGAAGGATAGAGTGCCCATCGGCCACTCTCCTTCTCCGGCGAGGGGAGGATTGCCAGTACCACTACTCTATTGCCACCTGGGTGACCATGGGTGTCGATGCAGTTGGGACAGTCAATGGGGAGGGGAGGATGCAGACTGAGAGTCGGGAGGAGACTGCACGTCAATACATGCCTCACCCATTGGCTTTCCCTGTGTGCCTATGTCCTCGGGGGGGAGGACACCAGAAAACCAGGAAATACCCCACGGGACTTCCAGTAGATGGAGCTCCTGGCCACGATCCCCAATGCCCCTACCGGCACCAGTACCAGCATCCCCCGACGAAATACAGACACGTCGGGGTGTAAGGGCCCCACCCTGTACCCACCTGGGGGGTAGAGCCAAGGCTCCGTGGGGGGGGATGGACTGCACTGGATGCCAGTTAGCAGGAGTGGGGACAAACCAGGCCATTGGAGACTCCTGAAGGAGTGGAAGTTCAGCGGTGAGGAGGGGGTATATGAAGAAAAAAAAAAAGAAAGGGGTTGGAGAAGTTCAAAAGAATTAGATAAGGGCACTGGGGGGGGTTCCGGACCACTCACAGGAGATGGTGCAACCTGAGGGTTATTTCTCAGTTACCTTCTACGTATGACACTTGTAAGCACTCAGAAGAGGGGAGGGGGTATAGTACTTGGACCTGGGACCGGGTCCTGAACAGGAAAATCAGACTGGGCAGGATCAGGGACAGGAGAAATCTCAAGCAAGGGGTCATCCGTGAAGGAAACTATCTGAGGTACGACCTCAGAGGATACAACAGGCACTGAAGCCTGCAGTAAGGGCTGGGCTGCCTTAGGGGGAGGTACAGCCAAGGTGGTCCGGAGATGAGCCTTCTGCGCCTATGTAATAATAAAGCGCTGGTCCACTCCACCATCGTGAAATTCCTGGTTATGCGCAGCCCAATTGCAATTCTGAAAGGTGTGCCCTTGTTAGATCACATAGGTTACATCTACATTCATTCAAACAATTATTGCCCCTCATTGGCCCAATTCCCCACAAGCGTTGCATTTCATTTTATCACATACATTACTAGATGTGCAGGGTCACCACACGATAGCAAGCCTTCGCTGACCCGGTAGAGAACAACACCCCTATCTCAGCCTATGAAAAAAGAGTTAGGCAAATGTACAACCCCAGAATCATTAGATCATAACAAGACTTTAAACTTCCAGCCCCCAGTCCAAATGTTCTCGGTATCCAAAATGGCTTCAGGCTGTCCCTGGACGTCACAACGCTGTTTCAGCCAATACACAGCATCCTCCACCTCAACTCCCTCATTTCAAAACAGAATAGTGATCGTCTTAAAAGTAGGTTTAGAAAGAGGAATACCCTGAAATGGGGTCCATAATGCAGTAGTCCGCAGAGAAGTATACTTTGACCAAACACGCTCCAATCCCCTAGATGTTTGGAAACTAATGTCAAACATGGTTTCACCAGAGATATGAATTAACGCATATATTTCATGGGAAAAGAATTTTAAAGAATCCTTAAGAAGGGTACGTACCACATAGATCCAATCAGGTGGCTCAGGTAATCCCCCCAGGTATGCCAGGTGAACAGCGTTGTGTCTCTTAGCAGCCTGGATTGGAAATTTAAAAAATGAAGAATATGAATGGCTCGGTCCTGATATTTTGGGGCTGGTAGGGGAGCCAGTGCCTCTATAGAAATAGTAGAAAAAGGAGCCTGGGGTGGAGAACGCTTCAGATAATCCAACACAGGGTTCTGTGTAAGCTCCAGTTCATGAGGGAGACACAAGGGGTTGGTAGTAACTTTTGAAGTGCCTAAAGTGCTCTGTAGCTCCGGAAAATCTTCAGGGCAGGGGGACCGTATTGGAGATGGACCTGACTTCCAACTTTCTGGGACAGTACCTTGAACCCAGCCAGCACCTCTCAGTGCCGATTCAACAGTCCAGGTAGGCACTTTATTAATATTAACAGTAGATGATTCTTGTACATGTAAGGAGCTCTGCAAATTAATGGAAGCAGGTAGTGAAAAGGAAACTGAATCCGTTTGAACTGCAGGTGGAAGGAGAGCATTTACTGTAGAGAAGTCTTGTCCATGTGGGGAACCCTGCGATGTAATGGAAGCAGGTTCTGAGAAGGAAACCAAATCCATTTGTACTGCAGGTGGCAGGGGAGCAGGCAGTAGGGCTTCAGCTACCGACGAACAGGTCAGGTCAGAGCCTGTCACAGCAACAGGTGGGAAAGGAGACAAGTCAGATAAATCTTCAAGAGCTTCCACCCGAGTGGAAGATGCATCTGTGCTGTTGATTCTCAGGCATTGCATATCTCTATGCATTTTCAGTTTAGCACTAGCAAAACGGCGCTCCGCAGTTACAAAACGCTCCTGGATCTCTTGTGCTGTCAAACAGTGATTTTCAGAATCAGATGAAGTAAAATCCTCCGGCAAGTCGATTGTAGGCACACAAGTCAGCAAGTCAGTTCCATAAGAAGCAAGCAGAGGGCTAGGTATAGCAGCCTTAGTATGAGCAGCAGAACTTAAAGTTGTAGTAGGAACATCAACAGGCAAAACATCAGTTGTTGGCATCGTGGTCTCCATTCAGTCAGAGGTAGGAGCAGAGACCAAATCTCCCACCTCCATAGCTCCCTCCTCAGAAGGCAAGGGTGCATCCACCATCTTGGACAGAAGTTCCCCCTCTGACGAGTAGGGGAATTTCCCTGGTGTCCTGGCCAAATTTCCCTCATTCACTAAAAATACCACAAACAGCTTAATCTGGTTAAAGGTCAGTTGACGTTCATCTGTATCCCCCTCCCCCAGGTCGTGCCTGAAAATAGGCAGGATTTGTCTAGTGCACTTACCCAGTCAACAAAAACAAAAAAAATAAATAACACTGCACCCTTTTGAATTACAAAAAAATAAAGATTCACATACCTGTGAAGGAACAGCTGGGATCATTAAGTTGTTTGGATGTGCCCAGATATTTTTAATATTTCTAAAAGTGATTCTCTTGAAATCTCTCTGGTGGCCCATAGCAATGTTGCAGCTAATTCAAGCAGTCAGGACATTTCTGAAGAGATATCAGAGAAATGTCAGGAACTAGACACACATCAATGGCAATAATTGTACTGAACTTTATTTCCTATATTTGAACTACAGTACTGCACAACTTGGTGATTCTGTCCCTGTATACTCATTCCTCTGTGTAATGTACACTTTCTTCAGGTATATTTTAGGGTCAGATATATTTTATTGCTCCAACAAGCTTTATTACATACAAAGAAATGAGGTAAAAATCATTTCATATAAAACACAAAAAACATTTGTGCAAAATCAATGTCATTAATAAACATTATCAGAGATTCAGAGAAATGTATACAGTGCCTTCAGAAAGTATTCACCCCCCTTGGATTTTATCACATTTTGTGATGTTGCAAACTCAAAGTAAAATACATTTATATGGGATTTTTTTGTCACATATCTACACAAATTACTCTATAATGTCAAGGTGGAATGAAACTTCTGGAATTTTTTGTACATGTAATTTAAAATAAAAACCTGAAATATCTTGATTTGATAAATATTCACCCCCTTTGCTATGACACTCCAAATTGAGCTCAGGTGCATCCAATTTCCTTGTGAGATCACTCTAAAACTTGAATGGAGTCCACCTGTGGTCAGTTCAAATGGTTGACATGATTTCAGAGGAAATACACCTGTCTATACAAGGTCCCACTGTTGACAGTGCATGTCAGAGCAGAAACTCTATCATGAAGACCAAGGAGCTGTCTGTAGAACTCTGTGATAGAATTGTGAGGAGGCATAGATCTGGGGAGGGGTATAAAAACATTTCTAGGGTGTTGAAAGTTCCTAGGAGCACAGTCAAGTCCATCATTAGGAAATGGAAAGATTACGGAACCACCCAGACTCTTCCTAGAGCAGGCCGTCCTCCCAAACTGAGCAACCAGGCAAGAAGGACCTTGGTCAGGGAAGTGACCAAGAACCCAATGACCACCCTGACAGAAATACAGAGTTCCATGGCTGAGATGGGAGAACCTGTCCAGAGGACAACAATCTCTGCAGCACTTCACAGATGTAGCCTCTATGGAAGAGTGGCTAGATGGAAGCCACTCCTGAGAAAAGGCCACATAATAGCATGCCTGGAGTTTGCAAGAAGGCACGTGGCAAACTCTGAGACCATGTGGCAAAAGATTCTCTGGTCTGATGAAACAAAAATTGAACTCTTTGGCCTGAATGCAAAGCGCTATGCCTGGCGCAAACCGAACACAGCTCATCACCCGTGTAACACCATCCCTACCATGAAGCATGGTGGTGGCAGCGTCATGTTATGGGGATGCTTTTCAGGGGCAGGGACTGGGGCACTTGTCAGGGTAGAGGGAATAATGAAGGCATATCCTTGAGGAGAACCTGCATCAGTCTGCACTAGACCTTGGACTGGGGCGAAGATTTACGTTCCAACAGGACAACGACCCCAAGCATACAGCCAAAGCAACACTGGAGTGGCTTCAGAACAAGAAGATGAATGTCCTTGAGTGGCCCAGCCAAAGCCCAGACTTGAATCCCATTGAGAATCTGTGGAAAGACTTAAAAATTGCAGTTCACCAATGCTCCCCATCCAACTTGACAGAGCTTGAGCAAATCTGCAAGGAAGAATGGGTGAAAATCTCCAAATCCAGATGTGCAAAGCTGATATAGACATACCCAAAAAGACTCAAAGCTGTAATTGCTGCCAAAGGCGCTTCTACAAAGTATTGACTCAGGGGGGTGAATACTTAAAGTAAACAAGATATTTCAGTTTTTAATGTTTCATAAATTTTTGTTACACAATAAAACTATTTTTGCCCCTTTAAATTGTTGAGTATACTATGTGAATCAAGGGGGAAAAATCATTTCAATGCATTAAAAATTCTGGTAGTAACACAACAAAATGTGACAAAATCCAAGGGGGGTGAATACTTTCTGAAGGCACTGTAACTGTGGATTCTTCTGTGCATTGCATATAATTCTTAAACAGTGTCTGTTAAGAAACTATGTGGAGTTAGGGTCCTTGCCTGATTCTGCACCACTACATAATGTGAACAGGAATTAACCCAGAGCCAGATATTTCAAGTCTGGTTACCTATTGTACACCCCTCCTTGAAACAAGGTCCCATACTCTTAAAAGGATCATAGGGCATCAAAGGGCATCTGTGTACCAGTAAAAGGTTCATCACTCCACTATCCACTATCCACTTACAATTAAACATATGGCAAGTGAAATCCCTGCAGTATGCTGACCACACATTGACACCGGCACAGTGACTCCCCCACAGCGACACCCCAACAGCGATGGACAGTGTGATGATGGGTGTTTCACACCGACAGACTTTGTGGAGATGGGGACATGTATGTATGTATGTGATGTGGAGTTAGAGATATATATATATATATATATATATATATATATATATAGTATGGGGGTGTGTGAGAGGGGCACAGACTCCGTCCAACCGTGTCAGTTGGTGTTGCGGTGTTGCCTGTCATCGTCAGGTCACATCGGTGAAGGGGATATAGCCATGTTTCCATTGCTGTGGAGGGAGGGGTCTTAGTCAGGGATGCTGCAGTTTTGTCATGGAACCAACTCCTACAAAGCCCCTTACTGAAGCTAAGTTCACACTAAAATGCAAGCATCCAAGCTGCATGCTGAAGAAAAGAAGGTACCCAGAGTACAAGCAGAATTGCAGTGTCACCATGCACTGCAGGAGTGAAACTGATGTAGCAGGGAAAACTTTGAGTGGACACACAGGTTTCTGCACTCCAAGAGAGAGTGTATAGTGAGTCAATAAAATACAGAATAGCAGGAGCCAAAAATCAGTGCTGTGAAAAAAATTATTTGTCCAAAAACATTGGCGACAAAAAGCATGGTACTTCAATTCTGCAACAAGTCTTCGTCAGGGTAAATGGCTTGGTTTGCAGAAATACAGTTTATTTCTTAAAGATACAGTATTGTTTAATGGTTCTGCAAGGAAGCACCTCTGCCAAAGAACTTGAGTAACAAAACATGTCAAAGTGAGGTACACAATTAGAACAAAGAGTAAATGGATTAAAAAATGTGGAAACTTAATAGATTGGTGGTCACTGGAGGTCACATACATATAGGGCTCCTGATAATGATAAAAATTAAATGCCATATGTAGTTGAATAGTACATATTTTCAATAGGAGCAGCCACTGAAGAAAAGGAGGGACATTGAGAGATTTAAAAAAAAAATAACAGAAATAGAAATATGCTGCTTACTGAGTGGAGTGGTTGAAGTGCCATGTGTCTTATCTATTTCTTCTACACTGAGGATTCAAAAAAAGACAGCTTACACATGATTATAAAATAGGCCTTTATTCTGGCAGTACAGTAGCAGGCTGCATGTCTTGTTTGGCCACAGCTACTTAATTATTTCAATTAATTATTCTATTAAAGTTTTCAAACAACAAAACAATGAATAATAACTGTGGACAAAATAAAGACAAATATATACCACTTGAATCACTGTTACACACTAATGCACAATAAAAATATCTCACATATTCTATAGGTGCGGTCACACCTCCATAGTTAGGGTTGAGTAGGCAGTTTAATGTTAAAATCCAAATTTTGCACATTAATAACTTCACAACAGTTGGGTGGATGTGCACAACATTTGGAATACACAGTCTCAGATGGTAGATCACTTGATCTGCCAAGTTGCATTGTGATCAGAATTGTAGTGTCCATGCAGCAAAGCACCAAATAATTTGTTTTTTACCTTTTTTGGCAATGTCAAGGACATTTTTCGACATTGTGCTGCATCCACACTGTTTGGACTTTTGGGCTGCAATTTTCAGGGTAGAAAGAGGTTAAACAATGGAAAAAAACAGCATTGGTTTGCTGAAAGAATATTAATCTGTTCAAAAGTTATTACATTTTAAATATTCTGGTTCTGAGCTTGTGCAGTTCAGTTTTTTAATTAGCTGCACAGTTTTGATCAAGGATTCCTATTTGAGAATGGCTCTCAAATGGATTTTAGAAAGGGATTGGGAAATCTTGGAAAAGCCCTTTTTGTGAGAAAATTCCTGTTCATCAGCTGTCATTTTGTTTTCTCACTTAGCAAGGGGAGAAATCAAAATCTTAAAACTTGCCCCAGGGAATTCTTTTGTAAAAACCAAGGCATGGGTTTTGGTGAGGGGGACATTCTCTACCCACCCATGCCTTTGGTTTTTTGTAACTTAGTAGGGCAAACTGTTTTTTAAAAGTTTAAAATCCTTTTTGTAATCCCTTTTCACCAGCTGATCCCTTTTTGCCATACCGACTGTGGGGGAAGGGGGGAATTGTTTATCCAGAAAAGGTACACTAAGCTGAAACTTGTTTCCTGGTGCAACCTGGGAACACAGGGAAGTTAAGCAACTTACTCAAGGTCACACAGTATGCAAGTAGGGACTGTGGGATTCAAACCAAGGTCTCCATGTTTGCAGCTCAGAGCCTGAAACCACTGTGCTGTATTGCCTGCTGGTGAAAAGGGATGGCGAAAAGGGATTTTTAAAGGTCACTGTGCTGTTTTTTCTGGTGTCTGGAAAACTCAAACTACCTTATTAAATTGATTCTTTGGTGTCTAGTGGCCCCACACTCTCTGATCACCCTCCCTTGTTGCTTTTAATAATTGTATTATTCCAGCACTGGGATGCCCACCCCTGGTGTGCGATAACCCCCACCCTACAGCCCGTTACTTTTTTTTTATCTACTGACATCGGGGGGCACAATTCCTGTGTCAGCTTTCAACCTCCTAACCCCGTAGATTGGGACACTGGGGAGTCTATTCTCAGTGTCCTGAAATCTGCTTTTTTTAATGTCCCTGAAAAAAGAAAACAGTCCCAAGACTTCTTTTTTTTCTGAAAAAAAGAAAATGGTCCCTCATCATCTTCTCATTCTCCCTCCCCCATCCTCAACATCCCACTGAGCACCCCACCACCCCACACTCCCTCTATCCTATACATACCTCTGGAGATCAGTGGTTGCATTCTCGTCTGGACTGGGATTCGTCTGCTTTAATGTTGTGTGAAATTAACACATTTTGTTATGCAGAATATTTCACAAAATTCGAACATTTCATAAAATATTTCGCAAGTGCGAAATGTGAAATTTCACCCATGAAACCGGCAAAATTTGCCACTCTTGGGCCAAATTTCGTCATTTTTGGTATACCTTTTTATGTGTCAATCATTATTCACTTAGAATATGAATAAAGATATCTGGTGCGAAGCTTGCCTACTTTTGTGTTTTCATCTTAGCATTTTTATTTCTGATAGAAGTTAAGACAAGTACCATCAAAGTTAAAAAAAACTCAATATCTATTGCTAACATGTGCAGCATTCAGATTTTATGAGTGATGTTTTTCCCTTGATAAAATCAATACAAATACAGAACAGTAAATGTGGTACTTTTGTTACAAGCTGTGTAGTTTATGTGTCAAGTATTTTATTGTTAGATGGTTCAGAGAAATCATAAACAGGTATATTATACAGAATGTAAAAATACATCTTCTACTAAACATAGAGTGATACTTTCCATCTATTAATGTATGCCATTCTTTTCCTTTGTAGCATCATTGATGAATATGGACCATTTTAATGCTATCACTTAATTTATTATTCTTTGCCAAAGAAAATATAATTGTACCTTCTGACTCTAATAAAAATAATTAATAATCCATTATAAAGCCTTATGAATACTTATTTTTCACATCCATATCTTCCCTGCCATTTCAGCAACTGTAATAGAAAAATAACACAATACAGTGTGTATATCGTATAAGCCTTTTATGGCCCCCCCCCCCTTCCTGATGTGCAGTAAAGAAAAAAATATATATATCATCCCTGGTGTCTAGTGGTCACACCCCATGGTGGATCACCGGCCCAAATGGAAGAATCTTCCCCCCATGTACAAGCTCATTCATTGAAGCACTCAGTCAGGCTGCCAGCTGTGGAGATGAGTAAAGGGCTGTACCAGTAGAATGCTCGGGGTACTGTGGGGGAGAGGGGGGCACTATCTTATGACAGGGTGGAGGGTGGGGGTCCACTAGACACCAGGAAGTCAGGATTGTTTTTATTATACCCTGTGGATGAGGAAATTCATGTAAATCTCAGTGGGGGGGGAGTCTTCAATTTGGGCCAGTGATCTGCCAGGGGGGTGGGACCACTAGACACCAGGGATGATATAATAAGATTTAAGGTTAAGAGAAGTAGGGCACTGAGCTACCCAATTTCTCTTGCAATTTTGCAATTTCACTAAATATTTCACATGGTGAAATTGCTGACTTCACAGCACTTTCGCCCGGTGAAAGTTTATTTCCCAATATCTCTAGTCTGCACTCTTCAAAGCCGAACCACAAACTGAACAATCAAGGTAAGCACTGTATAATAGCTGTCAATGGGGTTTTTAACTTACATTGATATCTAGGCCATTTTTAGAAATGTTTTCATTAAATTTTCAATGTGGACTTCCTGGGACCCCACCTCATGAACACTGGCACTGTCATTTCGTTTCTCAGTCCTGAAAGGTGATTTCACAGTCGCTGCATGGAATCATCTGTCAGGACCAATTAATGAAATGACAGTGCCACTGTTCATGAGGTGGGGTTCTAAAAAGTCCATGTTGAAAATCTGGTGTGAAAATACTCCAAATCACCTGAGTTATGCGCGGTTATTGAAATTTGGCTACGCATGTGCATAACGTCGGCAAATTTTTTTTATATTTTTCACTACAAATTTTCAACATTGCCAGTTTTTCATACTACCTCATTAACAATGCAGCTGTCATTTCTCACATCCTGCCCAAAACATGTTTCTGCAGCAAAGGAACAGAATGGCACAGTTGCTGTTTAAAATCACCTTTTGGGACTGAGTAATGAAATAACAGTGCCAGTGTTCATGAGGCATGGTCCCTAAAAAGTCATGTTGAAAATGTGGTGCAAAAATACCTAAAAATGCCTGAGTTATGCATGGCCATTGGAAATTTTTTATACACGCATGTAACTTTGGCAATTTATCATATTTTCACTCCAAATTTTCAACATCGCCATTTTTCACACCACCTCATAAATAATACAGCTGTCATTTTTCAAATCCTGCAAAAAATGTTTTTTTCCACAGCTCTGGCACAGAATGACATTACAGTTGTATAATTACATTTTGAAAGGGTTTGAAAAATGTCTGTACTGGGTACCTGTGGTGAGGTGATAAGAAGGTTATGTTGCACATTTTGGGGTGAAAATTATTTAAGATGGCACAGTTATGACTATTTGTTGCAGTTTCACTTCACCTACTCACAACTTTAATCTGTGGAAGTGCGGGGCTGGAGACAACTGTGTTTCCACAACTAGATACATATGTGCATCTGTGGAGAGATGGGAGTGCAGGGTCTGAAGGACACTGCTTGCACTGTACTATATCGATACTGTTATACTATCTGGATGGAGGGATGGGATCGCAGGGTCCTTCTCAATGGAAAGATGGGAGCACAGGATCCAAAGGACTTTGTGCTCCCACTGTAACATATTGATACCATTATACTGTCTGGATGGAGGGATGGGAGCACAGGGTAGGAAGGTAAAAATGAGTATACTATTATGCTACTTCAAAAAGTAGGAAATTAGTTACAAAACCTTGTTAATGCAATAATTGGGGGTTGCCTCGAAAGTAGGAAATGAGGCATTAGGTTTTCACCTCTAACACCTCACTCCCGGTGCCTTGTGAGACCAGGAGGCAATAGGTGGTATTGGGGTCACTAACCCTAACACTCACCCCATTCTCCAATACTGTTTCCACCTAGCTTATTGTACAATGGAATGTGGTACGTGTTAGGGTTGGTGACCCCAGTACCACCCCCTGACACCTCCTGGTCTCCGCAGGGTAGGGTTGGGGTGTTAAGGTGAAACTCTAATGCCTCATTTCCCTACTTTTGTTGCAGCAACCTTAACTAATATATTAGCATAAATTTTGCAACTAATAGTATATAAACTTTCTGGTATCCACAGCTAGGATCCACCAAGTGGAAAAGGCACAAACTCAGTGGTACCCACAAAAGTATACAAACAGATTTTACTCCAGGGAGAGGTGCTTCAGGGATGTGGAGGAGGAGGGACATACAGTAGGGATGCAAAGGACAGAGGGGGCATTGCAAGTGGGGATAGAGAAACCAGGTAGGGGTCTCACCAAGACAAGTGGGATGCACATGATAGAGTAAGACCAAGTACCATCCACAAGTGGGGCACACATTTATTTCCAAACCAGGGTCACTGGTATTGCTGGAAGTAGAACTAAAGCTGTGCTTATGGACTGGTCTTATAAAAACAACATTTATTCTAGCAGAATAGTGGTACATCAGCACATGAATGTAGGCCATCATAGTTTCTAAACAGCATGCCTGTCTGGCATGTAAAGCAACATATTTGATGCAGGCTTCATGTGGTGTACAAAAGGTACTTAGTCCTACAGTGTCAGGATAAGTGTGGGTTTTTTCTCCATTGTACTGTAAAGAAAATCGGTCATTGAAATTTGAAAGTGATATGAGGTTTGTTGTCATATTTTTACTGGGAGGATGAACTATACAGCAAGGGCCTGTAAGGAGAAGAAGGATATTATTTGAAGTGACTGAGGTTGAGAACACTGTTCTTTTATTGTCAGACATATGTTCAGTCATGTACTGCATTGAGTTACAAGATCAAAAAGAATATTCTGTCAACTGCTTAGTGTATTAAACCACATAAAGTGAGTGTGCATTTACTGTAAAGGCAGGGTTTCCGAACCAGATCCATCTACCAATACTTTCAAAGTAGATTCCCTTTGCACTGTTTGATAATCTAGCAGTTTATATGCAAACCCTAGAGGTTGCACAAAAAATAATAGTAATCATCATTATTAATTATGTTTGTGGAGAAATAAAAAAAATAATGTTTAAAACCATATTGAGTTGAGGCTCATTTTCAATGGTGATCTTTGTGAGAGCTCAGTAATTTAGATACAAAAGACTACACAATATTTATAAAATACTTATTAAGGTTGAACAATACCTATAATTGTAACATAGCACAAGAATATTAACCCAATTCAGTTTCATGTCCATAAATCCATCATTCCTGCACTGGTAATAAATGGTGTCCAGTGTTCATGCAAAGTGGTTCTGTATTAATGTTTAAAAGGTAATGTGACATAAGAAAGGATTATAGTCTGACTTAAACTGGCTTATGTACCATTTTTTCATGGTACAGTAGTTATGACTAGTACAGGACCAGAGCAAGGTCTCAACTGGACCAGTACAGAGTTCAATATTTGAGGACCAGCACAGACAAAGCATGTTGATGTTGTCAGCATTTAATTCTGGAGAGCTCAAATTCAAGGCCATATACAGCCTGAAGGCCAGACCATATGGTATTGCTATACAGAAGCTCAGTAATTACCCTAGAACTTTGCTGGCAGTGCACTTGTACAGTGTATTATATCAGTCATGTGGGCCTTATGCCAGACTAGACCATGGTATATGGGGTCCAGTTTTCACAGCATGGTTTTATTTGTGTTACCATGAATAATATCTCTATAGTACATTAGCGAACATAACATAGCTTGCACCAGCTTTGCCCAGACCTCAAAAGGTATACTAAACATTTCTCTGGGCAGAAATCCTGTTTTGAGAACATTGGTCCCTATGCACTATCAGGCAGGAATTATGCACCAGAGGTGCATATCCAACCCTTGTAGCTCCGCACCTGTGGAAAGGGGCATACCAGCCTTATGCATCAACTGCTCCCACCTGTCTTCAGACACATCCCCCAGTATGCAGGTCCATGCAGGGAGGTCAGGGGAGGAGTCACAGACCCAGGTGGGCATCCAATGGGATGCCCGGGAAGGGTCCCACAGTGGATCCCTTGCATGGTACAGCATGGGTCTGGGTGCGTGAATAGCCTTTGAAGGCACCCAGACCTGCACAGCAATGTCCAGCGGACCAGTGGATCCATTCCTGGTCCCAAGCAGCACCACAGCTGCACATCACACAGGAAAACCAGCACACATGCACCCATTGCCACAACACTGAATGCCAGACAACCTCCCCATCATATGCCATCCCTGTCTCCTTACAGAAAATAACTCCCCCTGCTGTGCCTGAGTACAATCACCTCAATCCCGAGTTCATCACCCCCTGCAGCATTGGTGGACAGGGTACCCCCAACCCACCCATGGCAAAGGCCCCACCACCCTGTACCTGGCCGATGGTTCCATGGTCAGTAATGGCCAGCTGCACAGCCCTCCACACACCACCAATGCGCTACTACATATGTCAGATGGCTGGCTGCCATGGAAGTGTGTGGAGAGCTCTGCCACTGGCCATCACTGACTGAGGCACCACTGATCAGGTACGGGGTATGGGGGGTTGGTGCCTGGTGTGGGTGGGGTTTCTTGGCAACTGGGCTGTTGGAAGGAGTGTAGGTCACCTGGCTCCTCTGTGTGTTGTGTGTGTGTGTGTTTAGGTGCTCTCTGGTGCTTCCTGGGACCAGTGCCCTCTTGTGTGGGGGGTGGGTGCATACGGGGGCAGCTGTGCTTTGTTGAGTGGGGGTATGCAGTGGCACTCCTGGGGTCACTGGCCATGTGGGTGGCATGCTGCAAGGGCAGTGCAGGGCAGCACTGACTTGGGGAGTTACTGCATCTAGGGGATGGGGCATCTCAGAGTGGTGGGGTTCTGCATTGGGCTATGGGGTAGGAGCTTGCCTGTGCCTTGTGTGTGTTGGGACCCACCAGCTGCACTGGGGAACAACTGCCTCGGGGGTCCAGTGTGCATGGGGTGGGCCACATAACTTAGTTATGGCAGAGTTCTCCCTGGTGTATTGGGCACCCACCTCCACGCCCCGTTGCAGAGCACTACATGCCTTAGTGCATAGCACATAGTGCTGGCATGCCCCCACCCACCCCAGTGCATTGCTGGCTGCATGGTCGGGGGATCAGGTGCTTAAGGGCTGCATGCCCTGGTTGGTGCATCCCAGATGGGGGGCACAATTTGTGTGGAGGGGCTATGCTCCGCAGATACACGTCGCATAGCTGCTCCGCATTATTGTGCATAGACCTCATCTTTCTAAGTATCTGGTTTACATGTAGCATTAGTAGCAGTTCTAAATATATTATTTTTTAACTGGATCAAATCTATTAGGACTGCATTGATCCTATTTTCAAAGTTGTCCTATATTGAGTTATAATAATACATTAGTCACAATATTTACAATATTGAGAATACTGGCTGGGCAACTGTGTGCAACCAGCCTGTGCTGCCACCAAGGGGTTCTGAGTCTGTTGGAACTCGAGAGCGAAGCTTGAGAGGTCAAACAGAATCAGAACTCCAAGGTGGTAGCTCAAGCTGGTTGGGCACAGTTTGCCCAGCCATATTTTTTATAGTGTATAGTGACCCCACGAGTTCCTCAACAAAATAAAATAAAATAAAAACTTTAAATGCATTCAAATTTATGAATGTGCTCTGCCACTTTTGGAAAAAAAACATTGCCGCCGTTCTGCCAGAAAATTTACTGTTTGAATTCTGAGATGTGTGCACGGTGGTTTTTTCCTTTTGTTGAACTGCTTGCTCATGAGCTCTCAAAAACAGGCAAGATGTTGTTGTACTACAGTATGGTATTACCATGAACTTTGAATTGTTATACAACAACATTTTGATATGGATGGATTTCTTTGTGTAATGGGGGTCACTACACTTTGTAATATGGCACTAAAGTGAATGTGCAAATGGGGATGTGCGATTGGTTCAAATTGATCACATGGGGGAAATCAGAGAAAGGAATAATCCAGCATAACTGCCGTGCGGAAAGTGAAGTACCAGGACCATCCAGACAGCCAGATAAGCAGCACCGGGGAGAGGCAAGAATGAAGTGTGAGAGGGACACTGGTCTTGGGTAGGCAGCGAGTGACCGGAAACAGAGGTGAGAAATGGCACAGCAGGGGAAGCACAAAGAGAGCAGAAGCAGTAGCACCAGATCGAGCAAGACACGGAGTGCAGGACATCAGACCTATCTCACAGGAGCATGAAGAGGTGAGCGACGGAGGATGCAAATTCATCACGGAAGTCCAGATAATGGCACAGAAAGGACTCCACCACAGACCTCCAACGAGTGGTATGAAATGAATACCCGTCTAGAATGCAAAATAAGTTGGTCTAGGATGTGAAAGACACCGTTCTGTAGATATAGCAGTAGACAATGTTTTCACCCCATCAGCACATAAAAGCTTGTCTGTAACAGTAAAAACCTTATGAAAACATAGCGAGTCACTGTGTTATGTTGTTCATACAATGTGAAATAGAATCATGCCAGCTCTATACTTGTGCGTCCCATGTTACAAGTGCATTAAGCCACTCTGAAGGTGGCATCTAATGCTATTAATGCATGGTTGGGCTGTTGTACGTCCTCCCAACCATGCATTAATCCAGCATTAGATGCCACCTTCATCGTGGCTTAATCCTTACATATCAGTATACTCATACAAGACACATGCCATTGGTTACATCATTACATTAACAATATAAGCATATAAAGTATGACAGGAGGGGGCAACAGTGACACAATAAAAAGATATTCTAGCTAGTGACATCAGTAACAGCAACATTTCAAAAATATGTTGTTGTTACTGTTGTCACAATGGATATTTTTATGGTTACTATCATCATAGTAGAACACTGAACCAACTGGAGAGCAGCTTTCACAATGCTGATGACATCACAGTGACTAGTGCAGCACTGAGGCCAATTGTTAGAATCAAAGAAAAACAGCAACATCTTGAAACAACTGCAGAAAGCTATAACTTGCAAACTACAAAAATCAAATAAACAACAGACTGATCCAAAATTTGCAGTTCATCTGCAAGTGTGAGGGTGCAGGACCAAATCTCTTGAGTGGTAGAGCCAAGATGACAAAATTAAAGCAATTAACAATAGCAGTATAAACATTACTTGAATCTAATCATTCAGACAGGTACAAATGCAATTAACCCAGAGGTGTTTTGCCCCTGTTGGGAAAATACCAGGTATTTATATTGGGTCGCATGTTTAAGAGGTGTGCTGTCACATGCAGTTATCTCTAATGGTGACTGATTTTATTTTAATATGTGGGGTTTAGCAGATTTGGTTTGAGGGTTTCTTTCAGTATATCAGTATACTATTTCTACATCCCTCCACTCTGGTGTGGCACATATACCTGCTTTTGGTCTGAATGCACCAGACTTCATGGAGCTATGGGCACAGTTTTTTTTATCCTTTTTGTTAGTTTCCTCATTTCTTTTTCTACCGTATGTTCCTGGGCTTCCACAGGGATATTAGCATGTGGCATGCAGTCCCCAACATGAAGATGCATCCCTCCCTCCCAGTGTCCTGAACACTTTGCCACCTGTATGCCTTTAGGTGGTGGTAGTGTTGCAGGACATGACACCCTCCTCCATGGGAGAAGGAAATCATTTATTGGCACGCTTGATCTTCCTCCTCCATCCCCTCCTCCAGCTGGACCCTGAAGACCCAGGCTCCTTCCTGAATTTTCAGCTGAGTTTTGAACCAGTTTGTTAACTCTCAGAAGTAATCAGATTTGGTCAAACCCTCATTGTTGGGTAATTGTGAAGACTTCAAACCCTCTCCCTATCTATTAAGGACTGTGTCATCTACATACATGCACACAAAAAAGGGCTGCATATGGCCTTGTTCATGTTGTTCATGGAGAAGAATAGCTGTCCCAGCACCAACTCTTGGGGAACAACCTTCCCAACTTTCAACAAGCTGGCGTGCACATTTCTCCCTGTTTTCAACTGCTGCCTGCACAGTAGTGTTCTATCCATTTTCAGTAATTGAGGGTAAAGCCAAAATGGACACATTTGTGTTTCAGTAGTCCATGGTGTCAGTGGCCTTACAGAGATCAATGCATACTGTGCTTATGTATAGGTTTTTATTAGATCTGTGACACTGGTTCGACAAAAATTTTGTCAACCAGTGTAACTGCGATTGCAGTTGATATAAAGCTGTCAAGTAAATCTGAGTTGGAGTTGATTCAGGGAGAGGGTTCAAGAGCCAGGGAAGCAGTGCCAGGGTCCCATGGGTATATTACAGTGGCAACAATGGGCTCAGGAAGGTTGAGGTGGGTGAATCAAAAGCTAATCCCCCACTCTGTGCAACTACAGAATTCCCACACAGGTTTGGAGGACTGGGTGGATCACACTGTGACACCCAAAGTCATGGCCTTGGTGGACGAGTAGATTCTACAGAAGATAACCTCACAGGTGAGTGGAAGAGGACCCCAAAGGAAGAAAAGGCTTCTCCTAGTGGGGGACTCAATTGTCTGAGGAGTGGAATTGGGGATAGAAATGGGGGAGGAAAGGGATGTAAGGTATATACCAGGAAGCACAGTTCAGAGGCACGGGGAGAGGATTCAAGGAATTGCTAAAACAGTAGTAAGGCAGGGGAAGCTTGATGTCATTTGCAATCTGGGGACAAATGACCTTGCTGGAGACAAGGCAGGGATAGCAAGGGTGCAGGAGGAGTTCAGGATGGTGGGGAGGGGCCTTGTGAAGGGAGCAAGCTCCATGACCTTCTCAGGGGTGCTGCCTGTCCATGGCAAGGGGGAGGCTAGGAACCTCTGCTCCAGGGAATTCAACACTTGGCTGGAGAGCTGGTGGAGAGAAAATGGTTTTGGCTTCATTGGGAGCTGGGGAACCACCTGGAGGAATGCGACCCAGTACAAGGGGGATGGCTTGCATCTGATCAGTGAGGAGATTGCTGTCCTCATTGAACAGCTTAAATGCTTCATTGACAAGCATTTAAACTAGCGGTGGGGGTAACAGAAGGCTGCAGGGTGAAGCAAACTGTTCCCACCCACAGGATAGGGAAGTCAACATGGAGGACCATAACATTATGGTATTACAGTACCAGAAGAAATGGAACCCATAGAAGGGGGAACAACAGAGAACAGGAGAAAGGGGATTGACTACATGAAGGACAAACAGTGGAGGCAAAAGGACAGAAGGGGGGATGATAAAAAAACAAATGGTAGGACATGGAAGGCCATGTATACCAATGCTTGCAGCCTAGGGAGTAAAATCCCAGATCTGGTGGCCTTGATAATGGAGGCTGACTTGGACGTTGCAGCTATTGCTGAAACATGGTATACTGGAAACCATGACTGGGATGTAGCAGTACCAGGTTATACTCTGTTTAGAAGAGACGGGGGGAGGGGGTGGCTTTTTGCATCAAGGAGGGTATTAGAGTGACTGAGGTACAGGGAATGTGGGGGGGCAAAGTGGCACTTTGGGCCACCCTTGAGATGGACAGCGACACTGCTATTCACACAGCTGTGATATACAGACCTCCAGCACGTGGGGGTAGGTGGACAAGGTGCTAGTGGATTCCATCCACACGATGGTGGCTAAAGGGAAGGTGCTGCTGGTAGATGATTTCAAGCTGCCAGTTGTGGATTGGAGCATCCCAGCTGCTGCTTCAGCCTTGAGCAGGGACATCCTGTATTCTGTAAAAGGGGTAGGCCTCAGGCAGCTAGTGCCAGAGCTCACCAGGGAGGGTGCAATTTTGGAATTAGTACTCACCAATGGGGACAGAATTTGGGAAGTCAGGGTGGGTGAACACCTGGGATCCAGTGATCATCGCAGAGTGTGGTTCAGCATTAGGACAGGGGCAGAGTCAAGCCATTCAAAGGTGAGGGTCCTGGATTTCAGGAAGGCAGACTTTACTAAGATGGGGATATATCTCAAGCATGTCCTGGCAGGGAGGGACAAAGGGGGAGGGAGTGGAGGAAATGTGGGCCCATCTGAAAGGAACCATAGTGGAGGCAACAAACCTTTGCATTAGGTAAGTAAACAAGGGCCAGAGAAAGAGAAAGTCACTATGATTCTCAAAGGTAGTGGCTGGGAAGGTAAGAGTGAAAAAGATGGCTTTCAGGAATTACAAGGGTACACAGCTGGAGGAGAAGGAGAGGGTAGTGTATGTGGATACACAGAGGGAGGCAGGGAAAGCAGTCATGAGCACAAAGGCACAAACAGAGGAAAACAATAGGACAAGGGGTAGATAAAGGAGACAAGAATTTTTATAGGTACTTTAGTGAAAGGAGAAAAACCAGGGTTGGGATAATAAGGTTTAAAGGAGAAGAAGGAGAATGCGTGGAAGTGGACTTGGAAAAAGCATCAATACCGAACAAATATTTTTGTTCTGTATTCACAGAAGAAGAAGGTGAGGGACCACAATTAGGCAACATGAACAAATATAGGAGGGAGATGGACACCAGTCAATTTACAGAAGAGAGAGTCCTAAAGGAACTCACAAAACTGAAAGTGGACAAGGCAATGGACCGGATGAGATACATCCTAGAATATTAAGGGAACCACAGGAGGTGCTGGTGCCACCACTGGCAGCACTGTTCAAAGAGTCACTCAATACAGGAGTGGTTCTGAAGGACTGGAAGAGGGCAGATTTAGTCCCTCTTCTTAAAAGTGGCAGTAGGGAGGAAACTGGGAACTATTGACCAGTCAGCCTCACTTCAATAGTAGAGAAGATTATGGAATCAGTACTTAAACAATGGATCATGGAACATCTTGAAGCCAGCAGACCACAGGATATGAGACAGCATGGATTCACAGTGGAGGTCATGTCAAACAAATCTAATTGATTTCTTTGACAGGGTGACTAAGGTCATGGTTTGGGGGGAGTGGTGGATGTCACCTTCATGGATTTCAGGAAGGCCTTGAATACCATACCACATAGAAGACGTGTGAACAAGCTGGGCAGCCTGTGAGTGAGTCATAAAGTGGCAAACTGGGTTAGGAAATGGTTGAGTGATAGAAGACAGAGGGTCATGGTAAATGGTGATTAATCTGAAGAAAGGAGGGTGACCAGAGGGCAGCTACAGAGATTGGTCCTGGACCCAGTCCTGTTTAATGTCTTCCTAAGTGACATTGTGGAGGGTCTGAAGGGGAAGGTGTGCCTATTTGCAGATGACCCTAAGATCTGCAACAGGTGTACAATCCAGAAGGGGTGGCAAACATGAGGAGGGGCCTAGATAAACTGGAGGAATGGTCCAGAGTGTGGCAGCCAAGATTCAATGCACAAAAGTGCAAAATCATGCATTTGAGGTGCAAGAACCCAGGGGAGGATTACAAGCTGGAGGAGTGGGGAAACTGATGGTCACTAAACAGGAAAAGGATTATATCTGATGACCTACAGTAAAGTTGGCCAAACAATGTGCCAAGGCTGTGGGGAGAGCTACTGGAATGCTGGGGTGCATAGGGAGAGGTATTACTAGCAGAAGGAAGGAGGTGGTGATGCCACTGTACAGATCATTAGTGAGTTCTCATTTGGAAAATTGTTTCCAGTTCTGGAGGCTGAATCTCCATAAGGACATAGACAGGGTGGAGGCAGTTCAAAGAAGGGCAACAAAGATGGTGCAGGGCCTGCACCAAAAGTCATATGAGGATAGACTGGGAGACCTTAATATATATACCCCGAAGGAGAGAAGAGACAGGGGAGATATGATAGAAACCTATAAATATCTAAAAGGCATAAATAGGGTACCAGAGGGTAGCATCTTTCAGAAAAGGAGATGTCCAGGAATGAGGGGGCTTGACATGATGTTGGAATGGGGTAGACTAAGGGGGAGCGTGAGGAAGTATTTCTTCACAGAAAGGGTGGTGGATGCATGGAATGGACTCCCAATGGAGGTGGTGGGGCAAACACAGTGGGAAATTCAAGCATGCATGGGACAGGCATAGGGGAACCAGTCTACCTATAGTGCTTTGACAGCGCTGGCACCGACATCCCCTACAGAGACAGCTACAATGCTGACTGTTGGCACTGTAGCCACAGGGATGTTGGAGCTCACAATCGGGAGGATGCACCCCCAAACCCCCCCTTGTGGGGGAGCTCTACCCCCCACACCTCACCAGTCTCTAGGATTCCAACTCCAAGTCAGAGTTGGACCGGGGGGCAAACACCCAGTAATGCAGTCCCGATCGGCACACTGACTACCACAGCAACAGGCACATTCTGCCTGATTCCTGACAATGTGGTGGTGTTCACTGATGGGGATTTGCTGTGGTGACAGTACACCAGGGGAAGCATAGCAATGGAACAAGAAGATAAAGCTGGAGATCAAGTAGGGTTTGCCGCATTTAAAGGAGGCAGGAAAAATTGGCAGACTAGATTGGCCTAGCAGTCCTTATCTGCCATCAACTTCTATGTTTCTATGTAACATTGAATTGGTGCTGTAATGTGCTTTGCTGTCAAAATGTTGCTGTTGCATCAGTTTTTATCTACTGCCAATTGTAAGTCATTGTAATCTTTGATTAGGTCAGTCAGTAGAATGGGCAGAATGAGAAGAGATGCGGATAAACTAGCAAAATGGTCAGAAGAGTGGCAACTGGGGTTTAACGTAAAGAAGCGCAAGATTGCGCCCATAGGGAAGAGAAACCCTGAAGCAGCTTATAGACTGGGAGGGGAGTTGCTGGCAGTCACAAGGGAAGAAAGAGACTTGGGCATCATCATCATCGATGACCTGAAATCATCCAAGCAGACCACTAAAGCAGTAGGTAAGTCTAGGGAGATGTTGGGGTGTATTAGTAGGGGTATCACAAGTTGGAAGAGGGAGGTAATAATCCCTCTTTACAAGACACTGGTTAGGCCCCATCTGGAGTACTGCATGCAGTACTGGAGGCCACACCTTCACAAGGACATTAACCAAACTGAGGCAGTCCAGAGAAGGACAACCAAAATGATGCAGGGACTGCTTCAGAAAACATGAGGACAGATTAACGGAGCTCAATATGTATACCCTAGAGCAAAGGAGGGAGAGAGGTGATATGATCGAAACATTCAAACACCTTAAGGGCATTAACAATGTGAAAGAGTCTAAAATGTTTCAATATAAGAAAAATAGCAGGACAAGAGGACACAGCATGAGATTAGAGGGAGGCCAATTAAGGGTTAATGTGAGGAAGTTCTTTTTCACAGAAAGGGTGATGGATGCAAGAAACGGCCTACCACAGGAAGTGGTGGATATGAATACAGTGCAGGTCTTCAAACAGGCATGGGATAGGTGTAAGGGAGCAATACAGATGAGTATGAATAGATAGGCCATTGTCAGAGTAAAGGCCTATGGCACATTCATAAGGTAGAAAAAATGAGAAGACTGGATGGGCCTTGCTGTTCTTATCTGCTGTTAACTTCTATGTTTCTATGTTTCGTTAGCAGGAAGCAGCAGGTCAGATTTGGAAATGCTCTTTCAAACAATGGAGAAGTCAGTAGCGGGATCCCACAGGGTTCGGTCCTTGGACCGACCGTTTCAACCTCTTCATAAGTGACATTAATAACAACATCAAAAACGATATAGCAAAATTTGCTGATGATACCAAACTTGAAGGGGAAGTGGACACCATTGATAAGCAACTGTCACTTACAAGCGACCTAAAAAAATAGAGGAATGAGCTATCACTAACAAAATGTCTCTGAATCTGGATAAATGTGTGTCCTTCATATGGGCATTAATAATCCTCTTGTTACCTATACACTTCACCAAACGCCAATTAAAAAGGTAATTAAAGAAAGAGATTTAGGTATAATAATCAACAACTCCCTCTCCAGCAGTAATCACTGCAAAAAAACAGTTCAAGCCTCCAACTTGGTTCTTAACTGTAGCAAATGCATATTTGTAAACAGGAGTAAACAATCATTCCACTATACACAACATACAGAACATCAGGCCACACTTAGATTTTTGCTCTTCTTTCTGGAGTCCATACCTCAAAAAAATATATAGCAACCTCATTGAACATAGAAACAGAAACATCGACTTTGACGGCAGATAAGGACCACTTGGCCCACCTAGTCTGCCCATTTCCCTACCTTCAGGATAAGCTGCAGATCCTAGTTAACCAATAGCCTACTTCTTCCTACACCCAAAATAATTGCCTTATGTCTGTCCCATGCATTCTAGAATTTTCCCACAGTTTTAGACCCCACAACCTCCTCAGGAAGGCTGTTCCATGCATCCACCACACTCTCTGTGAAAAATACTTCCTCACATTGCCCCTGAGCCGTCCCCCCTCTGTCTTCAAATTGTGTCCCCTTGTTCTTGCACATCTTTTTTTTCTGAAAGATGCTACCCTCTTGGACTTTGTTGATTCCACTGAGGTATTTAAACATTTCTTTTTTTTTTATTTTGCAATTCAGATTTTTATTCATTTTTATACAGTTACAGAGAGAAGAACCAATAATACATATAAACAAGTGACACAGTAATACGTACTAGTAATTAGATCAACTCTCCCCCTCCCCCATCCCTCTCTCCCTATTTCCATCTCTTCACACAGGGTAAATTATCTACTGGAAAGAGAAAAACCTTTATGGCAATAGGAGCAAGTACAATGCCACAAGCGGGTTCCAAACCTTGTGAAATTTCTGAGATTGATCATGTAGACTAGCAATTGTCTTTTCCATTCTCAAATTTGCCAGCAATTCCTGTAACCACTCACTATAAGTAATGTCAGTCATATCTTTCCAATGACGCAAGACCAGATTCTTGACTGACATAGCTATAAGGGTTATGTGATATTTTCTGTTAGTGACTGTGACAGAAGAAAGATCCCCAGTATACATATTTCAGGAGGGAAGAGGTCTGATAAGCCTAATAGGGTGTCAGCCTTTTGTTGAATCACATTCCAAATGGGGACTATCTTGTGGCATGCCCAGAACATATGCAGAAGATTACCCTCCTCCTGCTGGCAACGAGTGCATGTGGAAAAAGATACGAGTCCCAACCTAGCTAATTTCTGAGGTGAGTAATAGAAATTATGCAAGATTTTAAACTGTATTAACCATACCTTATCTTGTTTAACATATTTATGACAGTTCAGCTACAGAGAGGGCCAATTAATTTCCTAATGGGGAAAAAGAGAAGACCAAAATTGAGTCGGGCCGAAACTATCAGGCCATTTCCAGTTGTGTATTATTCCATACGTTCTAGACACATCATGGGGAAGGACCACAATGGGAATCAGTTCTATCATGCAGGATGGGCTTGGGGGTATGAGTGGAACAAAACCAAAAGATTCACAATCAGGTGCCGTAATTGGAATATTTTAAAGATAACAGAGTTCGGAATATGGACTTAATGTAAAATTTCAGGTGAGGTTAACCAAGAAACATCATTCTGAATAAAGAAATTGAGGGGGTGATCTCCTAATTGGGAGATCCATTTCAACTGAAGAGGTTTACCATCAATAGTGCGATTCAGTTTCCCCTACCATGGTTGAGAAAGATCTGTAATGTGCTTATATTTCAGAAAAGAACACAGTTGAGAGTGAACTCTAATGGATAATGCAATAGGGCTACTTTTGAGCAATGAGAGCAAAGATTTTAAGTTTATATGCAAAAGTGAAACAGGGTATAGCCCATTAGCTTTTATTAGGGTATGTTCTATTTTGAGCCATATGGGAGTAAAGGAATGTGATGCTGGAGAGTGTTCTGGTGTAAACCATCTCATGTACTTGCTTGCATGGCTGGCTACTTAAACATTTCTATCATGTCCCCCCTCTCCCTCCTTTCCTCAAGGGTATGCATATTAAGCTCCTTTAGTCTCTCCTTGTATGGCTTCTCTTGCAGACCCTGCACCATTTTAGTTGCCCTCCTCTGGACTGCCTCTATCCTGTCTATGTCTTTGAGGAGATGGGATCCTCAGAACTGGATACAATACTCCAGATGGGGTCTCACCAACTGTCTGTACAGAGGAATAGCAACTTTCTGTTTTCTGCTGGTGATGTCTCTCCCTATACATCCCAGTATCCCCCAGCCCTCCCTACTGCCTTCTCACATTGCTTGCCAACCTTAAGGTCATCTGATATGATTACCCTGAGGTCCCTTTCCATTTTTGTTGTTGTTACTACCCCCCCCACCCCATTGTGTACTCTTCCCCTGGGTTTTTGTTTCTCAGGTGCATTATTTGGCACTTTTTTGCATTGAATCCAAGCTGCCATATTCTAACCATTCCTCCAACCTTGCCAAGTCCCTTCTCATCCTTCCTGTGCCACTTTGTGTATCAAAGCTGTTTCAGATCTTTGTGTCATCTGCAAAGAGGCATACTTTTCCTTCCAGTCAGTCTGCAATGTCACTTATAAAGACATTAAAAAAGGACTGGACCCAGTACTGAACTCTGCAGTACTCCACTAGAAACCCCCCTTTCTTCAGAGTGGACTCCATTTACAATTACCTTCTGTGTCCTGTTGTCCAGCCAATGTTTTACCCAGGCTACCAGACTGGGAGTCACTCCCAGGCTGGTTAATTTGTTTATTAATCTTTTGTGTGGGACGATGTCAAATGCCTTGCTTTATTCTAGGTAGGCCATGTCAACAGTCCCTCTCTGGTCTACTACTTTGGTCACCCAGTCAAATAAATCGATTAGATTCCACCGTCCATTTTGTTCAGCCTCACTATCCCTCTCTTTGTCTTTCTATGCTCCCTGATGTACCTATAAAAGGTTTTATCCCCTTCTTAACTGAGTTGGCTATCTTTTCCTCAGTTTGAGCCTTTGCCATTCTGACTTCCCTCCCTGCTTCCTTCTGCCTTAACTGGTACAGTTCTCTGTCCTGCTTCTTCTTTGTTTCCTTATACTTCCTAAATACTATCCTTTTCTTCCTAACCTTCCCTCCACCTCTTTTGAGAACCATAGTGGCTTTTTCTTTCCTTTTGATTTGTTTATTTGCTTCACACAAAGGTTTGCTGCCTCTGTGATGGCAGTTTTGATGTTTCCCCATTGTTGCTCCACCCCTCCTTCTTGCCTGTTTGCTAGTTCTTTTCTAAGGCACTCTCCCATCTTGCCAAAGTCAGCCCTCCTGAAGTCCAGTACCCTCACTTTTGTATGGCTTGACTCTGTAGCTGACTTTATCGTGAACCACACTGTTTGGTGGCCACTTGTTCCCAGATGGCTACCCACTTCCAGATCTGAGATCCTCTCACTATCCCCATTTGAGAGTACAAGGTCTAAGATTGCTCCCTCATGAGTGGGTTCCAAAACTAGCTGTCTGAGGCATGCCCCTTGTAGGGCACCATGAATGGCCCTGCTCTTGGATGTGGCTGCAGCAAAGGTGCTCTAGTTAACATCTGGCATATCCAGGTCCCCCATCAACAGTATCTCCCCTTTCTCTGCTATCCTAAGGATGCCTTCCATCATATCCTTATCCATTCCCCACCCTTAGATGGGGGTCTGTATTCAACCCCTGTGAGGATTGTGGTGCTATTTCCAGTCTCTAAGGTGACCCACAGTGCCTCCTCTCCTCCCTGTTTACTCTTTTGTTCCATTGCTTTTATCACTTCTCTTACATAGAGAGCTACTCCTCCCCCTCTTCTCCCCTCCCTGACTCTCCTGTAGGTTGTGTACCCTGGTATGTTAACATCCCAGTCATGGTTCTCAGTGTACCATGTTTCTGTGACTGCTACGATATCCAGGCATCCCTCTTCCATCAAGGCCACCAGTTCAGGGATCTTGTTGCTCAGACTATGGGAATTGGTACTCATTACCCTCCATTTCTTGATGGCGTTACCCCTTTTTGCCCCATTCCTGTCCTTATTGCCTTTGTCGTTTTCTCCATTTACCCCAGCCCTTCTCCCTATCGATGTCTCTAGCTTGTTGTTTACCTCACTTACTTCCCTGAATTTTTGGGGGGGGCTAGGATTTCCCTGCTCCTTTTCAGTGCCTCCACCTTGGCTAGTTTAAATACTTGCCAATGAAGCATTTTTAAACTTTTCACCTAGGATCCTGCTTCCCCTCCTGGACAGATGCAAACCATCACTCTAATATAGGCCTGCATCACTCCAGGTGAACCCCCAGTCCCCAATGAAGCCAAACTCCTGAGCTCTGCACCAGTTATTCAATCACTGATTGAATCCCATGGTGTGGAGCACCCTAGCTTCACCCATACCACAGACAGGCAGCACCTCCGAGAAGGTTACCATGTGCGCTACTTGTCTAAGGCCCCTCCCCAACTTCACAAACTCTTCTGGCACTGCTCTGATCCCTTTCTCAGCCAGATCATTTGTCCCTAGGTGGACAATGACATCCAGCTCCCTCTCCATGCAGCTGTTTTGGCAATCCTGATTATACACTCCCTGTCCCTCTAAGCCATGGCACTAAACAGGCACCTTACCTCCCTCTTCCCTTTCTCCCCCATTTCTACCCTCCTAACAATGGAGTCCCCCACCATGAGTTATTTCCTACCCCTGTGGGGTCCCATGCCACCCTCCTGTGGGTCTCCTTTGTAGAGGTCTCCAGCATCCTCCTTGGTCTCCACTGTGGGTACCTCCCTAGAGGAACCACACTTTGACAGAATGGCATATGAATTGGGGAGAGGTATAACTGGAGGGATGCACCTCTGTTCCACCACTCTCACCCTCTCTGAACCCACTGTGGTTCAACCGCTCCTCTTTCTTGGCAACCTCTGAGACAATGGCAGTGGCCCTGGTGGTCTTTGGGTGGAACAGAAGGTCCCCCAAATCCTGAACAACTGAACCTGGAGATGAGCAACCTCCTCCCTCAGCCCAGAGAGAAGCCTACAGATGGGACAACACCACATCCTCCAGAATGTCTCCCAGAAGACTGCTTCTCCACAAGCCACTGAACTGCACCACTCTCATCATGTCTTATTTCTGGAGCCTTAACTGCTGTTTTGAATACTTACTCTTTCCTCTGTTTATTTATTTATTAATTTTTTTATTTTTGTTACAGCATCAGGTCACAAAACTAATCCCAACCCTTAAACACAAGTCCTACAAAGAAAGGCTATCAGAAACTGGATTAGTAACACTGGAGGAAAGAAGAAACAGGGGTACACTATACAGAGTTCTTCATAATCCAACTTTAAGAGCACAGTGTGGTCTAAACTTTACAAACTGTACCACAACTCTGAGAAGTCACAAGCAACAGTTAGTTGTCCCCAGTGCCAACACCAAAAAAGGGATCATTTTGTCACTATCAGGGCTGTGAAAGTGTGGAATGTTCTACCACAGTATGTTGTTGAAGCTAATAATTTCAACATCTTTATGGAGAAGTTAGACAAGCACTTGAACTCGGTTAGAGCCTAATACTAATACACCCACTATATCATGGGAAACATCCTCGATGGGCCTGGCCTTCTCATGTCTACAGACAAACTAATAATCTAGTAAAAGGGGGTATTGAAAAGGCAAGAAATCTCTGTGTCAAGCAGGTTAACAAAGGCAAGAGAAAAAGAAGACCGCTGTCGTTCTCTAAAGAAATAGAGGAGAAAGTACAGGAAAAATAACTAGCATTTAGATGGTACAAGAGAACAAAAAAGAAGGAGGACAGGGAGAAGTACCAGGAGAAATAAAGAAAGGCAGGGAGAGCAGTTAGGAGCACAAAGACACAAATAGAGGAGAATATTGCCAAGTCAGTAAAAAAAGGAGATAAAACATTCTTTAGATATGTAAGTGAGACAAGAAAGAATAAAGGAGAATAGCAAGTCTGAAAGGGGAAGGAGGGGGTTGTGTGGAAGAGAATCAAAAAAAGCAGATATATTGAACAATTACTTTTCTTGGGTGTTTATGGATGAAGGGGCTGGTGATGGGCCAAGGAAAAAGGACAAGGACATTAAAGTAAGGGAGGTGGACACTAGTCCTTTTACAGCATAGAGTCCTCAAGGAACTGGCAGAATTAAAAGTAGACAGTGCAATGGGATGTGACAGGGTGCACCATTGGATACTAATGGAGCACAAGGAGGTGCTGGTCCACCTCTGACAGCTCTGTTCACTCTACACTAGAAACAGTGGAGGTTCTGAAGGACTGGGAGAGGGCAGATGTGGTTCCAGTACACAAAAGTGGCAATAGAGAGGAGGAAGGAAATTGCAGACCAGTCAGTCTGACTTCGGTGGTAGGAAAAGTAATGGAATTGCTTCTAAATAAAATAGTTGGGCAATATGTTGTAACCAGTGGATTACAGGATCTGAGGCACCATGGTTTCACAGGGGATTGGTCTTGCCAGTCAAACTTGATTGAGTTCTTTGGCTGGGTGACCAAAGAACTGGATCAGGGAGGAGTGGTTGATGTGTCCTACCTGGATTTCAGTAAAGCCTTCAACTTTGTTCCACATAGAAGACTGTGTGAGCAATCTGGGTGACCTAGGAGTGGGTCCAAAAGTAGTAAAATGGGTAAGAAGTTGGCTAAGCAATAGGAGTCAGAGCATGTTGGCGAATGGGGTTGACTCTGGAGAAGGCAAGGTAACCAGCTGAGTGCCACAGGGGTCAGTACTAGGCCTGGTCCTCTTTAATGTCTTTATTAGTGACATTGTGTATGTATGTATGTATGTGTATGTAAAAGTTTATTCCTTACAAGTTCAAGGAAAAGGATATCCCTTTGAGTGGTGCAACTCATTTTCAATGGGGTCCATGACATACAAAACACTTTCATAGAAATACACATAACTCAATAAAAATCCATATCTTACAAAATAATACTCTGTCACACACACACACACACACACACACACACACACACACATATTACTTGTCTATTGACAAACAATGACACAGGTAACAGAATTTTTTTTGTTTTAAAAGTGCAAGGTCCTAGCAATAGCCATACTTTGTTTACAAAAATGACTTAGAGAGGTAACTATAGTAATAATACAGTAAGTAATGGAGAGTGATCATAAAAAGTGCATGCTTTAGCTACAACCACTATTCGTTGGTTGAATAGGGCTGTGACGTAACCACCTTTTAATCACATTCCATGGGTCAATTATTTTTGTTCTCAAGTAGTCTGGTAACCCATTCCAAAGTTTGGGCCCACTAACTTTTAATGCAGAGTTCCCTTTTGCTGTTTTAATTTTTGGGATTACCAATTCCAAATTTTGTGCTTATCACAAACCTACTTTGGATGTACGTGTTTTAAACAAATCATCCAAATAGGTTGGAGTCTTCCTCTTTAAATGTTGATGGGTTAAATACAATATATGCAAATGTATGCACTCTATAAGGCTAGTCAAGTTTAAGGCACTATATATATAGTGCACCAGTGCATCAAATGGGATGCGTCTAATGCAAACCTTGCAAATCTATTCAGGGCTGTGTCCAGCCTCTCTAATACAGTTTTTGACAGACCAGCATACACTACATCACCGTAGTCAAACAGTGGAATTATTATGGAGTTGATTATATGTATTCTAGCTTTATTTGGTATACATCTTTTCAGTCTGTACAATGCTCCTAGTATACTGTGTAATCTTTTAATCAGATTGTCTATATGTATATCCCATTTTAGGCGTGTATTCAGCCACACTCCCAAATATCTATACGAATTCACCTTTGTTAGTTTCTGTTTAGTAGACATTTTAATTTGAAATGTATTTGTTATAACCATCTGCTTATTTCCAAAAAGCATAACTTGTGATTTTTTGTTATTTAATATTAAATTTCGTGACTAGTTGTACTCTTGTAGGATATCAAAGTCCCTTTGGAGCACCTTCTGAATTTACTGAGGGGAAGCACCTTCTCCATACAGAATCACATCATCTGCATACTTGTGGTGCCCCACTCCCCATATTAGGGAACCAGCACCATTCATATACAGATTAAACAAAAGCAGACCCAGCACTGATCCTTGAGGGACCTCAGAATTAACAGATGCAAACTGAGATGTAAACTTTCCTAGCGTAACTTGCTGGGTCCTGCCAATCAGCTATTCCTTAAACCAGTTCAGAGCCACCTGGTCAAGGCCAATGTCCTTCAATGTGTCTAACAGGACTGTGTGACTAAGCGTATCAAACACTTTAGACAAATCTATGAATATAGCCCCGACCAGGGGGCCCCTGTCCAGTGAAGGCTGAATGTCAGAAGTTACCTTTATCAAAGTTTTGTTGTACTATGGCTAGAATTAAAGCCTGACTGATACAAATTATGTTTTTAATTTTTATCTAAATAGGTCTGTAATTGCTTCCCTACAAGTTTTTCAAAAAGTTTAGATATTATCAGAAGTAGGGATATAGGTGTATGGGCTGGAGAGAAAGCTATGCCTGTCTGTAGATAACACAAACATGTGAAACAGAGTGGACACACTGAGGGGGTGGAAAGAGTAAGGGATGATCTGACCAATCTGGAAGTATGGTTAAGGGAATGGCAGCTGGGTTTCAATGCAAAAAAGTGCAAAAGCATGAACTCAGGCTACAGAAACCCTGGTGCAATGTACTACTTGAGCAGAAGGTATTAGCAACCACAAAACAGGAAAGGGACCAAGGGGTAATAATTTCTGGTGACCTGAAGATTGCCAAGCAGTGTGATAAGGCAGTGGAAAAGGCTAGCAGGATGCTTGGGTGCAGTGGGAGGGGCATCACTAGCAGAAAGGGAGAGGTAGTATTACCCCTGTCTAGATCACTGGTAAGACCCCACCTTGAGTAATGTGTCCAGTTCTGGAGGCTCCACCTCTGCAAGGATATAGATAAGGTGGAGGTGGTACAAAGGACGGCTACCAAAATGATGCAGGGCCTGCATCAAGACCCCTATGAGGAAAGACTCAAGGAACTAAGTATGTACTCTCTAGAGGAAAGGAAGGAAAGGGGGTACAGTGGCGTGAAAAAGTATTTGCCCCCTTCCTGATTTTCTCTATTATTGCATATTTGTCACACTGGATGTTTTCAGGTCTTTAGACAAAATATAATATTAGATAAAGGGAACCTGGTGGACAAATAACACTTTTTTTACTTATTTCATTTATTTAATGAAAAGATTAACCAACACCAACTGGCACTGTGTGAAAAAAGTAATTGCCCCTAGTTAAATCAGCCCAATTAAAGGGATAATTAGAGTCAGCTGATTGAACACAGCCAGGCTTGATTACAGCCAGCCCTGCTCAATATAAACCTCACTTATTTTGGCCCTTACCATCAGAGTCACATTGCCAGCACAAAGATTCAACAAGCACATTATGCCATGATCAAAGGAAGTTCCTGAAAGATCAGAAAACATTTTGTTGCCCTCTATCAGTCTGGAAAGGGTTACAAAGCTATTTCTAAGGCTCTGGGACTCCATCGAACCACAGTGAGAGCCATAATCTCAAAATGGAGAACACTTGGAACAGTAGTGACCCTTCCCAGGAGTGGGCGGCCTGCCAAAATTACTCCAAGGCGCAGTGTAAAATCATCCAAGAAGTCTCAAAGGATCCTAAAACAACATCCAAAGAACTGCAGGCTTCTCTTGCCTCAGCTAAGGTCAGTGTTCATGACTCACAATCAGAAGAGACTGGGCAAAATGGGCTTCATGTGAGGAGTAGCAAGTGAGGAAACCACTGCTAACCAAGAAGAACATAAATGCTTTCGTCTCTCATTTGCCAAGAAGCACCTGGATGATCCACAAGCCTTTTGGGAAAATGTTCTATGGACAGATGAGTCCAAAGTGGAACTTTTGGACAACATGGATCCCATAATGTCGCGTAAAAGCAAACACAGCATTCCACAGTAAGAACACCATACCAACAGTCAAACATGGTGGTGGTAGTGTGATGGTGTGGGGATGCTTTGCTGCCTAAGGACCTGGATGACTTGCCATAATTAAAGGAACCATGAATTCTGCTCTGTACCAGAAAATTCTTAAAGAGAATGTCCAGTCATCCTTCCGTCAGCTGAAGCTGAAGCGTAGTTGGGTCATGCAGCAAGACAATGATCCAAAACACAAAAGCAAGTCCACATCAGAATGGCTAAAAAGAAGTAAAATTAAAGTTTTAGAGTGGCCTAGTCAAAGTCCAGACTTAAACCCAATAGAGATGCTGTGGCAGGACCTGAAAGAGCAGTTCATGCTGAAAACCTACCAAATGTTACTGAATTAAAGCAGTTCTGTGAGGAAGAGTGGTTAAAATTCTCCACAGCGATGTGAAAGACTGATATTGAATTATAGGAAGTGTTTGGTTGCAGTCATTGCAGCTAAATGTGGTGTAACCAGTTATTAAGTGTAAGGGGCAATTACTTTTCACACAGTGCCAATTGGTGTTGGTTAACTTTTTTCATTAAATAAGTGAAATAAAAAAAAAAAACAAGTGTTATTTGTTCACTCAGGTTCCCTTTATCTAATATTACATTCTGTCTAAAGACCTGAAAACATCCAGTGTGACAAATATGCAATAACAGAGAAAATCAGGAAGGGGGCAAATACTTTTTCACGCCACTGTATATAATAGAAACACTCAAATGCCTTACAGGTATTTGTAAGGAAGAAGAAGATAGTGGTTTCCATAGAAAAAAATACTATAGGACAAGGGATCATGTGATGAAGCTGGAGGGGGGAGGCTCAGAGGAGATGTGAGGAAAAACTTATTCATGGAGAGGGTGCTGGACACCTAGAACAGCCTCCCAGCAGAAGTGCTGGGTGCTAAAATGGTAACAGGATTGAAAAATGCATGGGATAGACACAAGGAGACCTGAGAAGGACCTTAGAAGTATGGCTGGGGTGGAGAAGATCGGAGATCAAGTAGGGTCTGCAGTGTCACAGTAGGTATTTTTGCCCACCACCTTAGACATATTTTAGAGGAAAATTTAAACCTGGCATGAGGGGGGAGGGTAGGCCCATTAGTTCCCTTCTAAATAAAGATACACATGAATGTACCTCATATAACTTCCTTTCATTAAATGCCAGGAGCTTAAATAACAAATTGGATGAATTGAAATTAACTAGTGAACAATTAAACATAAGTTTATGTGCTGTGACAGAGACCTGGTGGAGCCCAAATGATCCATGGAATAAACAAATGAATGGATTTAATTTGTACCATAAGGACAGGAAGGATAAAAGAGGTGGGGGAGTGGCCCTATTCATTTCTGATAAAATAAATTCTGAAGAAATTGATACATCTAAATGGGATAAAATAGAGGTATTATGGGTTAAAATATCTCTCCGCTACTCACATGCCATTAACATTGGAGTAATATATAGAGCTCCATCCGTTACATCAGATCAAGAGGAACAACTTCTGGATTTCCTGGACATGATAGGTAGAACAAAGAGTAATGTGGTAGTAGGTGATTTCAACCTACCAGGCATTGACTGGACAACCTTACAGACAAATAATACCATAGAATCACGATAGTTGGAATCATGTTTACTAGCAGGGATGAACCAGTGGGTTAACTCCAATACCAGAGACAACCACATATTAGACCTCGTATTAAGTAATTTAGAGGGTAATATATCACCTTGTAAAGTTATAGCTCCTCTTGGATCCAGTGACCATTCCATGGTTTATTTTTCCCTTAATATACTATCAGACAATAATACAAGTAGGACTAGCAAATGTAACTGTAATAAAGCTGACTTTAATAGTATGAGAGTATTTTTTAAAAATTGGAATTGGGTAGAGGATTTCCAGAATAAAACACTTGATTCCATGTAGGATCTTCTAGAGGGTAAAATAACCTTTGCCACTCAAACTTTTACCCCTCTAATAAAGAAAATGGATGATACTAATAAAATGAAACCCAAATGGATGTCCAAATCTATACGACTTCTGATAAAGAAAAAAAATAGGCCTTTTTATAAGACCAAAAGATCTGGAAGTAACATATGGTGGAATACATAAAAGGATCTGTTAAAAAAGTCAAAAAAATGTATTAAAGAAGCTAAATCAAAATTTGAATTAAAATTAGCAACAAGAGTCCAGGACAACTATAAATCATTTTATGCATATATTAGTAATAAAAAGGGAGCTTATAGACCTGTTGGCCCATTACATACAATTGATGGTAAAACAGTTACAGACCAGTCCCACACAGCCCAGATGTACAATGATTTCTTTATATCAGTCTTCAATAACAAATCCTCCCCTAAACTTGAACATTTGCCAACTGTATTAGAAATAGAATCACTGATAACTAGTGAAGAGATACTCAAAAGGCTACATAAAATTGATCAGAATAAATCCCAAGGTCCGGATGGAATTCATCCAAGAATAATTAAAGAACTGGCAGAACTTTTGGCTGGATCTCTGACAGTAATCTTTCAAACTTCATTAAAAAAAGGGATGGTTTTGGAGGCATGGAAACAAGCAAGTGTGGTTCCCATATATAAGAAGGGGAATAAACATGACGTATCCAACTACAGACCCATCAGTCTGATGTCAGTCCTGGGAAAAATATTTGAAGGTATCCTTAAAGAGTATATCATGGAGCATATCAAGGAGGTAGACTTGGTAGACCCAGTTCAGCATGGATTTACCATCGGAAGGTCCTGCCAGACCAATCTCCTGGAATTCTATGGAAAGGTCAGCAGGGCTTAGGGAGAAGGGCAGTCTGTGGATGTGGTGTATCTCGACTTCTTGAAGGCCTTTGACAAGGTTCCCCATGGTGAACTCATTGACGCATTAATACTACATGGCCTACCGGGAATAATAACAAAATGGGTAGATGCATGGCTCACCTCCAGGAAACAATCAGTAAATATAAAGGGGACCAACTCAGCATGGGCTGAAGTGACAAGTGGGGTACCCCAGGGATCCGTCCTGGGGCCTTGCTTGTTTAATACATACATTGCCTCAGTGAAGATCAATAATGGGGTCTGGGTTTCCAAGTTTGCTGATGATACCAGGGTTGGATTTCCCATTAATAACCAAAATGATGCTATAACACTACAAGAAGCATTAAATACACTGGAATCCTGGGCGTTAGAGAAAAAACTGATGTTTAATGTGGACAAGTGTTGTGTTATGCACTTTGGGAAGGCAAACAAGCAGATATCTTACACACTTGGAGGTAAAATATTAAGTATTGTCGAACAACAGAGTGACTTGGGAATTATGATTACAAATGACCTATCATTTAAAATGCACTGTAATGCAGTTATTAAAAAATCAAGCAGTATTCTACACTGTATAAATAAACATATTACATCAAGAAGCAGGGATGTTCTCCTGCCCCTTTATACATCAGTGGTGAGGCCGCACCTGGATTACTGTGCGCAGTTCTGGTCACCCATCGGTAAGACTGAAATAGTGGCACTCGAGAGAGTCCAAAGGAGAGCCACTAGATATATACAAGAGGTCAAAGGTCAAGATTATCCAAAAAGGCTAAACACTTTGGGTCTATATTCCTTGGAATATAGGCACTTAAGGAGGGACATGTGTTTAATATACAGATCAACCATCGATCCAGACCTATGGGAATTACTTGGCTTGAAATACAGGGAACCTATGTATAATACCAGATCCCACCCACTATAACTATTTGTCGAATGTCCAAAAACGAATAAAAGGAAATCCTGGCTCACGCTGAGGGCTACTAACATTTGGAATAAATTACCCTTAGAAGTGGTAGCTAGTAATACTGTGAATATATTTAAAAACAGATTAGACAGCTTTCTATTTAAACATAATGTTCAGGGTTATTAATTAAATAGCGAGCAAAAGGACTAACGTCTGTATGGCTCTGTATTTACCTATGAGACCTATGAGGTAGGGAATATAGGGTTGACTGGGTGGGCCAAGAGGTTCTTGTCTACCAACAACTTCTATGTTTCTATGTTTCTATGTAACTTAATAATATATTTATGAGATAAGTAAGCACATATTATGGGAAATCTTCAAATGTTTCCTGAGAGGAAGAATTATTTCTTACTCTTCCAATAAAAATACAAAAAAGGCACTTGAGGTTAAAGATAAAGAAATGTTATTAAAAAATGTATTAGACAAACAAAAAAGCACCAAAGAATAATATAACCTTACTTTATAAAATAAAAAAAAAACTGAAATTTGAATTTAATTCTACTTACAATGTGTGGGTAGAATTTTCAATTTTTAAATTAAAACACTATTTTAGGGAAGCAGGTGAATGGCCTTATACACTTTTACCATGTAGATTAAATAGAAAACTGAAACAATCAAGCACACTAGCCTATAAAGCCTCAAATGGACAACTGGTGAACTCTTTTGAAGGCATTAATATGTGCTTTATAGTTAGAAAACTATACAAGCCATGGACACAAGATATAAAACAATAAATAATGAAGCTCAAATTGCCAAAAAATAGATGCATGTAATGTAAAATAAAACTGAAAAATCCATATCCCTCAAAGAGCTTTAAAAGGCTTTAACCACTTTTGTTATGGTAAAACTTCAGATACTGATGGAATTCAGGCTGACTTTTATAAAAGACTTGGAGATAATCTTATGATAGTTGGAAAATGTCTACTCTGAATCTTGTACCTCAGTTAAATTTCAACCCTCCCTATCTGAAGCCCTTATCGGTATAATCAGAAAAAAGACAGAGACCATACAGAGTGTGTAACACTTCAGCACATTTAATTATTAAATACTGATTTTAAGATGCTAGTAAAAATCACAAGTACTCAATTTCATAATATCCTGATAGAATTAATAGGCTAGGAAAAAGTAGGCTTTATTATAGGACACCAGGGACTGGATAATACTAGCAAAATAATATCTGCCCTATGAAAAGCAATCAAACATAATTCACACAAATTGCCCTACTAACCATGGTTGCAGGGAAGGCATTCCATTCCATGGAATGAGGATAAATTGTTTGCTGTTCTAGGAAATTTTGGTTTTGGTGCAAGGTTCAATAAGTGGGTCAAAATGTTATATGCTAATTTATGTGTGTATGTGTTAACAAATGGCTTTAAATCTGAATGTACAGTATATACATAGAGAGAGGGTCCAACTAAGGACGCCCGTTATCTCCAAACTTATTCATGCTAGCTGTGGATAGAGATGGGTGAAGTTGGCAAAATTCCCTCTGCAAATTAATCCACAAATTTTGCACAATTTGTGGAGTGTGGATTGATCCATGAAGTGTAAAGTTTCACTGCGAAGTGCGGTATTTCACCCACGAAGTGTGAAATTTCACAGGCAAAATTCCACACTTTGCACATTGCAGTGAAAACTTCATGATTCAAGCAAAGTCGAAGTTGCTGAGATCTGGGAAAACTTCTCAAAGCTCCATGAATGCAAATGTTTTGCCACTTCATAGCAGCTTCACCATTGAATTAAAACTTTGCCACATTTCTAGCTATGGAATCATTAATTAGAAAAGTGTCAAATTCTAATAGCTGTAAGGGTAATCAGGTTAACAAAACATAAATGTAAAGTAATAGCTTTGGAGATGATTTGTAATTATCCATCAGCAACCAAAACTTATCTCTATCAACTATAGTTAACATAACAGGGAAACTGAAAACATTCTATGGACCTGGTATTTATTTGGATAAGTCAGAATACCTCCCCTTGAATAAATTAAGTTCCCCCTTCAAATTACATAAGCTCATTTGCCTCCATTTAACTTAGGAGATGACCATGTTAAATATGTAGGGGTTCTTTTTTTAAGAATCTGCAGCTGTACTAAATAAAATTAACGTGGAGTCTGCCATGGACAAGCTAAAATCCAATCCAGAAAAATAGAAAAAAACATAACCTCTACTTGTGGAGGCAGTTAATACAATTAAAATGCTCTCTGTGCTTAGCCTTTTTTTTATATATTGAACCCCCTACCCAAACACACACACACATGCACACACGCACACATATATATTTTGCAATAAAATTTACAGTAGTGCAGGCATTAGGGTTAAAAAAATGCAAAGTGAACAAAGTAGGGAAATGGAAAACAGTAGAGTTCTTGGTCTCCAGAGAATTGACAAATCAGTGATGGGGTCTTGGGGTTGTCAACCCTAATGCCCAACCCTCTTTCCCAGCACAGATCCTCCTGTCTGTAGCACAAGGTACATTTCCAAGCCAGTGTATCTTAGTGATATGCTCTTCAAAGGTACAGAAGTATGATTTGTCACATGGTTCCAAAAGAATCTGTCATAGTTCAGAGCCCTGCATGAAGAAGAGGGATCACATTTTACCTTGTTTGCTGAGGGACAGAGTGTGTATTGCCATTGACATCCCCAAGGAAGACCCCACTACTGAGTCATCTATACTCTAGAGACCCCAAACCATTATATTTTTTCATTTCCCTGCATCGTGTGCTTTGCTTTCTTCAACATTAATGTCTGAATTAATGTAGGTTTTTTTTTCAATTAATTTCCCTTCTTTTTCTGATAGAGGAATCGTATCCTCATTCATGCAGCCTGCACAAAATGAAATAACTAATACGGAAGATAGTCCTGAAATAGTGCATGAGGCCGTCAGGCCTCAACATGCATGTCAACACCTTCTGTGGGAAGGCTTTCTGAACCACAGCAAAGTGTTGTGTGTGCATTAGAACACTGCTCTTTCCTTCTGCAGACTGGAGCCAGTGCCTCATGGTGCAGCATCATCCCCCCAGCCTCAGCCCATTTAACAAGTTCACTAAGCTCAGACCCAAACTCAGGGTACTGGCATGTGGAGGCAATATTGTCCCCACTGGGCCAATGGATGTCACTGAAAACAATGTTACTTAATAATATTTTGTGACATTTTGAAGACAGAATTTCAAAACAGTCTTTTTGTAACCCCTCCCCCCTTCTGAACAAGACAGTTGTAATTTATAAATTATTGGATGAACTGTGATTTCATGCCACAATATCAAATTCACATTTTGGCCAGGATTTGAAAAATGACAGCTGTCAGGTCCTTGAGTTGATTTGAAAAAATGGCTTTGTTATGATTTTGGGGTCAAAATATTGGAAAATTATCAAACATATGAGCCTCTTTAGAAACATTACAACATAAGGTAGCTAGCACCTATAAACTGAAATTGCCACTGTTCACTAACAGCTGCTTGCATCTGCAAAGGGAAAATAAAATCAGCATACTTTGTAGCTTTCACCCAAGTGCTTCACTTTATTTCATCCCTTGTCACAAACGTGCTTTATCCATAAAAAGCCAAGCAAGCAGAGATTTAAAAAAAAAACAAAGGGCTTGATTCTGTTCCTTTTCCCCCCTCCACTCAGTACACATCACCTCATCACCTCACCTAAGCACTAAGTGAAGTATGGCCATTTCAGTTTGTAGGTGCAAGCTGCCTTATGCTGAATCTAACTGTTGGTTCATAATGCGGCACTTCAGCACCCCAGGTGCAGCTCCAAATACTGTGAGCCTGATTTTAGAGGGGCCATAGACTAACGCAAGGGACTTGTGTCAGAGAGTCAGATGCAAGGAGTGACTTGAGGCAGGCATTGTGGCATTCACAATTTTGCAAGTGAGCCAGCCACAAACTCCAACACAAGTCCCTTGCACTGAATGTAGGAAGATAGACCAGCTCTCCCAGTCTACATTTGTGCTGATGGGGGATCAATTTTATGATACTTACGCCAAAGCTTTGGGGTAAGCTGCAGTAAAATGTGTCGAGTGTTGTAACTTGTCAATCCTTCCAAACTCAGACTGCATTGTATCCAAGAGGCTTGGCACAGCTGCACCCAACACTGCAGCTGATGCAGGGATTGACACAAGCCCTGCATCAACCTTCTAAAGTCAGGCCCTCTCTCTCAAACATTACAACATACCTTCGCAACGCTGTTGTTGTTCAATATTTTCATTCCAACTTTTAAAATAGTCTTCTTCTGGCCCTACCTCAAGAAAATGATAGGAAACAATTTTCAAATCCTGGCTGAAGTGTCATTTCACACCACAGATATGAAAACATATTATTGTCAGGACAAAAATGACAGCTGCCTTATTCATAAGGCAGTGCCCCAGATTGATCTGGCATTTCCCTGCAACAACACTGCAATTTTCCTGTGTTTTCCTGCAGATTACATTAGTTCCTATGGAAGCCAATTTGCTGTGTTTTCAGATATAACCTGTGCATGTCTATGGGAATGATTTCTCCATAAAAGGCTCAATTTCCCTATAAAATACAGGAATCAGCATAGATCTGGAGCCCTGATAAGGTGGTGTGAAAAAGATGGCTATGTGAAAAATTTAGGGTCAAAATATTGAAAATTAGAAAAAGTATGAGTGAGTGTTTAAAAATGTCAATGTACATTCATAACTTTGTTGTCTTTTTTACAATTTTCAAATCATGCTGAAAGGTGATTTTACAGAGTTACTGCAAAATCACCTTTGGAGATGGACTTGAAAAATTTCACCTACCTTGTTCATGAGGTGGGATCCCAAAAATGCCATGTTGAAAATTTGGGGATAAAAATATTTTAAAAATTATCAAGTTATAAGTAAAAGTCCAAAACATCATTGAAATACACTATACAGAACTTTCCTAATTTCTTCTGTTTCTAGTCCACATTGAAGAGTGAAAATGTGTCTCTGGTGTAGAGAGGATTATGGTGTTGGATCTCCAGTAGATAAGTGTAGGGTAAGAGGAAGAATGTGGTGGTGAGTGCTGAGTTGGAGGGTTTGGTGGGGGGTTGGGACAGGAGCAAACAGTGAGGGACAAGTTTCTTCAGTTAAATTTTTTTTTCCCTAGTAAATTTTATAACTCCAGGCATGATGAGGCAGGACCTTTGTCCCCACTCAACACCACTTCTGCCCATTTGACTATCCTGGTCATCCCTGAGACCCCCACATGAATTACCCCCCAGTGGGGCCTGGAAGGGGGAAGCCTCCTCCCAAGAGCACAATCCAAATCTGGGCAGGTCGATATCAGCACACAGGCAGAGCAAGATCAAGGATCTCATAGAGCTCCCATCCTCCAATTTTCCACTTTTCTTTACCCCTTATGGCTTGCAGGGCATCGTGCATGCATGTGGGGGTATGTGCATGCAACTCTAGCAAGGTTCTTGCCTCTCTAGCTTGTATTGTCCTCCCAGCCCCATGAGAGGGCAAGTGACAAGTGGGATGATGTGCCCTCCCTCCCTAAGAGAGGAGAGCAGCCTCCAGATGTTCCATTCTCTCTCACCCCTGCTGACCCTCGACAGCCCTGGATCATTCCCAAACCTGGGTCATTAGTTTGGCATGAGGTGTGGTGTTGCAGCTCCTCAACCCTTAGCACCATAGGGTTGGCTAAGACTTTTTTTTAAAAGGTGTAACAGATTGGCTTTCTTAATTTCAGCTAATGTACCTCTATCACTGGGGATTGGACATCTCCAATTCATACCAAAATTATAAACTGTCTGGCATGTAGGAGATGACAAAAGAAAAAACAGCAAAAAAAAAAAAAAAAAGAGTTTTCCTAAAAATGCATAATACAGATCTTGGAATCCTCACATTCAGCTGGAATGAAACTTGGAAAGTCAAGGCACTTTGCCCCACAGACTGTGCATGCATTATTGTGTTCAATTCCATTGAACTGGGGCAAAGCTATTAATATATTTATATACAATTTATTGTGGTTGAGTAGGCTGTTTAATGTTAAATCCCAAATTATGCACCTTTTGGAGACTTCCCTGGGGTTGTCAACCCTAAAGCTAGCTCTAATATGGCAGCAAAAAACCTCAGATGTGATGGACACAGGTGTGTGTTTTTCAAGTGTGTGTACAATGGGGTAAGCTTTATGACTTATAGCCTTGAGAAAGACTACACCCTTCTTTGTTTGAGGTGTGTGTGGGGAAGGGTTAGGGTTGGAAACCTTATAACCTTATTTCCCTACTTTTGTCACTTTATTCTTAACCCTAAATGGTGCATTAATGCAGGTTTTGCAAAGAATATATATACTTCATTAATGCATCAGTTAGGGTTCAGATTAAAGAGACACATGTTGTGAAATGTGACATTAGGGTTTCCAACCCTAACTCTGCATTCCCCCACAACAAGTAGAGAAAGGGGAAAGGCAACACAAGCAACCAGAGATAGCCATCATCAGATTAGACAAACAACATACAATCCTCTGCAGGTAACCCAAGAGACATCCATCATCATGGTCCACCACTTTTGTAGCCATGGATACACAGGCACAGTTCAACACATACACATCCACTTTAACTGCAGATTTTTTTTTCTGTAGTATATTAAAGATGCAATGTTGTCTATCCATGAAGTAACTCAATCATTAATAGCTGCTACAGCTAACCAATGATACACTACATGCTATGGATCAGGGTATTCTTACAGGAGCAGTTTTTATGGATCTCACAAAGGCATTTGAGCTCATTGATCACACCCTCCTGCTAGCTAACCTCCTTTCCATGGATTTCTCAGCACAGTCCATGACCTGGTTTAATGGCTACCCATCCAACAGGACACAAGTTGTAAAGTTCAACTCTGCAAACTCTGACAAAACAGTCATTGATGCTGGAGTACCAAAAGGATCCATCCTGGGAACTCTCCTCTTCTCAATCTTCATTAATAATATAATAAAAAATGCCTCCTCCTGCTCATCGCTGCTGTATGCCGATGACCTTGTTCTCTATACCAGCTCTGATAACATGCTTACTCTCAACCACAATCTATCAGGGGACTTCCTAAATGTACAATCCTGGATCACTAACCATAGGTTGGTTCTCAATGTTAGCAAGACTCAGGCTATGCTTTTTGATTTGTCTGCCAAACTAAAAAAATAGTCATGATCTCTTCAAAATAGTAAGTGTAAATGGTACCCCTTTGGAAGTGGTAAACTCATTTAAATACCTGGGGGTTCTACTTAATGGATCCCTTAACTATGAGATCCATATTACTACTGTGTGTAAGGCAGTCAATACTAACCTAGGGCTAGCTTATAGAACTAGCCACATTCTCACCCCTTCCACGAGGCTGGCCATTGCCAGAGGAATTCTTCTCCCATCCTTTGCATACAGAACTTGAATCGATGGCAATGCATCGAAAACCTCCCTACACAAATGGGACATAACCCATAATAATATATGCCATTATGCCTCCTCATCCCCTTAGTTAAGACATCACTGCCTGCTCTATGCAGACCTTAATTGGCCCTCTCCGATGGTCCACTGACTCCTTGCTCTTGGGGCCCTTCTGGATGGAATTCTGAGGTTCAGTAAGCCTAGCTCTCTCACCACTGCATTCATCCCACAGACCACCTCCTATGGTCTCTGTTCTGCTGATCTTTCCTTACTCCACATTCCCAGATGTAACACTTCCAAAGGGAAAACAGGTGTTTCCTACATGGCTCCCAGTTACTGGAACTCTCTGCCACTTGAAATACGCCAGTCACCTAGCCATGCCTCATTTAAAAAGAGGCATTGCTCTCTGCGTATTGAGAGTACACAGAGCAATTGTTTTAAACCACCCTAGATTCCTGACTCCCTACACTATTACTGTCTTGGTGTCCTCCTCCAGTACTTATACCTCATAGTTTCTATTTGTCTTACCAACCCTTTCCTACCCCACCTCTTACACATCTCTCCCCCTCTTCCTACTTTCTCCCCATGAGGTCTTACTGCTTCAGTCCTTCTTACCTAATTGCTCCCTCTTTGATGTCATATTCTTTGTATTATAGCCTGTTTTGTAGAATAGAGTTGATGCCTAGATTGTTAATCAACCGTTATATGTGCACTTACCTTTGTTGTGCTTTGACATGTGAAATGTCTGTATTGTATCAAGTTCTGGGCTCCTAATAAGACAGGCACTATTGAACTTCTTGAGGGGGTGCAAAGAAGGAAAACAAAGATAATACAGTCAATTAGTAGCATGATTTATGAGACTACACTAAAGGAAATAAATCTAATCTCACTAAGATGTAGATGATTAAGGGGAGATGTATTTATGGTATTCTGGGCACTCAAGGACAATGATTTATGTGAATGTATATATTTAGTGAAGAAAGAAACAAAAAAGATAAAAAGAGTCATGTTTACCAATTAAAAGGAGAAATGTATAAAACCACCAAGAGGGGAGTCTGGATGAACCAGAGGGTAGTGGCAAAGTGAAATAGTCTTCCAGAATATATTGTACATACTGTAGTTCAACTATTAATATATTCAAATCCGCTCTTGGTAAGTATTTTGCTAGTATGAACATTTCAACTACCCATTGATAAATGGTGAGTCTAATATGGCTTACAGTACCTTACTTGAAAACCTTCCTATGATTCCTATGTAGTGCATAACTTCTCTTTTTTTGTTTTTATTTGTAGTGATGGTTCCATTAAATTATGATATTATCCGACTGTGTGGCATAGAGAGACTGGCATTTCATGACATCACTAGCACACTATTGTGTTTGTACAGTTCTTACTCTGTCATAATTTTGATCATTATAAGCACAGTTTATTTTTCATGTTGTTACTACATTATGCCATAGAAAGAGAAAGCCAATAAGTAATATATGAAGAATGATTTTCCCATAGCAATGTAGTGTTATGATATGAGACAATCTTATTTATTATTAGCACAGCAACATAGATTTTTTAACTTGATGCAACTGTCTTCAGTTTTTAGTGCACTTCTATGCAAATGTGAAAAAAGGAAGAAAGGGGAAGAACTGTAAGGTTAAAAGTGGGGGATGAGGCTCTGGAGGACAGCGGACAAAATGCAGAGTCCCTAAATGAATACTTTTGGGTGGTGTTCATGAGGGAGAATCAGAGCCCACTGCCAGACAGTGGTATCAGAGCCGGGACCAGAGGGGTTCAGAGAATGTGCATCCAGCAATTGAACACAGACAGGGTCAGAAAGGACATTTCAGACATCAAACCCAACAAGGCCCCTGGCCCTGATGGTTTATACCCTAGAGTGCTCGGGGAGCTTGCAGAAGAGCTGGCAGCACCTCTTATGCACCCATTCAACAGGTCACTGGAGTAAGGGTTAGTTCCAAGTGACTGGAGGGTGGTTGATGTGGTGCCACTGCACAAAAGTGGAGACAGGGAAGATACAGGTAACTATAGGCCAGTCAGCCTCACATCAGTAGTGAGTAAACTTATCAAGAAAGATCAAGTCAAATACCTTGAAGTAAATCACCTCCAGAACTATGAATAAGATGGGTTTGTGATGGGCGGGTCATGCCAAATGAACATTATTATGTTCTTTGATGACGTGACCAAGGAGTTGGACAGGGGTCATGAAGTGAACTTGTTTTACTTTGACTTCAGTAAGGCATTTGATACAGAACTGAATAAACACACCTTAAAAAAGCTAGGAGACCTTGGAGTAGAAGAACAGATGGTAATGTGGGTATGGAGTTGGCTGTGGGACAGAAAAAAAAAAAAAAGGTGATAGTAAATGGGGTGAAATCTAACGGGAGGCAGGTCACTAATGGGGTGCCTCAGGGGTCGGTCATGGGTCAGGTCCTCTTCAATGTATTCATGTGTGACATCAGCGAAGGCATAAATGGCAACATCACCTTGTTTAAGGCTGACATGAAACTCAGCGGAAGAGTGGATAGTATGGAGTGAGTCAGACAACTACAGGAGGACCTTAAGGAGTTGGAAAGGTGGTCATGAATATGGCAATTAAACTTCAATGCTAAGAAGTGTAAGGTGATGCACGTTGGTATGGCCAACCCCAAGGAAGAATACTGACTAAACATAGTCCAGCTGAGATTCTCTTCTGAGGAACATGATCTGGGAGTCATCATTAGGGATAACCTCAAGCAGCAAAGTCAGTGCAATAAGGCTTACAGCAGGGCTAGCAAGGTGTTACGATGCATTGGCAGGGGGATAGACAGCAGGGACAGGGAATTGATACTACCACTTTATCGACCATTAGTGAGACCTCATCTGGAGTATTGCATACAATTCTGGAGGCTTCACCTAAGAAAGGACATTGATAGATTGGAAGTGGTCCAGAGAAGGGTAACAAAAATGATAAACAGCCTTCAGAAGTAACCCACAAAGAGAAGCCTGGGTCTCTGAAATTGTGCTCACTAGAGACTAGGAAGGAGAAGGGGGATGTGATTGAGATCTTCAAGTTCATTAAGGAACTTCAATCACACAGCTGATCAAGCCACACCTAGAGTATGGGGTTCAGTTCTGGAGGCCTTACCTCAGAAAGGATGTAGAAAGGGTGGAAAGGATCCAGAGGATGGTGATAAGGATGGTGAGGGGATTAGAGCACTTGCCATATGAGGGGAGATTAAGTGATCTGATCATGTACTCTCTGGAGCAGAGGAGGGAGAGGGGAGATATGATCGAGACTTTTAAATACTTCAAAGGTATAAACAAGGTGCCGGTGGAGAACATTTTCCACTTGAAGGAGAGACCTAGGGTGAGGGGACATGAATAGCAGATCAAGGGATGGAAATTTAGGGATAAGGGGGTGGTAGGAAACTGGAATGGACTGTCAAGGGAGGTGGTGGGGGAGAGGACAGTGGGGGGTTCAAAAGGATCTGGGATAGACACAAGGGGCTGTTGGGGCAGGGGGGATGGCTACAGCAAAAGCCCAGTAGAAATATGAGCTCTCTGGGCAGACTGGGTCAGCCTGGCAGTTCTTTTCTGCCTTCATATTCCTATGTTCCTATCAATGAGGTGCCAGAAGTGCAGCTTTTTACCAGGAATGTCAGTTCTGCTATAAGAGGGCACCAGTGGAAATTGAAGGGTAGAGAGTTTAAGAAGGACATCAGAAAAGCATTACTTCTCAGAGATGGTGGTGAAACCTTAGAAAAGATTACTTCACGAGGTGGTGACTGCAAAGTCAATATCAAGCTTTATGCATGGGTGGGACAAGGATTGGGAACAAACACATGGCACTTGAAAGAGCTAGGCTGGGTGTCTAGGAGGACAGAACACCGGTGTACAATAGGTCCTGAGATACTTCGCTTGGGCAGACTTTATGGATCACAGGTCCCCTTCTGCCGTCATCTTCTATGTTTCTATATTTCTATGTAAATGGAACAGCATGGAACAGGTACTGTTTCAAGTAGTCAGTGATAGAAAAGTACTCACAGAAACACCAATTGTTTCATAATGCATAGGTTGACCAAATGGTAGCCTAATACTTTCATTATCCTGTTATCTTCTTCATGTTTCCTTTATGTTTCTGTTTACAATTTCAAAGGTGGTGTACTTCTGCACCCTTAAGTGGGTATGTGTGTGTTGAAATGTGCCTATTTATTCATGACTACAGAAGTGGTGGACCATGATGATGGATGTCTCTTGACCATGATGATGGATGTCTCTTGTGTTCTGCTGCTTGTTGGGGGAGAGGGGGGAGAGTTAGGGTTGGAAACTCTATTGTTGCATTTCCCAACTTTTGTCCCTTTAACCTGAACCCTAACTGATGCATTAACAACATTTTTTGCAATGAATTTCCTTACTTTTTTGATAATGTATTCAGAACATAGACATTTTTTTTGGTTTGTTATGCACCTTTTCACACCACTCTAGTAGTACAGTACATACTGTGCCCAATATTTTTCACAGTACCTCACAAAATCTCCATTGCAAATAAGGAGTTATCATTACTATGTATTGTGCCAAGTTTGAGAGTTCCCTTCAGCAAGAAGCCATAAAGAAGTCAATTCTTTCTGTTACTGATAGTAATTTAATTTCTGTTGGTAAACCATTTAATATATGATATTCATAGTTGAAATAGCTTTTGTTATCTGTATTGGAGTTAATTGTAATACAACCCCAGAACATTTCATCAGTATATATGAAAAGAGAGACACATCATATAGTATAAGTTTAAAGCAATATTTAAAAAATGCCAGTTGAATTAGTACCAAATTATAGTTGTGTTCCAGGAGAGGGCAAAAAAAGCAAGCACTTCAAAAAAGAAAAAGTAATGTTCCATTCGACAACCAAGTGAGTAATTTCAGAGGATTACATCATAGATGACTGTTAACAACGTGTATATATATATATATATATATATATATATATATACAGTATATATAATGCAATTTAGAAACTATTAACAACAGTGTACTTGGAAAATTCCACCCTCGACCCCTTAATGAAGGCCATCCTAGGAAAAAGCAGGAACACATCATGAGTAGCATATTAGGTGCATCAGTGAAAAACAATACAACATTTAGTTTTCAGCTTGTCACTTATAAAAGATGTACATGTTTTGAACCAGTCTGAAATTTAAGTGACGTATCATTACTTAAGAGCTGTAACAATTATTACTTTAACAATCCATACTATGTGCTAACAAACAACATTTTTAGTATATACAACAGTGCACTCAGATGCCAACTGCATTACTTTTCAAAATATATAATTACAGCAATGGCAAATGCTGTGCATTTACAGAAAAGGACATTTTCAGCCATATATACATGTTTACAAGTCTGAGTCATAATTTGTGAGGTGGTATAAAGTCAGTCAGGTATGGTGCAGTTTGAAAGACATGGCTTGTCTCACAGCATCAACTTTTTAATATTAGTCATGTATCTGAATTGAAAGTACTGTGCACTTTTTTTAGAGGAGTGTGCCATGGAAAAGCTCTCCATGAGCCAAGATATGTTATGATAACTGATAGTACATACAGCCCAGCACCCTCATAAGACCCCACTCAGACTGTAAACAGTTCATTTTAATCAGTAGAGCATTAAGGCATTACATGTAGAAAGAAATAGTGAACAAAATAAACAAATAAATAAATAAATACTTTTCACCGTACTTATGGCCTGATGCTATTTCATTTTTTTGGAGGAATATCCCAAGACAAAGGTCTGCATGGGCCAAAATATGTTATGCTTACTGATTGTAGCTACAGCCTGGCACCCTTGTAAGAGCCCACCTGAATTGTAACCAGTTCATTTAAATCAGTAGAACGATTGAGGCATTACATGTAGAAAGAAACAACAAAAGAAATGATACTTTTCACTGTACTCATGGCTGGATACTATGTCATGGATGTGACTATTGGAAGTGCAGATATCCACAACTTTTGAGTATAAGTAACTCAGAAGCATACTGCGAGGAGCTAGTGTTCTGCAGTTTGTACAAAGTCCATATTTTTAAGAAGCAGAAGATATGCATGCTTGAGATTCCTTGGTAGTCTCTCTTTGAAGGTGCATATAGCATCATTACACCCTATCCATCTACCACTGTATCTGTGTCAGGTTAAGATAGCACAGAAGGTTCTGTGGTGGAACATTTTTTGTGTGAGTGTCAAAATGCATCTGTCCAAACATGACTCTACCAGAAGTAAAGTCTGTTACTGGTGTCACAACTTTGACTCCATGCAAGTCAAATTGTTGTAGTACAATCATAAGATAGTTTGCAGAATGTGTAACTGTCAGAGACTGTGTGGTGTTTCTGCCACATCTTTGACACTCCCACCCAGACTTTGCATGACTAAACAACTTTTTGAAGATGGGTCATCCAGGATATACACAGAAATCCACAGCATGTTATCTGTCACTTCTCTTTCTATCTTACCACAGGACAGACATATATACTTGGACACATAGCTAACTGTGAAGTACTGCCTTACTGGAATGTGTTCATCCTCCAAAGTACTAATAATAGCCATCATGATCATGAACTCTGTAACATCTTGCTGAGCATTATCAGCAAATGTTCTTTATCCATGTTAAGCTGTCAGAACTACATGGAGTTGTGTTAGTGTGTGCAGGCTGGTAACTTGCTGTTGACTGGCACTTACAACTTGCTTCAGCAAATCAGACAAAACTATCAATTGAGAAGCACTAATCATGTCAACAAACTCTTGCATATGAAGAAACACCTGCATTGCAGAGTTAGCATAGCAGTTTATTGCAGTACTGTTGTCAAATGTTACCATTGCAGAGAGACCGACACTTCTTTGCTGGTAATGATCTGGTTTGATACAGAAATGTCTTTTATAAGCTGCAATTTTATTGGACATCTCTCAGTGTACTGTTGGTAATCAAGATTGTCAAATTTCACCACAGCCATCTCAACAAATATTCTCTGAATATCATATTGTAATTCAATTATGTGCCTCATTGCACAATTGACAAGTTCACTAGCCACATCAAGATTATGATATAGCATGACATGTTCATTCTTACACACTGTGAGAGCTGCCTCCAAACCAGCTAACCGTGACATACCTGAGGTCAATTCTTCCAGCTGTTCAACTATCTTTGATACCATCTTTGGACTTACGCAGGCACCATCAATTAAATAAAGTGATGATAGCATCAGAATTGGTGGCTGCTGTCTCTCCACTATAATTTGGTGGAATTCTGGATACTGTTTAATTCTTGGCATCAAACAGACAATGTATCTTCCATTAGTGAATAGCTTTAAAAATTGATTACATGCATCAAGCATGGAAGTATCACTTTTGTCTATGACATGTGTCTTCAAAAGTGTTGCATTGGAAGGTGACTAGTTTCCAATGTGAGCCACATCATATAGAACTTTGTATTTAAGATCAGCACTCATCTCATATTCTGAAACAGTTCAACTCCCATACATTTATTCCACCAAAGCACCCAATAATCTGTTTAGCTTTCTTGACAGAAAGTGTTGAGAAAATATGCTGACCATTCACAGGTGTTAGCTGAAGAAGGTCTCAAAAACCAAAAATATTTTTCTCCAAAAGGGAACATCATCATCTGCAACAACAATCTCCTACAGATGTAGGTGAATGAAGGCAAGATGAACATTGGAAACCAGGCTGATCTCATCAATAATCAAGTGTTCCATCTTGTCAAACATGATCTGTAGCTCACTTGCAACTTAAATGAAAATTTGTGGTACTCACCTGACTTGTCATGTGCAACAGGCAGCACAAAAAGACGGTGCAGTGTTACTCCACCTATGTTGTATGCTGCTAGCCCAGTTGAAGGTGTCACAATGACAGATGTTGCTAGTCCAGTATGTTTACATATTTCTGCCCTAGTGGCTTCAGCAAGGAAACATTTGCCTGTCCCAAAAGAACCACATACAAACATATGCAGTCATCTGTGTTTATAACAAGTGCGCTCCTTGTTCCGATGCCACATACCATACTTTATGGCATACGTCACAGCAGTATAGACACTTTCCTGATGTGATTTCAACTACTGCTGGATTATGCAACTCTTGGTGCTGAAGTGGCATGCCTGTTGCATAGCACTTTCAACCTCTGACATCAGCAATGCTGAATCATTAACATGTAAGGGTGGTCCCAGCTCCTTGTCCCTCTGGGTCACAAATTTCTTGTAAATTTACTGGAGTATGTTCTTCCAGTTGTTGTCTAGACTTTTAAAGTTGCACTTTTTCTTACTGTAATCTGTTAATATAAGCAACTGTTGCTTCAGTCTTGAAGGTCTCATAGCTCAGCTTGAACTGCTCCTCAAATGTGTCACAGTCAGCTTTCTGTGAGCTTTCTTCTCTCCATTCCTTGAACAGGAAAAGGAGAGCGAAGTAGTAATGCTCCTTCTTCTCTGCAACTTTGAGACTGAGCTGGCAATGATCAATCAACAAAAGCTTCCACCTTTTGAAAAGACTGCCCTGTAAGCCTGTCTTTTTGGTATATCTGTCTTGCAGGATCCAACTCAACTCCAAACTTGTAGTTGTACCATTGAGTAACATCAAAGAGACAAATGTTCTCTATGGTGTTGTGGTACTATGAACAGTATGTGTCAATTAAATTGTCCTTCAGTTTCCAATGTGGAGGCCCAGGCTATAAATTGCACTTCTCACAAATATTGGGAATCTGGAGAAAAAGAAGGGAGGCTATTGATTTACTGCACTAGGGTGCAACAAACTGCCAAACACATGGGGATGATCCACTTACCCACAAGGGAAATTATGGTAGACCATAAAAAGATTAACCAGGGGATTCAAAACTACTCTAAAAGCTTATACTCCTCCAGGAGGATCTCTTCAATCTCACATCTAGACAGCTTTCTGCAAGATATCAACCTTTCCACAATGACTGTGTATCAATGCCAGCAGCTAGATGCTCCAATCTCACTTTTGAAAATTGAAGCTGCAGTGAAGGCTTCCTCAAAGGGAAAGTCCCCTGATTCAGACTGGATCCCTGTCAATTCTTACCACTCCTTGTTATCTGCCATTAGACAGTTCCTTAAGGAGGTCTTTCAGGAAGCATATAGGAAAGGACAATTGCCACAGTCAATGACTGAGGCCTTGTTGACTTTAATTCCTAAATCAGGCAAGCACTGTATCAACAACTGGTATCCTGCTATCGACCAATATCCTTATTGAATGCAGGCACCAAGATCCTGGCAAAGGGGCTAGCAACTCATCTTCAGCACTTCATTCCCCAGAGGGTGATTAACTTGTGGAATAGTTTACCCACGGACTAAAGTCCTTTTCAAAATAAATCAGGATAAATACATAGAAAGGGGAGGAGAATTATGATACTATATGGAAGACTAAGGAGCTAATTGTGGGCACTCTGCCCTTTCTGCTCCTTCTCAATAATGACAATAGTGACAATATTATCGAGAAATATCAGACAGCTTTTGACAAAGGTAGATTGGTTAAGGACAACCTCAGAGCAATAATGGATGCCATCTGGGCAGCATCACAGTCTCCCATCCCTTCAATTTTGATCAGTGTGGATACAGAAAAAGTATTTGATTAGGTGGAATTGCAATACTTATATCAAGCAATGGGTGCATTTGGGGTCAGTCCATCATTCTTGTCTTGGGTGAAACTTCTGAATACCAATCCTTCAGCATCTGTCATAATAGGAGCTTCCAATTCCCCACACATCAAGCTTCATAGAAGTATGAGACAGGGATGCCCACTGTCACTGTTATTATTTTTGGTAGCACTGGAACCTCTATTGAAGAAGATTAGATACTTCCCTCAACATAACAGGCATGCAGTGTGGCTCATTGTGTCTTACCACCCTGGCCTATGTTGATGACTTGTTAGTAGCCCAGAGGTCTCCCTTCCTGTCCTGTTTACTATTCTCAATAAATTCTCAGATCTTTCTGGTTTAAAACTCAATTTGGACATGATGGAAGTGTTATCACTAAATTATCAAGTACAAAGGAGCTTCATAGAGCACCTTGGTCTTAGATGGAACACCACACACTTGATATATTTGGGAGTGATCTTACCTGTAGACATGCACACAATTATAGAAATAAACCTACAGCCTCTCAATCAGGTGACTTTAGTAGGTGGAAGAAACTTAAACTATCCTTTTGTGGGTAGATAGCAGCTTATAAAATTATGACTTTCCCCAGAATACTATTCTCTCTTAATAATCTCTCTGTACCCATTTCTCAAACTCAATTTGATCATTTTAAAAGACTCTTTGGGACATTCCTCTGGGAAGGTGCAAAGTCATGATTTAGCTTCCAAAAGCTTCACTCCTCAGTTTGGAAAGAGGGTGGGCTGTACCCTGCTTTTGGGCTTACCATCACTCAGGTGGAATAAAACAAAACCTTAATTGGCTTATCCCCCCACAAGTCAAACACCAGCAGTGGCACTGGAAACATTTTCAAGTGAGGGTGCTGAAAGCTATTAAATAAAACTATAAACCCTGTATAGGAAGCCATAGGGAGAACCCCTAGTTCCAGCACCTATGAACACCAGCCTGGCTTCCCCTTGAGGATGGCCATGAAGGGGGTCCCCCCAGGCTCAACAAGACCCAGCCAATTGCTCCACAGTGCTAGTATCCCCATACATAAATTTGCTTCCCAGACATGGAACACTCTCTTTAAACAACACGGCAGTAATATGAGCTCACTAGGTTGCTGGGAACCTGTTTGGCATAATCACAGATTAAAGGTGGGGGAACCTACATCTTGGAGTAATTGGAATGAAAGAGGCATTTAGAGGGTGAAGCATTTATGGTATCCCAGATCAACACACTTAGGTACCTTTCAGCAGATGGTGAATAGCTGGGGTTTCCCACGAATGGATTTCTGGTGATACCTTCAGATTCAACAGATATTACTGAAGGTGCTCCACCCCCAGTTCCAATGGGAAATACACCTTTGAGTCAGCTTTTGGACTCTTTGGATGCAGAATCCCCTGTGCCTTAGGTACCGTATCTATGGACTATCTCTTGGATCCTCATAGCCCCTCATTAAATGCCCAAAAAAGGACATGGGAGCAGGAGTTAAAGTTTGTACTGTCAGATGAGGAATGGGTGGGTCTGACAAGGGGGGCACACTCTCATTTTTGAGACTGTAGGTACCAATCATACAGAAAAAAGATTATTCATAGATGTTACTGCACTCCCGCTGTTTTAAAAAGTATGGAACTCCTGCCATCAGAGGAATGTTGGTGTTGCCACAATGACGCAGGTACACTTACACATATTCTCTGGTCCTGCCCAGCTCTTGAAGAATACTGAGAACATATTTTAAGTTTTTGTAGCCAGGGTTTGGCCCAGAAAATTCCCCAGCACCCAGTTTTTTGGATCCTAGGTGGGTGTTCTCATTCCCATCCATCAGGGGGAGCATGATAAATGGGCTATGTCCAGCCACACTAGAAGCTAAGAGGCAGATCCTGCTTCAGTGAAGATCACCCCCCTCATTATTTACTGATTGGTTAGCTGCATAGTGTTAAATTAGGACACTACAAGAGACTCTCCCACCTGGCTATTGACAATCTACTGAGACATAAGAACATGTATGGCCATTTTTAGATTTCCTGCATCACAACTCTAGTGCACCAAAGTCTAGTTCCAGAACCTACTCTTTAAGGGTAATAATGTTGTATTACGTAAATGTCTACTGTGTGTTAGTTATAAGTTGTTATAACCTTAAATGTAGTATTACTTTATAAAACTTCCTTTAGGTTCCATTTGTAAGTAATGGTGTTGTAATGGATGCTGTTCTCTGATTTAAGTCATTGTCTTCCTTAGTTGTTATGTTATGCTTATGAAATGTTTGTGATTCCTTGAAATGTATGTTTGTATATATTTTTTATTCTTCAATAAAATGTTTTAACAAAATTGTTCTTCAAGATATTTGTTGAAGATGGCCTGTTTGCTGCAAGCCCTTTGATATGATCATGTGATTTGAGGACATAACATCCCTTTTCTTTGTAGTCAACATTCAGGTACCATATTGACTCAGATTCTCCACACAGGCAGGTTCAGATCAACTGGTCAGTGGCTTCATAGGTTCCACATTCATGGTGTGACAGTGTTTGTAACCCTAGTGACCACAGCCATGAAGAGATCGATATGCTGCTGTTTCATAAATCTTTCCAAAGCTCCTGCAAGCAGATATGCTCATGTTTGGTAATGGATGAAGTCACATACTTTACCAAGGCCATGGAATTGTCTGCAACAAATTGCACATCAATGTTAGCCTGCCACATCAACAACAAAGATGGATTGCAATAATTATGAATGCCTCATTTCACTTTCTAGGCAATACATACTCTCTGTGTATTTTGCTTTCAGATGATGGTGCATGGCAAAGGACAAATACTTCATGTGGCCATTTTCACACACACACACACACACATACACATACATCTCAGAAATCCTTGTGTACCAGTTGCCATGATTTTTCATCTTTTTATGACAGTATATACAACACAAATGATGCTGGAATTTTTCCACCAGTTTCCATTGAGTTGGACTGTCATACTTGTCAGTGACCTGACATGTGATGTACTGCATGATAAACTTGAGGATCTCAGAGTCCTCACTGTCACCAATGTGGGGAGCATCCTTTACCCACAGCCGCATCTGCATATGAGGAGCCCCAAGTGCCTAATATTCTACTCTCCTTTTGGATCAGTTCTGCAGCTGTCATACCATCCAAATCTGTAGTCAGCTGCAGCGTATGGGCAATGGACGCAGACAGTATACTTAACTCACTCCCCCACAATAGGTGAAATACTGAATATTTCATCTGAACTTACTATCAGAATGAAACATTCTGGATGCTTGGTACTCAACTCCAGGAACATATACCTCATGGTCATCCAAGCAACCACCAATGCCATGCAGAAACAGTTCAGGAAAATGTGCTTCCAATGTGATCTCCCAGAGACTAACAGGACTCCCTTAAACCTGCTTCATCTGCTACACATCAATATTATCAAATACTGGATCCTTGCCATGCAGTGGATGGATTGTATACTGTTCATGCACACTCTCATTTGTGTTCATTGAGACCTTCTCAATCATTGTTTTTTTAGTGTCTAGTATTCCAAATTGACCATCAATATCAGCAAGCTGATCCACATTTATACCTTTATACAATGGGTTTGTACACTTTAAATAGTGTAGAGCATTTTTCACTTTTCCTACATTGACAATTTCCTGCCAAATTGTTTCAGGCTTTGTTGGAACACCATTCACCAAAATCACAGTAGTATTGTCCCTAGTTGTTGTCTCAGCATTTTCCTGAAGTGGAGTTGCAGACATATAATATAACACTTCAGTGATTTAATGAACTATTTTTGTGACATGTTTTTCATGTTTGTATTTAGTCTCAATTTTATTTGAAACAGCTTCAGTATCTGAATTAGAATCTGATCAAATAAATTCAAGCTGGCTATCTCAGGAGAGGTAACATCTGACTCCATGTTGTTTAGCACAGACCTAGGAGGCAAAGTGTTTGATTTTTATCTTTTGAAAACAGTATGAACACATTCACTGTTTCCTGTGAATGATAGTAACTCTTTAGTAAGAGGTATGCAATCAAGTGACCCCACATTTCTTTCCACTTTGGAATGTTAGACAGGTCAACCTTTACTGTTTGCTCACAGCAGAATAGGTGGTTGTGTGAAATAAACTCATACTCAAAGTTTTGTCTCTCAGCCAGCTCATATGTGGCAATTTCATTACCACATTTCTGGATCAACTGTTATTCTTTTACTGTCACATATTGATACATATGTTCTGGGCTGCATACCAAACTTCATCAGAAGGTGCTTTACACTCTTTTAGCTGCCTAATAAAAATTAAGTGCAGCTTCCATGTCACCTTCAGACAATAAAGAATCCAACTGTGTGAAGCTTGTAACAACAATTCTGACATGATACAATTTTGCCACAGATTTTCACATTCCTGAATTGTGTACAGCAATCATATGGAAGAGATGGAATATGCTGTCACAAGCCCCAGTTTGTAAACATGCCAGAGAATGGCCCATCAATGCACGGTAGGATCTAATCTCACATTGTCAATGTTTTGAATGAGACTGTATTTCTCACTACTTTTTGGGGTGAGAAATACTTTCAAAAAATGTTCCACCTCATTAAAACATGTTTCCTCTGATACTGCATGTGTCATCACATGTCGATGTGAGATACCGTTCCTTTCTCTGATTTGAATCCAACAGATTTTCTTCAGCTATCTCATGCAATTCAGCATCTTGAAGCACTGGCAAAACACTCTGTGCTTTTCCTGCTTCATCTACAGAGAGATCCACTTTTTGCTTACTGTGAAGATAACTTTCTTCCCAGAAATATGTCTCAGTATACTGAGTGTGTAGCCAATATCCAGCAAATACTAAACAGAAATTATCTCTGCTTAGATGTTCAGTCATCAAATCTAACTTTAATATTCTCAATTTTTTTGCTAAACATATCAGTTGGAGCCATTGACTGTCATGACTGTACATTAGTGGCCATCTGGACAAACTGTTTTATTTTCAGACGTAGTTTCATCTGGTAATTTTTTCTCTTTATTTTCTACCACTACGTCTCACTATGGTAGATATCATTCACTCAACTTTGACCCTAGCAGACAGCATTCTGAAATATTTCACTCTTCTCTGATGCCTTCTGGCTACTGTAACATTTGTACTTTTTTTTGTTTTAACTTGTGAGTCCTAGTTGCCTTTTAATGGTTGACTTTAGACTTCTTTACTTTTTTGGTAACCTACATTTTTTTGCATAGCAAACACTGATCGTTGTTGCCACATGTTGTAGACTTTGGTTGTGATCGCAAATTCTCTCACTGTAAGTATTACCTGAGCAACCACTCCCGTCGTCACGGGGCAAAAACCACACCACTGGGTTTTGTCTTAACGTCGCTTTATTTGATCAAATCTTACACATGCATGTGGGACTTCTACAAAGGAGACCGTCCCTGATTAAAGTTTACAGTAGCTTTTTATAAGCTAGATTTTGCACTTCTTATCTTGAAAAAATACCAACATTTCAGTATGAGCCAATCATAAAACAGCATAACAAGTTTTCAGCAATGTAAAAGAAAAAACATGTTGATATGTAAGTACTTTTCCACTGCAATTCATTTCTTTCCCATTACTGCTTGATACATATGCCTGGGTCAAGCTGACCTGAGAGAGACAATGAGTTTCACTCACACCATAGTAACGTACAGCTTGCCTTCAATGCCACTATGTGCTGTTATCTTTATATTTTGCCCAGGCATGCTCTTATCTTTATATTTTGTCCAAGCCTGTTATTCAGGCTGGTACAATCAGTTCTGCTCAGTTTTATCTAGCTTTCTGTTTTCACAAATGTACCTCAAGTAACCTCAGTACAAATTCTATAACCCTTAAAAAGAAACATGAACTCAGAAATTTCTACTACATTCATTATTACTTTGTTACAGCATGGCTTTCAAAGCAAGTATAACTTCAAGGCATATAATAGCAAATATAGCTTTAGGATATATAAAGAAGCATATATAAAAATTCCTCACACTCTCCACCCTTTTGATACTTTGTATCAACATTAACTATTATACTTTAGTCACATCTGGTATATCAAGAACGGGAAATAACCCTGGCTAATTCTTGGGTCTTGGTCCTCGGGTGTAGTAAGGTGCAGCTGGTGATTTCGTATGTGGCGACAAGGTGCTGCTACAATTGTCGCAAGAGAAATTTGAGCAACACAATTAGGAGCCATAATGCCAGTATCACCACCATGATTACTGCCACCCAGTGGAGGAGGGTAGTGCCCCAGTCACCAAATATGCTTGAGAACCATGACCAGGGGTCCCAGTCCTGCGATACAGGTGCATGCTCACTTAGAACACATTGCTGTAGCATTCGTATTCCCTCAATTACTTGCTCAAGTTCTTGGAATTATCTGGTATATAGGTGCAGCATTCTTCCCCATAAGGCGCATAACCCCTTATGAAGCTAATACATAATCAAGTGCGGCTCTATTCTGCAAAGCTATGATTCTAAGTGCTTTAATTTCAACTGTCAGCAAGTCAGTTGATTTCAAGGTATCATTAATTAATGTTTCTAACTCATAGCTTAACGGGTCAATGTAATGCATGTTTTGAACAACACCCCACCATGGGAAGATTCCTGCCCCAAATTTTTCCCCCACTGGGACACGTTTATTCACGTCCGGCACCTCCCTTTTTTGAATTTGATTTATATAGCTTACACGCTGATGTATAGCAGATGCATTGTACTTATATACATGGGCCGCAGGGTGGAGTGTGGCTAGATAGCAGCATCCCGTCCACCCCATAGGTAGGAAAAAATAAGCCCTATCCCCACATACCCAGTATAGACCTGACAGACTGCCCATGGCAGTGAAATCAGGATGTACTGTGTGGGCATCTGCTTGAGAGCAGTTGGTTATGGTGGACTCGGACTTGGTGGTGCTGTTGTAGTGCCTACAATATTGGCACGTGGACCATCCCAGTGGCGCTAAACTCACTGTTAATTGTTTATTACACAGGCAAAGCCTGGCTGATATTTTCTGTTGTCTAACATCTAGATACAACGGGGTTGACACATTTGTATCATTCGGTGGGCTGTACCATGCAGTAAAATCATGCCCCCGAAACACAGTTAGGTTCTTTATTTTGTTTGTAGCATAATCTGGGGCATTAGTGATATTTCTTCCCCTAATGGCACCGAGAATCTCGCTGGCCTCAGTGCTATTTACAGGCTTGGGTTTTAGGTGGAGCCCTACGGCTGCAGAGAAAGGAGAGCTAGTGCATACATAGCAATCAGAGACATTAGCATTATTAGCATGTAAGTTCATTAAAGTCCACCAAGTGTTCGTAATGTGCAATGGCTCTGTGCTGCGGTGGGAGCAGTTGCCTCCCTCGTATCCAGAGCCCCATAGCAAAAATAGCAGCGATAGTCCGAACGAAAACAGAACGATAATAATTTTCATGGTTGCTCAGTTCACTGTGCAATGGTATCGACTGTAGAGGCTGTCACCAAACGACAATGAGATGCGTGAATCCATGTTTCTCTCTCCGCGATCTTTATGGCAGTGGCGGTAGTCAGGAGCACTTGAAACGGTCCTCACCACCTCGGGGCGCACCACTTTTTTCTTCGGAAGTCCTTGCTGACCACGAAGTCTCCTGGCTGTATCCTATGCAAGGGTCCTTCCAAGGGAACTGGAATTACGGCTTTTACCCTAGGATAGAGAGATCTTAAAACAGCATTAAGAGATAAACAATAGGCAATCATTTCATTATCTAAACCGTGCAATGTTATTCGGTTTTGTGGGAAGGGGACATTTGTCATTCTGAGAGGCCTTTCCATCAAAATTTCATGAGGTGATAAACCCACGGGGCCAGCTCTCCCCCTCATACTCATTAGGGCTATTGGTAGTGCTTTTACCCAACTAAGGCCAGTATCTGCCATAATTTTGGTCAATTTTAGCTTTAATGTCTGATTTGCCCTTTCTACTGCCCCTCCCGATTGTGGGTGGTAGGCACAGTGCATTCGTAAATCCACTTGCAGTGCCTCACACAAGGTTCTGATGACTTCATTTGCAAAATGCGAGCCATTATCGCTGGAGAGCCGGGTGGGAATCCCCCACCTTGGTATGATTTCTCTAATCAGGGCCTTTGCTACTGTACAGGCCGTGGTTTTCCGTACTGGGAATGCTTCTACCCACTTTGAAAACATGTCTATAATCACTAAGCAATATTTATACCCTTCACACGGGTTTAGCTCAATAAAATCCATCATTAAATGTTCAAAAGGTCCTGTAGGAAAAGGATGGGCAGAGGGGGTTACTTGGAGTCCTCTGCCAACATTATTTTGCATACATATTACACACTTTTACAAAAATCTTCAACATATACGGTAAAGCCAACAACATACCAATGTTTATTTACAAGGTCGACCACTCCACTTTTTGAAACATGATCGGCCCCATGGGCCAATTTTGCCAAAAAGGGAAATACTGCTGAGGGCAGGCAGAGCCTGCCATCGGGGTTTGTCCATACCTTAGTGCTAGCATCAAATTTACAGTTTGTTTGCCAGTTACGTTTCTCTTTTACACTGGCCGACTGTTGTAAAGTTGCAACATCCTTTATTGAGAATAAATCAAGTTGGTTAGTTATAGTCAAAGACATTTGAAATTTCGGAACACTCCCAGAAAGAGCTAATTCCTTTGCAGCTGCATCAGCCCTCGCATTTTCTGCAGAGACAAAATCTTGGTAAGAAGTATGGGCTTGACATTTTACAATTGCTAACTTTTCTGGCTTCTAGATTGCTAACAAAAGATTTTTTACCAAATTCGCATGCGCAATAGGTTTTCCAGCTGCTGTTAAAAACCCTCTGTGTTTCCATAAGGTGCCAAAATCATGAGCTACCCCAAATGCATATCGACTATCTGTGTATATGTTAACTGTTTTACCCTCGGCTATTATACAAGCTCTCATCAGAGCTATGAGTTCAGCAGCTTGGGCTGACATTCGTGGGGGTAACTTTGCTCCTTCCACGACATAGTTTGGAGTACACACTGCATAACCTACCAAGGAGGATCCTTTTTCGTCTCTTTGTGCTGAGCCGTCAACAAATAATTCTAAGTCTGCATTTTGTATGGGTACGTCAGTGATATCCGGTCGAGGCTTACAGTCTAAGTCAATTACTTGCCCACAGTCATGCTCCTCCCTCCTCCGGGTGGGGAGCAACGTCGCTGAGGTTTAAAATGGTGCACCTTTTCAAAGTTATGTTAGACATGGTTAGTAACATTTTGATACTGAAGCAATCGTGCAGGCGTTAAATGAGCTGTGCGAGCTTGTAGCAGACTAGAACGTACAGAATGAGGCACATGCACTGTCAAAGCACAGAATCCTACCAAATCCATGCATGCCAACACCGCTTCAGTAGCCGCTGCCACTGACTGCAAGCAAGACACCATCCCACATACCACTGAGTCCAAACGCTTCGAGTAATATGCTATGGGCCTCTGCCCCCCTCCATGCTCCTGTGTCAATACAGCTGACATGTAACCTCCCTTACCATTTACTGAACAAATTGAAACCCTTCTCATAATTTGGTAGTCCCAAACAGGGACTTGTGATCAATACATTTTAAGTTTTGCAAAACTGGTCTCTAGACCAGGTGTCCACCTGATCTCCTCATTCATCTGCATTTTTGTGCCATATATGGCTTCATGGAGGGTTGTGCCAACATAGCATATCCACTATCCAAGCTCTGCAATAGCCCACCATACCCAAAAAGACATAATTTGCTGCTTTGTAACTGGGCGTGGCCATGCTGCTATGTTTTTAATTCTCTCAGGGTCTAACTTTCTACCACTGCCAGACAACACATGACCCAAATATTTCACTTGCTCTTTTACACAATTGCAATTTTTCTCGAGACACTTTATGCCCATTCTCAGCCAAGAAAAGTAATAAAGCTTTTGTATCCTGTTCATTTGCTTCCTTACTGGGGCTGTAAGCAATAAATCATCCACATACTGTATTAGGGTACTGCCCAATGGGGGCACAAAGTGGATAGATTCTCTCTCATTTGAGCTGAGAATACTGCTGGAGACTCAGCATAGCCTTGGGGCATGTGAGTCCAGGTCCACTTTTCCTTTGTAAGTGAATGCAAACCATTCCTGGCTACTGGGTTCTCGGGATACTATAAAGCGCATTTGCTAAATCAATGACTGTGAAATAACAGCTGTTATGTGGAATGGATGACAATACTGTAATTGGGTTTGGCACTACCGGGGTACGCACATGTACTGCTTCATTTACCGCTCTCAGGTCCTGTACAAAGCGGTAACTTCCATTTGGCTTTCTCACTGGTAAAATTGGTGTATTTACCGTTGCATATGGGCAGGGGACAATTACTCCCCTCTCCACTAATGCTGCATGCACTGGGGCTATTCCCTCCTCCGCCTCTTTACCCAGCAGATATTGATGCCTATTCGGTCTGTAAGAGGACTTTGGCTTGACCATAAGGGGTTGTGCATTCTTCAGTAATCCCACATCATACTTTGATTCTGCCCATAGCTTTGCTGGTAACTCATTTATCCAACTTACACTCTCCTGCATGCCTATTTCTTCACAAACCTTTCGACATTCACTTCTCTCTTTCATCCTCTCGTACCTGAACTTTTCTGTTGATTATGTATTTTCACAATTTCCAGCCTTGATATTAGCTTGCTTCCTACACGTTCCCAATCACGCAACTGTACCATTTCTGCTACCCATGACCCCAATTCCTTCCACTCAAGGGGGGCTCTCTGGCAAAAGAAATGTGTGATATGACCCTGGCACTTGGAATACTTTCAATTGCTCTGCATTTAGTCTGACTGAGGCTGCACAACAATTCTTTGCCACATATATCTCTGACACCCAGATGGTCTGCTCTGGGCTGTTTTCCCCACTCTTTGCACTCATAATCCATGTCCCGACCCCTTTGCATAGTGTGTAGTGCAATGCAAATCTGTTTGTAACTGCAACCTACGATGTGTTATTTCTTCTGCCCACCCTTGTAACCACACACATTTCCCTTGGTTCTGTCAGTTCCCAGTTATACAGCCAATCCCTGTTCTTTCAGCTATACATGGGTACAAGCTTATTCTGGTGCTTCATATTGACCCTCCTGAGGTACAAGTAATTTGGCATTTACCTTGACAGGAGATCCCTTCCCAATAAATTCACAGGACAGGTCATGCTACTGAGGAAAATATGTTGTAATTCCATTTTCCACACCGAACTGGTAATGAGATTGTCAATTGCTCTCTTTGTGGTACTCCTGATTACCCCTATTGTTGTCACCATTTGACTGGATAAGGTGCATTTAACTGCTTCTTTGAATTACTGACATTGAGGCACCTGTGTCTATCAAGAAGGTCAACTTGGTGTTCATGATTATTAAGTCTATTACTGGACTACCTTCTGGCGTTGTTGAACTGCCAGCATTTGTGAAAGGGAGGAGTGTTCCTCTAACCTTCAGCTGTCATTGGCAAAGCCAACATTATTAGTCCAGAACTGAGGATCCAGGATTTCCTCCATCCTTGCTGCTGATTTGGCTGCCACTGTTGTGGAGCAGGAGGTGGTGGCAGAGGCAAGAGGGCATTGGAATCTTGATTACGCTGTCACTGGTTTGCCTTTACACAATTTCCCGCTTTGTGTTCCTGTTTTCCACAAGCAAAGCAGATGATACCCCCTCGGTCGGGTCTTTGTCCTGCGTTCCTTCCGATGGTTGCCCTTTTCCCCTCCTCCTGTGGATAACCTCCATTATTTCGTCCTCTGTCTTCTTCTGTTGCCATTTCCACCTCCCTGTTGGGGCTGCTTATTGTCTCTTTCAAAATACATTAGCTGAGCCTTTTCTAGCTTTCTCTTTCTTTCCTTTTGTATCTCCTTCTGCTGTCTCTCAGCATGTTCAGATCAGGCACTAGGTCAACCATTTTCATTGTCTCCCATCCAATGCACACTGTGGTAACTCCCAATCTAATTGGCTCACTCAGTCCAGTGCAAAAGCCATACCCAACTGATGCTGGTATGCGAGTTATCCTGTCCAATACTGGAAAATTGCTTAAAGACCCCTGCAATCTTTTCCTTGTAATCACAGACTGATTCCTCATCTTTCTGTCTCAGTATCCGGATGCGAGGCCAGTCTGTCACATCCCTGTATGCTTCCTGTAGTTTTATGCACACAGCATTAAATTGTGGCATAATTTCAGCCCTTGGCTCTCTGGGTCCCAGCTTCCTCTTTATCTTCCTCCCACATGCCCTTTAATGTTCTCAAAACATTCTCCAACCTCAGTCGTAGATAGTTCATACATTTTGATTAAGTTTGTTAACTCCTTGATATATTCTTCTATGTTATTCTGAGGCTTTGCTATATCTTTCAGGCCTCTCTCAACTCCTCAGGGTTCCATGGGCGGTCCACTTCAATGTATTTAGGGACTGCAGGCTGGTCTGTGGTAGCGGTCTCCCTGCCTCGGGTGTGGGTTGGGATAATGTATCAAAAGGCAACTGCTGTTTTAGTTCTTTCTTCCCCTGCCTGTTTTGGGCCCTTAGCCCTTGCATTAGTTGCCTAAACACCCAAACCTTTCCATCTCCTGGCCCTGTACCTTTCCCACCAGTGACATAGATTTCACTGCTTCAACCAGGTCCTCTTCCGTCCCTCTATTTCTATCTCCTCATCCGGTCAGTGTCCAGCTGAACAGGGGTGGGGACCATTAGGGTTCTGACCGCAACCTCCCGCACAGAGTCTGGGAGGTTGAACAGGCTGTTTTGATTGGTGAGACCTGAGTTGGTAGGGCAGCCTGTTGTATGACTTGCGCTGGTTGTACTGCTTGGGCTGGTTGTACTACTTGGGCTGGTTGGGCCACCTGTGCTTGCTGAGCAGGAAGGGCAGCCTGCACAGCTGGGGCAGCTTGTTGTTCAGGCTGCACTACTCCCTGTATGGTGGCCTTCTGGCACCATCCCTGCCTGTGGTTCCGGCTGAACAGTTGGTGGAATGGGCCGATATGGTGGGGGGGTATCGTGATGGTGAAACACCCTCCTACAGCGTTCAGTTTCTTCCTCCTCTTGCTTTACCATTAATCCCTTTACTTGATTTTCATGTCGCCTTTCTGCCTCTCTTTCCCATATTCTAAACCTTGACCAGTCTACCTTGCACCCTTTTTGTTTGCTCTTTTCTTTTTCTTCCAATGCTATTCTTGCTTCCTTTAGTACATCTATACTTGAGGGCACCCATAAGGAAATATTCCCTGGTCAACTTATGCCATTGTCCTATCTCAGAGACCGAATCTGGCCAAACTTATCAACCATACATTTGCTGGTCCAGATAATACTAACTCTGGACCTAGGTTATTTTTGTTCCCTTGTTTCCCATTTTATCTAGGCCTGTTCTTTATAGTGCACACTCGCCCAAGGTATACTATGTACTTACAGTGATGATGAGTATCGCAGCCCCTAGGCATCACGTCCTGATGGGGTTCCACAAAATGTCCTTCTTTTGTCCAAGGAAACAAACCGATCACAGGTGACACGGACCGAAGAACTCATCCTGCCGACTACGCCAAAACTGTGATCGCAAATTCTCTCACTGTAAGTATTACCTGAGCAACCACTCCCGTCGTCACGGGGCAAAAACCACACCACTGGGTTTTGTCTTAACGTCGCTTTATTTGATCAAATCTTACACATGCATGTGGGACTTCTACAAAGGAGACCGTCCCTGATTAAAGTTTACAGCAGCTTTTTATAAGCTAGATTTTGCACTTCTTATCTTGAAAAATACCAACATTTCAGTATGAGCCAATCATAAAACAGCATAACAAGTTTTCAGCAATGTAAAAAGAAAAAACATGTTGATATGTATGAGGTACTTTTCCACTGCAATTCATTTCTTTCCCATTACTGCTTGATACATATGCCTGGGTCAAGCTGACCTGAGAGAGACAATGAGTTTCACTCACACCATAGTAACATACAGCTTGCCTTCAATGCCACTATGTGCTGTTATCTTTATATTTTGCCCAGGCATGCTCTTATCTTTATATTTTGTCCAAGTCTGTTATTCAGGCTGGTACAACCAGTTCTGCTCAGTTTTATCTAGCTTTCTGTTTTCACAAATGTACCTCAAGTAACCTCAGTACAATTTCTATAACCCTTAAAAAGAAAACATGAACTCAGAAATTTCTACTACATTCATTATTACTTTGTTACAGCATGGCTTTCAAAGCAAGCATAACTTCAAGGCATATAATAGCAAATATAGCTTTAGGATATGTAAAAGAAGCATATATAAAAATTCCCTCACAGGTACCTTTTCCTTTGGTTTCAAGTGAGAGGCATGACTCACTGCTTCATGTGTACAGCCTGATACTACACCATCAGCCTTGTAAGGCAAATCACGGATACCAAAATACCTCTTTTCTTTTTCTGGTTTGTGTTCATACTATAGTAGTCATCTTTTCTTGCAGTAAGAATTTCTCATAGTTGAATCCTTCTGTAAAAACTGAAAAGAAAAAAAACAGAAAAAATTACTACCCTCTGAAATAGTAAGCTTCCACACAATCTGAACAAAAAAGACAAAACACAAATTATTATACAGTAGTAAAGTGTGACAAGTACTTTTTCCCTGCTGACAAACACATTTACTATACTTCAATACATATAAACAACAAAATGGATGATGAGCAATGCAGTCCCACTGCAAAACTAGGATAATTATGACATACGAACACATTAATCTGCCAGCAGAAACAGGCCACATGGTCTAGCAAGTCTGCTCAAATGTGCAGCTAGCACCCATACATTGCAGCTACTCCACCCCCTTACAATTACCCCCCTCACCCTGTTCCATCCCCTTTTAGAACTGCTCACTCTCTAGCAGGATACCACTTCCTCTGACAGAGTGTTCCACTTAGCCACAACCCTCTCTGTGAAAAAGTGTCTGTTCATTTCTCTCCTATATATTTCCCCTCCAAGCAGAGACCATGCCATCTTGTTTCTCTCCCCCCCTCCACAACTTAAATACCCCTTCAGTACCTGACCTGTTTATCCCCTTTAAGTACTTAAAGGTCTCAGTCACATCCCCCAATCCCTCCTCTCTTCCAGGGAGTACATATTCAACTCACCCAGCCTTTCCTCATAGGGTTTTTCCTCCAATCCTTGTATCATTTTTGTTGCTCTGCGCAGTACCCCTTTCAGTAATCAGACAGCCTTCTTCAAATATCAGCACTCATACTGCATGCAGTACTCAAGGTGTGGCTTGACTAGTGAACTGTACAAAGGCAGGATCACCTAGTTTCTCCTGGAGGAGATTCTTCTCACAATACACCCAAGCATCCTGTTGGCCTCAGCTGTTGCCTTCCTGAACTGTGCTGTGTTGTTCATATGTCCAATTATAACCACCCCTAGATCCTTTTCCTCCTCAGTGGTTCCTAACTGAACCCATACCAAATGATAGTGCCTCCCTGGGTTCCTTGCTCTGAAGTGCAGTACTTTGCACTTTTTAGCACTGAACCCAACTTCCACATTTCCAACCACTCATACAGTTTAGATAGGTCATCCTCTAGCCCATGCTACCCTACTATATCATCCACCACTGCCCCCATCTTGGTATCATTCATAAACAGAATGATCTTATTCCTGATGCCATGTGAGATGTCTGCTATTAATATCCCAAACAGCACAAAGCTCAGTACAGAGCCCTGTGGTACCCCGCTTGTCACAGCCCTTGGAGATGAGAGTTCCCCCACCAACACCACACTCTGCTGTCTCCCCTTCAGCCAGTTCTCGATCCAGGTTACCATCTTTGTCCTCATTGCCATGTATTTCAACTACCCCAAACCTTCCTTGAGGCATTGAATCAAAAGCCTTGCTGAAGTCCAAATACAGGACATCCACTGCATGGTCCATGTTCAATTTCTTCATTACCCAGTCATAATACTCAACCAGGCTGCTCTGGCATAATCATACCGAGAAAACCTATGTTGTTGACCATTCTGGAGTCCATTGACTTCCAGAAAGGTCACCAGCCTCTCTTTCAGGATTGTCTCCATTAGTTTCCCCACAGTGGATGTGAGGCTTACTATTCTATAATTGCCTGATTCATCCTCAGTGCCACTTTTGTGGAGGGGCACCATGTCAGCCATCATCCAGTCTTGTGCTATGAATCCTGTCTCCAGGGAAGTATTGAATAGGTCTGCCAGTGGCCCCACGAGGACCTTGGCCACTTTTTTCAGCACTCCTGGGTGTATGCCATCTGGTTCTGGTGCCTTATCCACCCTCAGTGCATTTAGACCTTCCAATACACTGGCCTCTGTGATTACATCATCTGTCACCTCCTCCCCCCTTGCTCATCTTCCCCATCCCATGAGGTAGTTGCCCTTCTTCTTCTTCTTTGTAAATACAGAAGTATTCATTTAGTGCTTCTGCCTGCTCAGCTCCTTTCTCCACCCACCACCCTCCTTCCTGATCATTACTGTCCGGTCTTTGCAGCTCCTTCTCTCTCTCTCTCTTATGTACCTGAAGAAGTCCTTTTCCCCATCCTTGATGCCCTGTGCCAGCCTCAGCTCTCAGGAAGACTTGGCTGCCTTGATTGCTCTGGTTACATCTTTGGACTTCTTCATGTACTCTTCCTTGTCCTCCCCTTCCCAAACTTCATGAACCTCCTGAATGCTGCCTTTTTTGCCCTCACCTTTTCCAAGACCACTCTACGGAACCAGCTGGGTTTCATAGCCCTGCCCTTCTTGCTTTGTGTTTTAGTACAGGACCCAGTAGCCTCCACAATCCCCAGTTTGATTACTTCCCATTTTTGGCTTGCATCCAAGCGTGGATGAATTCTTTGTCCATGTTGAGTGTGAACCACACTGAGTGGTTGTCACTCCCCAACAGTGGATTCTCCACCCCCAGCTCTCTTACAGCCTCACCATTAGACAGTACCAGATCCAGAGTTTTCCCAGCCTAGTTGTCTCATTAAACATCTGTGTCAAGAAGCTGTCCTGAAAGGCCTCCAGGAGGACCTGCTCCCTTGCACTTGATGTGACTGGGGTGCTCCAATCCACTCCTGGCAGATTGAAGTCCACCACAATCACAGAGGTACCCTTCCCGCAGACCCTCAAAATCTGCTCCACTAGTTCCCTATCAAAGTCCTTCACATGAGCCGGTGGCCTGTACACCACTCCCATCCCAATTTCCTATTTCTTAAATCCTGGAATTGCATCCATAATGCCTCTGTTCTACCCTCCACCCCCTCATCCCTTGCACACCTTATCCCTACCCTTACATAAATCACCCCCCTCCTTTCCCTTTGTCCCTATCCCTTCTGTATATCCTATATGCTGGGATCATCAGGTCCTATTCATGGTATTAGGTGTCCCATGTTTTCAGTGATGGCCACTATGTCCACCACCACCACTGCCAAGAGAGCTTGCAGCTCAGTGAATTTATTCCCCAGGCTACTTGCATTCTGGGACACTACCCTCCAGCTTGTTCCCTTCCATTCCTTAACCTGCTTCCCACCATTCTAAACCCCCCTGTGTGACCCCTCTCTAGTTCCATTCCTGTTTGTATGTGGGGGTAAGCTCATTCGGCTCCCCTTTCTGGAGAACCTGCATGCCTGCTGCCCACTCGTCTCCCCCCACAACTAGTTTAAATCCATATTTGTTGCTATGTAATCCCCCCGCCTCTGTTTTAATACCACATGTCCCTCCTTACTCAAATATAATCTGTCCCCTGTGAATAATTTACTATTGTCTCTGATCTTACCCAAGCCTCCCACTAGCCCATACCCTTTGGCTTGAACCCACACTCCCAACCAAGTGTTCAATTCCTCTATTCTTCTTTTCCTCACCATACATGCTCTGAGTACTGGGAGTACTTCTGAGAAGACCACTGATCTCCCTGCCTCCTCACATAACTTCCCCAACTCCTCGAACCTGTCCCTTACCAACTCAACCATATTATCACCAAGCCATTTGTACCCAAGTGCACCACGAGATGCGGTTTCTGCCTTCTTCTCCTTGCATACGTAACTCTTAGGCTGCCAACAGAATTAGAATGTATAGGAATTTTGGACTGATATCTCAGTCCATGGCACAGCAAGGGTTAAGAATAGACTGCACCACCTTACCCGCTCTCAATCCAGATAATGATTGCACCCATATGCAACTATGACACTCCTCTTTACTACCCCATCTGGCCCCTTTTAGTATTGAACTTCCCAGCACTAAGGCCTCCTCCCCCTCCCCACTTTTATGCCCTCACCCCATGTTATTTTTCTTCCACCCACTGTGACAATCCACCCTATCCTGCATATTTGTGACTTGCTTAGTGCCCTCTGTTACATCCCCAGCCACTACCCTAGTCCTGCACCCTCCCCTATTGCCCCCCATATCTGACTTGCCCACCCCTCCCTCCAATGCTCTCCCAGCATCAACAACTTCCATCCCTTCCTCACTGGGCACCTTCTTCCCTTCTCCCTCCTCTGCTTTATCCCCCTTGTCCTCCATTTTACTCCTTTCCCTCTTCTCCTTACACACCATATTCCTGTCCCCCTCCCTGGCATGACTGTTTCCCCTTGGGCTTTCACTAGCCACTCTTTCTCTGGCCCCCTCCAGTAGATCCCTTCCCTCATCATCCACCATTGAAGCCAGCAGAGCAAACCTGTTGCTTGACCCCAATATTCTGCTATTCATTGCTCCCTTCATACTGTCCCAAGACTCCTCGTTGCTGCTGGCCATTCCATAATTTTTTATCCTGTTCCCTATCCTCTTCCTTACTTCTGGTTCTTTACTCCTGGTTTCCCATGCTGGTGGCCATCCTATTCCAGCTACCTCACTCCCTCCCCCATTTCTCACTGTCTCCTTTCCTAGCCACTGCACTTCCTCCTTCAGTCTCCTCAGCCTGTGACAAATTAGACACCCCCAGCTTCCATAATATGTCCATCCAAACAGCTGCCCCCATCCATTGCAACCCACTATTTATCCCATCCTTTTGTGTCTATTTTCCTCCTGCCCATTGCACCATTACCCTTTCCCCTGCCACCAACCCCTCCTTTGTTGCCCTATCCCCCCTTAATGTAACCTTCAATAGCATGCCACATTTGTATTCTTCTAGTTTCCACACAGTTGCTCCTAAATTCCATGTGGGAAACCCCTACCCACAGTGTACCCAATATATTAACAGATGAGCCGCTCTTCATGTAACACAATTTCATCACATTACTATCCATTGTTAATGAGGTTCCATTTCAAATCACCCCTGCTTGTACTGCAACTCCTTCACCTCAAATACCACTATAAGATGCAAAAGCTTTTGGTCCTTGCCACTGTTACCCACTGCTTTTGTCATATACAGAAAATACCACTACTTTTGTCACATACAGAAAATATCCCATTAAGACTCAAAAGCTCTTGAACCTTTCCACTGTTAACCACTACATTTGTCACATACAGAAGAGCTTATATACACTATATCCACTGATACCCCTTGTGAAACAAAATGTCAATGCCATTAACAGTATGAGTTGCCTCTGTTCCTGCCCTCCTTGCTTAATGCTCCTTCTTGACTTCTGTGCCGCCCAAACCACAATGTTTCTTAGCATATTTAAGAAGTCATGGAGCAGGGGGACAGAGGGTGGGCATTTTCAAATTAAAGAAATCCCCTTCTGTTGTTCTGCTCTGGGATTGAAGTGATTAAAAAAGTCATTTTCCACTGTTCTGCTCCAGGATCAGAGCTGTCCACTGCTTATGCTCCAGATTCAGCTCCCAGATCCCCTTCTGCTGTTCTTTTCCTGGATTAGAACAATTAAACAAATCCCCTTCTGCTGTTCTGCTCCTTGATTGTAGCAGTCTACTGCTTATGTTCCAAATTAAAATTGAACCACAGTTTTGGATTAAGGGGAGGAGGAGGTCCCAGCGGGGAACAGTCAAGCCACCTTCCCCGACGATCCCTCTGAACACACTGTGGCTGTTGGGTGGCTCCTAGCTTTAAACAGTTACTTCAGTTTAAAGCTGGCACCCTTTTTTACTTCAAATTAAACAAATCCCCTTCTGCTGTTCTGCTCCTGGATCAGAGCAGTCCACTGTTTATGTTCCAAATTCAGCACCTAGAGTGGAGTGGGTTTTAAAATCAAACCAGAATTTTGGCTTAAGTGGAGGAGGAGTTCCCAGTTGGGGCCAGTCCAGCCTTTTTCCCCGACAATCCCTCTGCACACAGGGAAGAGCTACAGGCACTCTATGAAAACTGTAATGTAATCTGGACAGCAAGGCTGCCTAAATGTAATAAGATTATATTTGCTGGCAAGTATACATCAATTGGGATCATATAAAAAATATGTATATATATATATATATATATATATATATATATATATACACATATATACACACACACACATATATATATAAGAGAGAGAGAGAGAGAGAGAGAGAGAGAGGAGAGAGAGAGAGAAAGAGAGAGAGGGAGAGAGAGACTGACATATATCAGTGATATAATATGGCCTAACTGAAGATATATTTATCTTGACAAGAGGCCAATGATTTACTCGGTTTACTTGGTTTGATTAGGTAGAAGAAAGTCTGAGGACCCATAGAGTCTACCTCTCCTCACCATGTGGAGTAAAGCATCTAGGTTCCCAAAAGGTATTTGTCCCCAGAAGCCATTTAATAAAGACACAAACAAACTTAAGTGTGGTTGCTCAGTTTGGCAATCAATTTACTGAATAGTCAAAATCATTGTTTGCAATACATAGTCATAACACGATACATCTTCCCCATTTCCATTTTCTCATCTCTTCCCCATAATAATTATATACAGTATATACATCTATATTCATGTTCAACTGATACATTCTATCACTTTCTTCTTTTTCTTCTGCCCCAGACGTACATCCGGGGGGGCTCAGCCTCTTCCTCTTATGCAGTCAAGGGGTACAAGCGTACACACAGTACCCCTGCCTCTTGTTCTCAATGCTTTGTCCATTAATTGTTTTCCATTTTTTCCTTCCTTTCTTTCCTGTCCTCCTCCCCCCCCTTTTTCTACTAGTCCACCTCCAGCTTGCGATGGATGGTGGACTTCCCCCTATTGTTCCTCCTTTCTCCCTCCCTCCCCCTCTACTGGCCTTATGTCTCTCCTTATCCCCTTTCACTTCTCTGCAACAGCCAAACCTCGATGGTGTTCCCTATCTCTGTGTAAAACAATGCCAAGCCTAATCCTGAGAGGTGTATCCCATCTCCCCTATAAAATTCGTCCACCCTTTCTAAAATTCCATGGTGGATGACTATTCCTCTCATGCCCTCAATTTGTCTGCCCACACATGCATTCATGCACTTCTTGGCCCTGTTCATTCCCTTATGGCTCTCTGCCTGCCACCATACCCTTTGAGGCATGATTTTGGACCATGCCAATGTAACCTCCGGCCACCATTCTTTTATTTTCTCCACATCAGGTTTTATTTGGTAAAATATGTCCAGCCAGGGCCTTGTACCAAGGTTGTTGCCCCTCAGGTGTATCACAATTAAGTCTTACCACTTATGCTCCTTCCTAATCTCCTGGAGTCCTGGCAACAGCTGTGCCTACTTCATTCCCCATCATCCTTTCCAAACCATCCGGACGGTGTTGCTGTCCAAACACAACTGCTTTCCCCCTTGTCTCCTGGCTGCCCATTTCTCCGCCCAGTGTATAAATGAATGACTGCAGATCCATGCCTCAAGCCTCTGTGACCTCCCTGCATAATCCAAAGCAAATTGATTAGTCACTTGTATATTCATTTCCCCAAATCCCCCCATCCCCTTCCCCATACCCTTGCACCTGCTATGGGAAAGAAAACAGAAACATCATTATTGTGGTAATTTCCGTATATACTTTTTATAACAATCCAAAGTCCTCCCGCCCTTCTCCTTAATCTCCACAGGCCTGCTGCCTTGTGCTGCCATTATAAAGGCTGCCCCAATCCTAAATGAGTGGGAGGAGTATCCCTCCCCTGGTTCTCCTAGGAATCTGAGGTCTTTGTGCAGTACCGCTGTCACCTGGTACCCAGACACTGGCCTGCTGTCCCCATGTATGAACAGTGCTGAGCTTCCTACTTTTGGGTGTTCTGCCATGTACATGTGCAGAGCCCCCACTGGGCAAATGCTTGCATTAGGAAGCTTTCTTAACCACACCCTACTGCCCCACCCCTGCTGATCAGTCTTCAATCTCCTTAATAGTATGGCAATTGCATCTCCAGCCCATTCAACGTCATCCCATTGCATCCCCCCTCTGTCTACCTTCCTGCCATGCCCCACCACTTCACTCACTCTAAAAGCCCCACTATACATGGTAGCATAAAGGGCTTCAAAAGCACTGCTTCACCCCTAGAGCTGCAAACATGGGGTAATATTCCCATCAACTGCCCCATCAAGGCCTCCGATGTCAGCTTCCCAGCATCCTGCTTCTTATCCTCTCCCCGTATCCAGCCCTGTATCATTCTGCAGACCAGGTTGCTTGTTGTTAGGTCCTTCCATCCACTCAGGGTACAAATCTGCCCTATGTCTGCCAGGTGCAGCCCCATGGTCACATGCACCATGTGCCGGTTCCAACCTGGTACAATGAATCGGGCTACCTGCTCCTATGTTACTGCCCTACTTACCTGCCTGTCATATTGCTCCTGAAATTTTTGAAACACCCTTCAAAAGGTTTCATAAGTTCTAAGGGTCCTGAGGGCCCAGGAATTGCAGAACAGTGCTTCAGCTCCCCCAATCCTATCGTCCATATATACATCGGGATGGTGGTCCCCCCAAACTCTGTTCTGGGTGTGATGGTCTGGAATTTGTCCATCTGCATTTGGGAGCAGCAATCAGCAATCACATTGTCCACACCATCAATATGTTTGGCCCTGAATGACATGTTCAAAGCTAGGCCTAGACATATCATCCTACTTAAAACCCTCATGACCTTGTCTGTCTTCATCATCTTCTTTTTCAGCACTTCCACCACTGCCCTATTATCGCTCCATAAGGTTACTTTCTTGTTCTTGAGCTCGCTTCCCAGACTAGCATTGCCACCCATATGGGAAACAGTTCCAGGAAAGTGATGTCTTTCATCATCCCTTCCCTTACCCATTCATCCGGCCATGCTTCCGTGAACCATTTTCCTTGGAAATAACCCCCATGCCACTTCCACCCACCACATCTGTGTACAGCAGCAGATCGGTATTGTATAGCCAATCATCCTGCCAGAAAGTCTGCCCATTGTACTCCTGAAGGAAATGTTCCCAGATCATCTTATCCTCCCTGGTCCCCTTATTAATATCTACCCAGTGGTGGGGCTGTGTTTCCCCCTGCATTGCCCAGGCTAGATGCTGCATAAATGTTCACCCTGGAGCATTGACTCTACATGCAAAATTTAGGTGTCCCAACAGCTGTTGTGCCTGTTGGAGCTACACCCTCCTGCGGTCCCCAATCTTCCCCAATAATTCACATAATCTCTCCAATTTTATGCCCAGTAAGTGGCACAGTTCCAGTGTCGTGTCCAGTTCCAGTCCTAGGAATACTATCATTTGGCTGGGCCCTTCCATCTTATCCTCTGCTAGGGGCACCCCCAATTCTCGGCATAGCACTTTGAAGTTCTGCAGCATAGATTTGGTCTCTTTTTCCCCTTCCCCAATAAACCGGAAATCATCTAAGTAGTGCACCACTGTCTGGTACCCGTACCATATCTGAAACACCCACTGCAACCAAGTACTAAACATCTCGAAAGTGGTGCATGCTATGGAGCATCTCATCAGCATGGCTTTATCGAAATAATACTCCCCATCCACCTGAAATCCTAGTAGGTCCAATCCGCTGGCCTAACTGACAGTAACTGAAATGCCGACTATATGTCTGTTTTTGCCAACCAGGTGCTCTGCTTAGCCCTGATGAGTCACACCGCATCCTCCAGGGTGGCATATGTGACCTTACTGTCCTCTTCACCTATCACATCATTGACTGACTTCCCTTCCAGGTAGGATAGGTGATGTATCACCCAGTACCCTCCGGCTGTTTTTTGGGCACTAAACCAAATGGGGAGATCCTTAGGTTTGGCAATGAAGGGGAGGAAAATGGCCCTTCCACCCTCCCGGCTGCCACCTCTTTTTGAATTTTATGTGTCAACATGGTATCTTTACCCTATGTGGATTTGAGGTTCCTTGCCTTCATTGCTTCCCACCTTCCTTGAAACTGTAAACTAAAACCTGGCCTAATGCCTGTCCGCAATTTTCTGACTGCCTCTGATCTGGGCAGCCTCCCAGCCACCTTTCTATTGCCTCCACTCTTGTGGGTGTCCAGGCCAGCCAGATCCCCATTCTCACTGGTCCCTCAATTGTCCTGGTGTCGGGTTTGATAGCTGGGCCCCCTCCCCCCTTCAGCCATCCTCCCCCTGTTGCTCTTCCCCCACTGCTGACACCTAAAGTAGGCTAAATTGGCCTGAAAGGGTTGCTGGTACGAGTTATCCTGGTTGCCGGTCCCTTTTTCCAACTGTACCTGCACTTGGATGCTGAGTGATGTTCCCCACACTAAGAACAGATGTGCTGGAATCAGCAGTTTGATCATGAGCAAAAGGCTCTGTTGTATTACAAGCAAGCCTTCACCACTGCCCCACCAGGCCTTAATGTGCCCTCCTATTCACTGGCTCATTGTCCCCGAGGGAAGAGGAAGCTCTGTACAGTAGCCGGGAGCCCCTCTATACCCCTACATCTAGGCTTCACCCATTCTCCACTTCTGCTCACTTGCCACCCCTCTTTTGTCCCCCGTCCCCCTACAAATGCTGTCTTTTGTTCCCTTCATCAGGGAATGTGGTTGATCACTGAAATTAATTCCTTGAAGTAGGCTTTGATAAAACAGACCTCCTTGATTGTTTTGTCCCACTACCCTAGCCTTGTATTGTGTGGTGATGATGTCAGACAAAATTCAACATGGTAGGCCCGGGCTTCTGGCTGCTCCTGGCTGTGCACCTCACTCGCAGGCCCAAAAGTTGGCTTTTTGGTGAAATCCTCACCCCTTCACGAGGGCACCTACTGTGTTGTAAACAAACATCCCCCCTTGCTTCCCCCACAGCCAAACCAATCCCTTTCCATGCACCTTACACTGTTGCCCCAAGCCCCATACTGCATAGTGATGACGTCAGACGCCATCCCACGCAGTAGGCCCAGGCTTCTCACCCCTTTTGTCTGTGCGACTCGCTCGATCCTGTCCTGCCAGTTACCCACATGTCTACTTGCTTCTGCGAGCAAACACCCACTACTTAAATCCAGATCCACAGTCTCACAGCCACCTCAAAAGCATCACGCGCTCAGCTCACTCCCCTTGCTGAGATCCTGGTCATGGGCGGTACTTATGTGCTTGCCAGCATTAGGTTCTCCTCTCTCTCAAAGCCCTTCCCTCACTCATTAAACCACCAAATATCTGCATGCTTGCAGTCCCTTTTTGCTTCCTCATGCCGTGGCAAATGAATGACCCCCCCCAGTATTTGCACTGCAGGTGCCAAACAGAAATGCCACTGTCTGTTCTTTCTTGTAATCCTTGGCACTGCAGCTCCTCCCAACACCATTCAAAACTTGGAGCTGTCTGCCCCAGGCACACACAATTACCCGACTGGAGCAAACTCCACTTAATACTAGCGAGTGACTGTGCAGGGAGCCTTGCCCACAGAAACCAACAACCCTGAAAAAAATGTTTTTTTTGGAATAATCTACCACTGCTCACTTACAGCAGGATGTGCAGCCAGGAACCTCATGGGCTGCATCCCCTGCTTGCTTCCAAATGTTTCTTTCTGGCTTGCAGTTACCAGTGCCCTCAAATAAGAAACAGGCCTGGAATAAAAACTCTCAGAGCAATTTTGTGAGTGCCCCTTGCTGTGCAGTCCCTTAAAAATGGCCCCCTTTGTACCTGCCCACTGGCTCTCTTGGCCACTCATCTGCTGCCACCTCACTGTTCCCACCATTCCCCTTTGCCCACTCCTTTCATGACCTCATCATGGCCTCCCCTTCCATGACCTTATGACTTTCTTGGGTCCCCCCTTCCCTCGGCCCACCCTTTCCCCCTTCTTGAGCTTCCCACACTTATTGTCAGGGCCTTGTGACAATGGGGTCTGCCCTTTTAATTGGGCAACCCTCGTTATCAAGATAATCCTTAAGCTGCTCAAAGTTTGATGCATCAACTATGTACTGCGATAAGTTATTCCACAGTTTAGCAGCTCTATCATGAAGAAGTATTTCCTTTTATCTTTGTATGCCATTGGCACAAATGATTGCCTATCATTGCATTTAAGAACACTAATTTTATTAGCAAACTGAAACTCACAGTCTGCCTTCAAAGTATTATCTTTTAAGATATTAAATAATAGTAGTAGATCCCTCTAGCCACAAGGGAGATATCTTGATATAATTGGCCTTCAGAGAACATAACTATGATATCTTCAGTAAGACCATATCATATTTTGTTAATGCAACACATGTTTTGGGCTTGAAGTATGAAGGTATGACTTTGTTTACTTGTTGCAGTTTCTGAAAGATAAGCTTAATTATTATCAGGGCAAAGTTAGTTTCATTTGGTGACTCTCAGTCCTGTATTTATTTTTGTAGAGTATGTGTGTTTCTTTCGCATCACACTCCTCCCCCCCACACACAACCTCCTCCTCAATGTCTTCCATTTACTATTTAAAATTCTCTGAGTGACTATGAGTGGAGAATCAGTGCTGAGGCAAAATGACAGCTACAATTTGTTCCAAAAGTCAATGACATACTGGTACATAGAAGATATCAGTATGATGTAAAGGAACATGCAGGATACCACTACAACATATAGGAACATGGAGATATCTTTGATATCTTTTTTGCTGCCTCATATAGTCCTTTTTATCTCTGTTGATATGTTGTTGCATAAATAAGTAAGTCGCACTTGTATAGTAAGGTTTGAGCAGCACTTTCTATGTTAAACCTGGAATTTTGCACTTTACTAACTTTAAGAACTTTGTAACCATTTAACAGATTTAGACAGCATTTGGAATCCACTGTCCTGTGGGGAAGAGCACTTGATGTGACAAGTTTTGTACTGGTTGGATGTGCGGATTCTCAGAGATCTACATAGTGAAAAAAAGTGAAAAAAAAAACACCTGGTTTTGCTGTTTTTTCCTTATCACATTGCAGCCACATGGTGTGGAATTTCTGCCTGATTTTTGCATGGTTTACAGAACATTGGTAGATGAACAGACAGTGAAAATATTGTGCAAATCCACTGATCAGTTGCAAAGTTATTACATTTTTTATTTCCCATTATATCCTATGGGACTTTGCTGAACATTCCATTTTTCTGATAGAGGTGTTTCTCACGAAGGGGATTTCATCTCACGAAGAAGGATAGAGTCTCCTGAAATCAATCTTTCTTCATGAGATTTAGAATCCCTCTTTGTGAGAAAAAAATCCTTTGACATGAGCAGCCATCTTGAATAACGTTTTTTTAAATTTGAAAACCCACATAACTTAAGCTAGCAAGATACACCAAGGCACGTGCCTTGGTCATCCCAACTCCCTTAGATGGATTCCTAAGTGGCTGCAAGCAATGCACCCTCCAAGGGTGTTGAATTAACAGTTTAAATTCCTTTTTTGCCACTCGCTAACTTCACTTTTGCCCGCCGGAAGTTAGCAAGTGGTGAAAAAGTAATCCTTTTCACCACCCTCTGGTCATGTTCCTCATTTTTCCCACAAGCAAAACACTGATATAAGTGTGTCCAATCCCCATGTTGGTTGTAGAACCCCCTTCCCTGCCACTTTGGGACATTGGGGAGCCCACTCCCAGTGTCTCCTAATTTTTTTTAATTTGCCAACATGGGGTGCCTAATCCCCATGTCAGCACTAGCACCCACCCAGCACCACCAGTATAGAACACTGGGGAGACCACTCCCAGTGTACCAAAACTATGTATAGTAGAATAGTCCCTTTAATAAAGAAAACAGCCCCCACATCTTTTTTGTTTTTCTAAAACCTGTAAAAAAGAATACAGTCCCTCATCATCTCCCTGTACCCCCTTCACCCATCCTGACCCTTCCTCTGTGCACCCACCTCCCCTTACCCTCCTTACCCCATACTTACCTCCCAAAGTTGGTGGCTGTGATCTTCTCTGGACTGGGACACATCTGCACTCTTCATGATTATGTTGAACATTTGGGGTATAAATTATTTATGATGGCACAATTATCTCTATTTGTTGCAATTTTACTACACCAGCTCATAACTTGATGCATGAAAGTGCAGGGGCCAGAGGCCTCTACATTTCCACAGCTAGATACATATACACATGTGTTGTGGAATAGGAGCACAGGGTCTGAAGGACCTTGCGCTCCCACAGTAAAATAAAAATACTATTATACTATCTAATAAGCATTTGTCAATGCCGAATATTGTCTCACTGGCATTGGCATTGGTAGTGCTGGAGTTAGAGACTGATAATAGGAATGGCGGTGAAATATTGAAGTGACACCAACCCCACCCCCACCCTGTAGAGACTGACAGGCATTGGGCTGTGCCTTTGGGTTGTCAGCTATAACACTCATGCCATTGTACCTCACAGTACCCTCTAGACACTGACAAGTGCCGTGGTGTGCTTTGGGGTCTTTGGGCTTTATACTTAACCCATTCCATAAGGAAATATGCTGAGGTGGGTACAGTATAGGAGAATGGGGTGAACTTTGTGGCTGAACAGTGCAAGGCACACCACAATGCCTGTCACTGGCTGCAGGGTGGGGGTGGGGTGGAATGGCATGAGCATTAGAGCCGATGATCTCAAGTCAGACCCCTGACACCTGTCAGTCTCTACAGGATGGGTACTACAGTTGGAAACCCTAACACCATAGGCATGTGTTGGTATTTTCACTCTGAATTTTAAGCATTGGCTTTTTGTGAGCCCACCTCATGAAAAGCAGCACAATCAGTTTGTTAGCTGAAAGGTGGTTTTGCACAGTGGCTATGCCATTTGGTGACACAGAGATGAAAACACATTTTGGGCAGGATGTGGAAAATGACAACTGTATTGTTCATGAGGAAGCATAAAAAAATGGCAACATTGAAAATCTGGAGTGAAAATATGAAATATTGGTGAAGTCATGAGCATACATAGAAACTGCGCAACACACATCCGTAACCCAAATATTTTGGTGAGTTTGTTAGCCACATTTTTAACATAGGCATTTTGGAACCTCCCCCTCATGAATAGTGGTGCTGTGATTTTGTTAATCTGTCCCAAAAGTTGATTTTTCACAGCGACTACGCCATTGTGTGCCTCAGGTGCGGAAACACATTTTGGGCAGGATGTGAAAAATTACAGCTGTACTGTTCATAAGGAGGTGTGAAAAAATTCCAGTGTTGAAAATCTGACATGGAAATATTACAAATTTGTGAAGTTACAAGGGTGCGTGGAAACTGCGCAATGCACCCTTGTAACACAGTTATTTTATGGACTTTCGGGCACCAAATTTTCAACATAGGCATTTTAGTACCTCTGCTCATGAACAGTATCACTGTCATTTCCTCAAACTGTCCCAAAAAAATATTTCACACAGCAACCATGCTATTCTGTGCCAGATGTGCGAAAACACATTTTGGACAGGATACATAAAATGACAGCTGTACTGTTCATAAGGAGGTGTGGGAAAATGGCAATAGTGAAAATCTGGAGTGAAAATATTACAAATTCACAGAGTTATGAGCATGCGTGGAAACTGCGCAATGCACGCATGCAAAACAGCCAATGTTTGAATTTTTTTCCACCAAATTTGCAACATAGACTTTTTGATAGCCACCCTCATGAACACTGGTACTGTTGTTTTGTTAATTGGTCCCAAATGGTGATTCCATACAGTGACCATGAAATCACCTTTTGGGACCGAATAACGCCATAACAGTCAAAAAAGAAGTAAATCTCTTAACCAAAAATAGAGATTAGGGGGGCTACTTGTGAATTCATAGAAACATAGAAACATAGAAACATAGAAGTTGACGGCAGATAAGGACCGCAAGGCCCATCCAGTCTGCCCATTTCTTTTTCTACCTTATAAATGTGCTATCGGCCTTTGCGATGTCAGTGACCTATCTATTCATAGTCATTTGTATTGCTCCCTTATGCCTATCCCATGCCTGTTTGAAGCCCTGCACTGTATTCATAGCCACTACTTCTTGTGGTAAGCCATTCCATGCATCTACCACCCTTTCTGTGAAAAATAATTTCCTCACATTCCCCCTTAATCGGCCTCCCTCTAATCTCATGCTGTGTCCTCTTGTCCTGCTATTTTTCTTATATTTAAACATGTTAGACTCTTTCACCTTGTTTATGCCCTTAAGGTGTTTAAATGTCTCGATCATATCACCTCTCTCCCTCCTTTGCTCAAGGGTATACATATTGAGCTCCGTTAATCTGTCCTCATATGTCTTCTGATGCAGTCCCTGCACCATTTTGGTTGCCCTTCTCTGGACTGCCTCAATTTGGTTAATGTCCTTGTGAAGTGTGGCCTCCAATACTGCACGAGTACTCCAGATGGGGCCTAACCAATGTCTTGTACAGAGGATTATTACCTCCCTCTTACGACTTGTGATACCCCCTACTAATACACCCTAACACCCCCTAGCCTTACCTACTGCTTTAGAGGTCTGCTTGGATGATTTCAGGTCATCAGTGATGATGATGCCAAGTCTCTTTCTTCCTTTGTGACTGCTAGCAACTCCCTCCCAGCCTATAAGTGGCTTCAGGGTTTCTCTTCCCTATGTGCATGATTTTGCACTTCTTTGCATTAAATCCCAGTTGCCACTCTTCTGACCATTCTGCTAGTTTATCCAGATCTCTTCTCATTCTGCCCACCCCATCTGGATCATCTACTCTGTTGCAGATCTTGGTGTCATCTGCAAACAGACAAGCCTTACCCTCTAGTCCATCTGCTAGGTCACTAATGAAGATGTTGAATAGGACTGGCCCCAGGACTGATCCCTGAGGTACCCCACTTGTGACTTGCATCTCTTCTGACTGTATACCATTTACCACCACTCTCTGTTTTCTGCCAGTCAACCAGTTTGCCACCCAGTTGACCAACTTCTGACCCACCGAGCCTACCTAGCTTATTTATCAATCTTCTATAGTGGAACAGTGTCAAAAGCTTTGCTGAAGTCAAGGTAGGCGACATCAACTGCTCCCCTTGGTCCACCACTCTGGTTACCCAGTCAAAGAAATCTATGAGATTAGTTTGACAGGACCTTCTTTTGTAAACCCATGCTGTCTTGGATCCTGTGCCCTATGGATTCCAGGTGTTGCACTATCCTTTCTTAAGGTGCTTCCATAATCTTGCCCACTACTGAGGTAAGACTGACGGTCTGTAGTTCCCGCCTCCTCCTGCTACCACTCTTGTGGAGTGGGATCACATGAGCCCTTCTCCAGTCTTCTGGGACCTCTCCTGTGCTCAGAGACTCACTAAACAATTCTGCTAATGGCTCTGCTAGTTCCTCCTTTAGCTCCTTAAGTACCCTGGGATGTATGCCATCAGGTCCCATTGCCTTATCCACCCTGAGCTTAGCAAGCTCTTGTAGGACCCTTTCTTTTGTGAAGGGAGTAGTGCTCACCTCCCTCCCCTGTGTCCATGATGCTGAGCTGTGGGCCCTGCCTACCTTCTCTTCAGTGAATACTGAGCAAAAGTATCTATTTAGGATAGATGCCTTTACAGGGTCCTCCTCCTCACATGCTCCTTTTCTCCATTAAGCTAGCAATACCCCTCTGGACTTTCTCCTTTCACTAATGTATCTATAGAAAGTCTTGTCACCTTCTTTACTGTTTGTGCTAGTGTTTCCTCAGTTTGGGACTTTGCCTGCCTTACTGCCTTACCTGCTTCCCTTAGGGCAGTTTGGTATGCCCCTATCTTCATCCCGCTGTGTTCCCTTATATTTTCTGAAGGCCAGCCTTTTGGCTCTGACCTTTTCTGCTACTGTATTTGAGAACCAAAGTGGTTTCCTTCTTTTTGCACTTCCTTTTCTGTCTAACACAATGGGATGTTGCTTCAAGTATTGTATCCTTAATGCTTGCCCACTTTGCCTGTACCTCCTCACCTGTGTTTCTTTTTGCCAGGGCTAGCTTAACTCTGTTGGCCATCTTATCAAAGTCAGCTCCTCTGAAGTCCCATATTTTTGCCTTGGAATGGGATGATTTAGATGTAGTAGCCAAATTGAACCATACCATGTGATGGTCACTGGCCCCAGGTGACCTTCTACCTGGAGATCTGTGATCCCTTCTTTGTTAGTCAGTACTAGATCTAGGATAGCCCTGTCTCTTGTGGGTTGCTGTACCAGTTGTTTGAGGCCCTCCCCGCAGGAATCCACTATGAGTCTAGTTCTGGCAGATGTTCCTGCTGGTATTGACCAATCTGTATCTGGCATGTTGAAGTCTCCCATTATCAGAACCTCCCTTTAGCTGTCATGTTTTGTATATCTTCTAACAGTAATGTGTCTATGTCCTCCCTCTGGTCTGGGGCCTGTAGACAACCCCAGTTCTTATGGCTGTCCCATTTCCTGTTTCCAGGGTGACCCACAGTTCTTCTGGCTCCTTATGTGTATTCTGAATTTCTGTAGCTTTGATATTTTCATTAACATACAGGGCCACTCCTCCCCCTTTTGCACCTCGGTCTCTTCTGAACAATACATAGCCAGGTACTGAAGTCTCCCAAGTGTGGTTACTGGTAAACCACGTCTCACTAATTGCTACTATGTCCAGTTTAGCCTCTGACATTATGCCTGCAGGTCTGGGATCTTATTTCCCAGGCTGTGAGCATTTGTGTACATGATTTTCCATTGGCCAGATTTTGGTGTGTTAGTTGTTGGGTGAGGTTTGGCATTACCCTGTGCATCGTATGGGAGACAAACCTTTTTCTTACCTGGTGATGCAAATGAATGGCAAACACACTGAATTCCAGTTTGACCACTAGCTGAGGGGAGGGGTGTTCTTCCCATTCAACGTGATGGGTGCTGCACCCTCTCCCATTTGCTAGTTTAAATATTCTGCAAAGACGTCAAACTTCTGCCCCAATGCACTGACTCCTCTTTAGTCAGATGCAGTCCATCAAATTTAAAGAACTTTCGCTCCCAGAACTGTTGCCAGTTCCTACAAATCTGTGTCCTTTTCCTGGCACCAGTCCTTGAGCCACGTGTTTAGCTCCCTATCTCCCCTTCTCTGACCTTCCGTCCATCTGCTCCCTTCTCCCAGACTGGCAGGATCTCAGAGAAGGAGATGCAGACGAAATAGATGATAGTTTGTCACCCAGCCTAGTCAGGTGTTCCTTGGTCTCCACAACTGACCGGCTGGATCGATATAGTCCCTATGTGTACTAGGACATCAATGTTTTCTCCTGCTTTGTGAACAATTTTAGCAATGCGGTCAGTGTCTCTCCATGCTGATGTACCTGGGAGACATCTGACCATCACCCTGGCTGGAGATGGGTATCAACTCCCGAATCATGGAGTCTCCTATGATCGAAGTTTTTGGATTTCCTTTGTGCTAGTTTAGTTTTGGTTCCTGATTTGGGTGAGTATTGTTGTGCTAGCTCCTGTGCATGATGTCCTGCTCTGCAGTGTCTTCTGCCTCTTTATTTGATTTCAGAGATAGAGGCAGATACCTGTTTGTAGTGTTTATATGGTTTTGGAGGTAATGTGTTGGAGAGCAGAGTGATGGGGCACCTGATTTGCTCCTCTAACCACCTGCCAACCTCCTGGACCAACTACCCTCTGCAGTTGAGGTTTTTCTGTTGGATGCTGGGGAAATGGTGGGTGGTTCTTATAATGTATTTCCTCTTCAATATGAAATTTGAGGCGTGCAATCTCTGCCCATGCTGCCCGGAGCTGAGACCTAAGATCTCCAAAGGCCCAGCATGTAGGACAGTGTCCTAAATCCTGTAAGAATGTCCTTCTGAAAATTGTTCCACAGTACCTGCAGTTAATGAAATCCATTCCAAATAAGTTGCTGGGTTTGTAACCTAGTCAGAGTAATTAGAAGGAAAAAAAAAAAAAAAATGCAAGTAATGGTTTAATTGTGCTTTGTTTAACTTGTTATAACAAGTTAAATTACTAGTGCCCTGTAAATGAGATCACCTTGTGGAGGCCCCACTGATCCGCCCCTTCCTGCTCTGCCACAGGAAATGTCACAACTGTGGTACCCTATAAAAGGTGTGTAGCGTGGGGTGGTTGGGGATGGGGGTGGGTGGCTGGGCCCTTCCCCTGCCTAAAAAGAAGAACCACGGACGAAAGAACAAGGAGGTAAGAGCAGAAACAATCAGTCAACAACAAATGCAGTAACCCTGAAAGCTTATCCTAATGTTAGATAAAACTGTAAAACCTGTAAAGCACCACCTGTAATAATTTCAGAGAAGATATACCCTGTAAGAAACACTTTGCTCCAGAGAAAAATAAAGCAGTAACAGAAGATATACCTTGCAAAAGACAATTTGAATCAGAAGATTACAGCAGTAATCTGTTAGCACACACCTGTAGGCACACCTTGTAATAATGCAGAAGAAGGTATACCAGCAACAACAATTTGAATCAGAGAAAAAATAAAGCAATGAAATGTTAGCAACAAACAGTAGCAATCCCTGTGAGTAAAAAATAAAAACACCACCACACAGTAAATCTGCTTAGCCAAACTAAGTCTTAATCCTTCTCCCTTGCTCTGGTAAGTTTCTCTACTCTGCCTTTCAAGCAGTCTTAGAAGGAAAGAGCTCAGGTGAAGCTAGGTGCCTTGGCCAGCAAACCAAGTCTTCTACCTTCAAAGTTTGTCATACAGAGCTGGTGCACTACTACCTCACAGCCTATTTTTAAGCACAAAAACCAAGTGACAAAAAATCACTCAAAGAGGTCAGCACTCAAGAAAAAAACAGCAATGGCACATATAACCATAAAAGCCTCTCGACCGTTGGCAGCTTTCTGCATGTAGCCATTTGGTGCTTAAGTTGTAACGTAATCCTTGTGAGGAATATGTATTAGCACTTGGTGCACTTTTTAGCCTTAATGGGCGATTTGCACTTTAAGTCACACTGTTTAAATGCTTATACTTTGGGCACCAGCACTGCAAGTTAATGCTAAGAAACAGCAGATCCAGCACTGGTTGAGAGACTGCATGTGGTTAGAGAGGAGCTATTCTCCTCATTTTTGTTGCTTTTGTATCCAATAAATTTATGGCATTTATGGTTCTATGTGCCATTGTTTGGTTTTTTACTTGAGTGTAGACCTCTTTGATTGATTTTCTGTTACTTGTTTTTTAACTCCATGACAGTGCCTGAATTCAAGTAAATGGGTCCCAAAAACCCCATGTTGAAAATTTGGTTTAAAAATTCTCAAAAATGCCCGTGATATGCACCAAAGTTGAAAAAAACCCTATTTATGCCATTATACATCTTATTGGCATTTCTTCAGTTCATGGTTGGCTTTGAAGAGTGCAGACGTGTTCTCGGTCCACCGAAGATCATTGCTCCTGACTCCGCAGGTAAGTATGGGGTGAGGGAGGGGTGTGGGGAGGCAGAGTGCGCAGAGGTGGGTGTGGGTTGTGGGAGGGGCAGGGAGCCGTGAGGGACTGTTTTTTTTTTTACACATAAAACAAAAAAAAACATATCGGGTGACATTTTTTTTTACAGGGTATTTGGCACTCTGGGGTGGGCTCCCAGCATGCCACCCAAGTGTTTTTTTGGGGGGGATGCAGTAGCCGACAGGGGATTGGGCACCCCCATCAGCACAGAACAAAGGGGGGGACATCATGCTGATGGGGAGTGGGCTCCCCCATCAGTGGATTGAACTGGGAAAGAGGGGTACTGAAGCTGATGGAGATTGGGCCCCGGGTTTGCAATGAAAGGTGTTTTTTTGGGGGGTGCATGATGCTGAGGGGGATTGGGCACCCCTTCAGCACACCGTGGAAATGGGGGGTAATTATGCTGATAGGGAATGGTCTCCCTATCAGCATGGTGACAGGCAGTGGCAGAGGCAGTGACTGCCACCATGTTGCCTGCAGGTTGGGAGGGGTGTTGTGGTCACACTGCATGAGAGCTTCACTCTCATTGCAGTGGACTTTTTCTCAGATCTGGTGGCTGCATCAGATATGCAGGGTGTTGGCCCCTGCTGCTGGCTGATTGGGGAATGAGGGACACACCTACTGATGCATGTCCTGCATTTGCCCAAAAGTGGCCGCACCTCCAAATCTGCTACTACTGCAGTATGTTGGCTGCGCATGCGCGAGCCAGCATAAAAAGGTAAGGAAATAAATTGCAAAAAACTTTCATTAATGCCTCAATTAGGGTTAAAACATCAAAAGTAGGGAAATATGGCATTAAGATTCCAACTCTAACACCCCATCTCACCCTGCAGAGATGAAGCGGGATCAGGCGGTTGGCATTGGCATCTCCAGCCCTAATGCTCACACCATTCTTCAATGCTGTGGCTGCCCAGGTTATGTGTGATGGAATGTGTTGAGTGTTAGGGCTGGAGATGCCAATGCCAACGCCCCTGATCCTTCTTCATCTGTGCAGGGTGGGGGCAGGGTGTTAGGATAGGAAACTAGATTAAAACTAGGAAGGAAAGAGTATCATTGTAAAATAATAAAAACACACCAATATATCTCTTCATTTTAAACAAAATGGATGTCAAACAAACATGGCCTGTTACATAAATCAAATATGCAGTAGGTCAGTGTGTGATAATGCATTTATGCTTCTACAGCGCTCTTTGTTTTGATAATTATTTTACCCACTGGACTTCCTTTTACATTCCCTTGACAGAGGAAATGTCAAGGAAGTCAGAGGGAAAGATCTATAAACAATGAGTGCAGCAGAAGCTGCAGAAAGTGCATGTAAGACATCACTCCTCTTTTCCTGCACTGCCCGGATTACTGAAGCAGCAAACCTTTTCTCCCAGATTGGAATTGGTAAGCTTAGTAAATCAGTGGCCTCTCTCCCCTCTCCCAGACACCCCAGTAAGAAACTCTCCTCTTTTTACACCAGGAAATATATGATTCTATTGTATAGAAGCCTGGAAAGATCAGTGTAATTTTGCAAACTCACAGGTATCTGTAAATTCTTGTAATATGCCTCCCAAAAAGATAGGCTCAAAGCAACAGGATTTCACTGAAAACAAAATGCTTACAATCAATGCAGTATCTAAATCTGTAGAAAATATGTCTGAGTTACCAAAGGAACATAGCAATGAAACCATGGAGGGGGTGGGGACAGATTTGCAAAATCAAAAGGAGTCAGAAATAAGACAGTCTGAAATGGACTTGCTGGCTTAAGTAAACCCACAGGAACAACAGGCAGACCAAAATCCAACTTCTTTGGACACCATGGTCACAAAAGAGCATAGTGCTGAAGTGATGAAAGCAGTGACCTCTCTCAGAGCTAAATTTCTGAAAGCACTGGGGGAAATAAAAAACTTCTGTTAAAGATGTATCAGACTCATTTAATTCATTAACAGATAAGCTGGATGGGCTTACACTTTGCACTGAGGTCTTAGGGAAAAGATTTTCATACCTGCAAGATACAAATGTCCCCCCATGCTGAAGATACAAACTCAGCATGATAAGCAGCTTCAGTCTTTTATGCAAAATGTAACAGAAATGGAAGATCAATCATGAAAACTGAACTTCAGAATCTGTAATGAGCCAGGGGGATCAGAAGGAATGGAGGGGACCCTATTCATTATTTCAAAAAAAAAAAATGATCAGAGTCGCTATGAACAGGAATTACCCTGACTAAAAAATTTACCTGGATGAAGCCCACAGAAGTGGAGCACATTTCTCAAATACTAATCAAGGATATCCCAGAGCCATATATATTAAACCACACAAGTATCAAGACAAAGAGGTCATTTTGCAGAAGGCAAAGACAGAGCGCAGTTTGAAAAATCAAAATTTCTCATTTAATATCTATCCAGATTTATCAGCTGAGACTGTCAATAAAAGAAAATTGTTTAGCCCAGTGAAAAAAAAAGTTGTACTAACAAGGCATTAAGTTCACAATGTTATACCCAGCTAGACTGTGTTTTGTAATAAAAGGAAAACTAACAATTTTTGAGGACACTGAAGAGGCATTTGACATTGCTTATAATTACCAAAACAGTAAAGGCCCTACCTCTTATTCAAAACAAATGAGAACACATCCTTATTAGACCATGCAACAGGATGAAGCAGAATCCTCAAGTTCTCAAACACTAAATGGTGAAAGTTAAATTAAGGAATTTCTACATTGAGATCATTTCTATAATAATCTGAGGAGTGGGGGAACGTACAGAGTTTTGCAACAGAAAAAGGCAAGAGGAGCTCAGATAAGTATCTAAGTCAATAAGAATGAAGCTTGAATTCAAAAAACGATTGGATGTGACCAGTGGGTGTTTTCGCTAAACTAAGAAAAAAATATATAGAAGGTAACTCTAAGGGTCTAATTTATGGTAGCAATATTGAAATTACCCAGACTACTCATATGCTAACACAATTGACTCAATGCTGTAAGCTGCAGGCATAGGAGGTGACATCATTAGGTCATCTCTGCAACTATGGGGGAATGGTCAGGGGAAATGTGTTTTTTCCAGTAGGGGGTAGATGTTTTATTGGTGGAGCGTTCCTGTGTGGTTTTGTTGCTTAAATTAATTAAAGGAAATCTAAAATTAAGGGTCCAAGGTTACAGTTACAATAAGTACATAATGACTGAGGAAAATCAAAAAAAAATTCTAACTAAAGATAGGATGATTGTTTTGAGGTTTTTGTGTTGCTTTTTTCCTTTCTTCTTTTATGAATGACAAAAAATATTAGAATTACCACATGGAATATAAAAGGGCTACACAATAGAATTAAAATCAACAAAGTTATAAACTACTTAGAGAAAAAAGATATGAACTGTATCATGTTGCAAGAAACGCATTTTGCTGAAAATGATTTCCAATGGTTCCAGAAAAGGTGGGGACCAGGGGCTTATTCTTCTTATAATCAGATATCAAGAGGGTGGCAATGTTTTTTTTTCATAAACACAGATTCAAACCTACTATATTAAATATAAAATCAGAGCTACTGTATGCGGTAGATACATTATTATGGAATTATGCATAGCAACAAATGACTACACATTTGCCACAATTTATGGACTGAATGTCAATAAGCCACATTTTTTCTCAGAATTCTTCTTACAAATTCCACAATGTAAAACACCTTACATAATTGGGGGAGATTTTAACCTTACCCTTCATGAAAAGAATAGGACTTCTAATTCCACTAATCCTTTTAAAAAGTCAACCAGCGCTGTCAAAAACTTTAAAGCAAACTTAAAATGTGTAAGTCCCTGGGCATATCAAAACTTGTCTGTAAATAAATACTCTTTCTACTCTGCTATGCACCGCTCCTATTCACACATTTACATTTTTTTTAAATTTAAGAGTCAATACATTATAATATTAAAAATATAGATTACCCTGGCATAATCATCTCAGATCATTCTACTTGTGTTTTGGATCTGCAGTTAGAAGGAACTAAGACAGCTTCTTATATGTGGAGAATGGATATGACCATTTCTCAGGATACTAGCATGTTATCCATGCGAGAAACTGATTTTTTTTTTAAATCAATACAGAAGAAGATGCAAATATATTTACAATTTGGGCTGCTTTTCAAGCTTGGACAAGAGGCTGATTTCAATCCTTAAACTCTGTTAGGAAAAAAAATTAACAAAATAGCAAAAATGATTAGAAACTGATATACAAATGTTGGAGCTAATCCATAACTCCACGTTTAATAAGAATATTATAACAAACTAATCCAATAAAGAGAAAGCTATAATAAACTTACAACTGAAATAGCAGAGAAACACATTCTTCTAACACAGATAATTATTATATTTCATCAGAAAAGCCATTTAAACTTATGGCATGGCAACTAAAGAAAGAAAAAGAAAACAATAATATGTCAGATCTAAAAGGTTAGAATGAAATCATTCATCAGCACCCAAATGAAATCAGAAACATTTTTGTGGATTACAATAAAAACATTTATTCAACTTAAAATACAGAAGAAGGCAAAGCAGTTGAAGAATTTCTATTAAAATTTAAACAAATCAACTATCATATAATATAAACAACAATGGTAGATAACCCAATGACACAGGGCGATGTAGAAGCAGCAATTGAAAAACTCAAGGTAGGGAAAGCTCTGGGTCCATATTGGTTTCAAAGAGAATTTTTCAAAAAATATAAAAATATGTTGGTTCCCTTTCTTACTAAACTATATAGTAAAATCAACACTCTTAATAGTATACCACAGTCATTTAAAGAAGCCACTATTCTATTATTTCACAAAGAAGGGAACTATTCAAATGTATGCTCATCCTACAGACAAATATCACTGATCAATGCTGAATATAAAATCTTTACAAAAATATTAGCAGCACACCTAGATGGTGCACTCCCTTCCTTAGTAAACCAGGACCAACCTAGTTTCATCAAGGGTAAAAAGATTAATGAAAACTTAAGACAAACATATAGGCCCAGATATTCAAACTGCACCAGGCTGTGGTGCAAGCCTGGGCGCAGCGCAACTTGGCTGCGCTGGGGCATTGACAGGTCAATATTCAACGGAGCTGTGCCATGGCACAGCATCATTGAATATCACACCCTGGCCACCTGCAGTGTGCATGGTGCAGTGGCACTGTGCCAGTGCAAGTGGTCAGAGTGGAGCAGGGGGTTGTGCTAGCGTAAGTTCCATTGCGCTATGCACAGCAACTGCGATATTCAACAGTGCACATGCAAATGGGGCCATAATGTAAGCAAGCCGCAAATGGGGCCATTTGCATGTCATTATGGCCCCGTTTGCATGCAGGTGCACTGATCCCTGGTGACTTGTGCCTGGCATCCTGCCAGGCAGCAGCAGTCGGGGACCGACGCCCCATGCCCAGTGCGGCAATGTTCCCCACAGCCCGATCGCGGGCCTAAGTATAAATAATGTGATATTCTATATCTCTGGTGGTCCAGTGGACCGCTGTCAGCCCGTTCGCGGGCTTAAGTATGAATAATATGATATCCTATATCCCTGGTGGTCCAGTGGACCACTGTCAGCCCGATCATGGGCTTTTGTAATAAAAAAAGAATTACATCCAATATCCCTGGTGGTCTGGTGGTACCCCCTCCCACCCACCCACTGAGGCCCCGCCCCTCTCCCCAGTCAGTGGCAGGTGGCAGCACCCTACCCACCTGCCACCCCACCACCTGACACCGTAGGTAGGGCAGTATGCCCATTGGTCCAGAGCGTGAGCCAATGGGCATGCAGCCCATGCCATACTACACAGTCCAGATATGTGAATGGATCTATTCACATATCTGTAATGTGTAGTACGGTACAGGCTCCACGCCCAGTGGCTCATGCTGTGGACTAATGGGCATACAGCCATACCTACAGTGTCAGTTAGTGGGCAGCAGGGCAGCAGGCAGGTGGGGTGCTGCTGCCCACCACTGATGGGGGGAGCAGGGCGGTGGGGCTCAGTGGATGGGTGTGGAGAGGGGTACCACTAGACCACCATGGATATTGGACGTAATCCTTTTTTTATTACAAAAGCCCATGATCGGGCTGACAGCGGTCCACTGGACCACCAGGGATATAGGATATCATATTATTTATACTTAAGCCCGCGATCGGGCTGACAGTAGTCCACTGGACCACCAGAGATATTGGACATGATTATTTGAACAGATGCCCATGATTGGACATGAGGGGGGCACTGTCACAGAGGTGCAGCTGGAGCTCATGGGTGGCCACCCACAGGTGGCAGCTGCTGTGTTGCACCATGCAATATGGCAGCTTACCTGTGGGTGGCCAGCCATTGTTCCTTTTTTTTTTTGGATCAACTTTGTGTGGCACAAGTAGGGGTTGAGCATGCATGGACTCAGCACATCCCGGGCTGAATATCGGGATGTGCAGAGTATGCATGGGCACACCTCCCCTACCTGTGCCGCATACATTACTGATGCGCTCCGGTGCTTCAGGATTTGTGCCAGGCACAATTCCCATTTGAATATCACGCTGGGGTACATCAGTGGGTTGTGCATGGTGCAACACTGTTGTGCCATGCGCAACCCTTTTGAATATCTGGGCCTAAGTGTTTTATCAAATTGAAACATAGAAACATAGACTTTGACGGCAGATAAGGACCACTAGGCCCATCTAGTCTGCCCATTTGTGATGTGAAAGATGCAGTTCTTCTGACAATTGATGCTGTAAAGGCATTTGACAGAATTGAATGGAATGTCATATTCCAAACTCAACAAAAACTGAATTTTGGTAAAGCATTTATAAACTGTATCAAAAATATATATCAAGAACCTAAAGCAAAAATCAAAATGAATAATAATCTCTTAGAAACCATTAAACTATACAGAGCAGCAGACAGGGATGTCCTCTCTCTCCATTAATCTTTGCACTAGTCATGGAAACTCTAGCTATAGAAGTAAGGAATTACCACCATATAATAGGCATTAAAATAAATAATAAAATACAAAAAAATCAGTTTGTATGCAGACAACACATTATTACATATTATGATTCCAAAAAATACTATAAAATAATTTATCAGAATATCCACATTATACTGAAAAGCCTCTGATTACAAAATCAATTTGGACAAGCCATTGATCCTCAAAATGAAAGCAGAACATAATATACAAATACCAGAAAATTGTCCATACCAACAGGTAGATATAATTCAATACTTAGGAGTGCCATTAACAAATCATCCCAATAATTTATTTCAAGCAAATTTTGATCATATACTAGGGGAAATAAAATTAGACTTAAATTAATGGCAACACCTACCATCAACACTAATAGGGAGAACCAAATGTTATTAAAATGAAAATTCTACCCAAAATGCTGTATCTATACCAAGCACTATCTTACTCCCAAAGTCCTTTTTTAATAATTTGAAAAATATGGTAATTAACTTTATCTGGAAAAATAAGCACCCACAAATTGCATATGACAAGTTAAATATGGTAAAAGGAAAAGGGGAATTAACTTTGCCACATTTTTATAAATATCATCTTGCAACACAAATTGCTCCAATCTAGCACTGGTTAAGGGAAGAAGATACACTGTTAATAACAACAGAGATGGAACAGGATATGTATGAATACACATATGTAAGATATTCAAAACTTTGCTCAGGGCTAAATTAGCACCACCTGGTGTGCTAAATTAGCCTGGATCCAGTAGCCCACTATATTCAAAAGGGATAGCCCTAGTGCTAAACCTGCTGAATATAGCATGCTAAGGAAGCCGGGCAAACTGGGCTGGGAGCGCAGTGGAAAAAAAGTCCATGAATAAGACAGCTCTGAATATAGCAACCAGGAAGTGCAAACCACAATAGCATCCCACTTCACAGCGACGTGAAGGAAGATAGAGGTGAACTATGTGGCCAATGTGTGTGCTAGCAAAGGAGTGGACTCAATAAAGCTGCATGCAGCAGCACATGTGAAATTACATTGTGCAAAAATGTACAATATTTCCAAAATGTTTGTGCAGTGCAAACACATTTGCACAGGTTTAGCACAGAGCTAAGCCGTTTGCCCAGCGCAATCACATTTACCCGGGGCAAAATTTTGTTCAAAAGTGAAATGCAAATGAGCCTACTTAGGTAGTCTGTGGGCAAACATCCAGATTAGCATCTCATTATGACCTGATTTGCATTCACTTAGCTAAGCGCTATTGCAGAGCCCCACAGCTCCACCTATAGGTCAGTCTGGAAATACAGGGGCTGTCTGGGTCTGCCACAGTTCCACCTGTAGGTCAGTCTGGCAGTGCATGGTGGTAGCTGCAGGATACTTTTGTACAGTACAGCACAGAATATTGTGCCCCAGGGGACTACACAGCACAGGCACAGGTGATGGTGCTGCATGCAATTGTCAAACTGTAGTACATGCTACAGTGCACAGCAGACATTACAGTAGCAAGGGGGCCAATAGTGTGAGGGACACAGCAATGCCCATGGTGTGTAGGGTAGTGATGACCACTGCACTGTACACAGTGACAGGCCCAACTTGCAGGTATTTACTGACAGTGGACATTGCTGTTGTGCTGTTGTGTGACCCACAGATGCTGCACCACTGGCATGGGATGCTCACAGTGATATATTCATGGCTGGCTGTGTGTACTGTGATGTCTGTACAGATGTGCAAGGGGCACATACCATCAGAAAGACACACTGGTGTTGGGGTATTCCCAACACTGGCCCATGTGCACTGCATGGCTTATCCCAGCCTTGTGGCTGCACCCAGTTTGTGGTGCAGCCTGGCCACTTGTACACCTTCCCCTAAACACCCTCCATGCTCACAGTGCTGCATGTGTGTGCTGGTGTCTGTTGGTGTCCACTGAAGGGTGGTTTGCAGGTGTGTGCTGTATGGCCACACTGCCATGTTGTCCACTGGAAGCCGGGTCACCACTTGCTGCCTGGCATGGCTGGGACTGGTGGCAGATGATGGCATCATAGGGATGCCATCAGTGAGCAGCATGTTTCCTCTATGACTGGCTTATTTCTATGTTTCATACTTACTGCTTAGGGTTGTGCAAAGCCACGCAAATGTCACACAAAGCCATGCAAAGTCACAAAGTCATGCAAAGCTGGTTTGCCCAGAGTTAAGACTTCCTTTTCATAGTTGGTAATTTGCACCGTGCAAAGTGTTGCATTAAGTAATGTAAAAACACTGTGCAGTGCTATTCACTGAATGTAGAATTGCACCTGTATTAGTGTACACACACCCTCAGTTTGCCCCTTGCATACATTATAATTTTACCTGGCACTAATGCAGTTTGCACACACTATTTGACCTTTTGAATATAGCTGACACACGCTAACCCGATGCTAACCCTACTCAAATAGTTTGCACCCAGTGCAAAGTTTTGAATATCTGGCCCTTATTCTTTTCCCGATACTATAAAAGTACAGGGAATAAAAAAAAGGCAATTTATCAACATTTACTACAATAAACTGTTGGCTAGAATTTCATAAAATTATAAAAGAAAAAATACAAATTACACCATTCAGGCCAATATATAATAAGTATGACTTTATTCCATCAATTAAAGAGTCTGCATTTAAAATGCGGCTACACAACAGGCTATTTGAATTTGGGCAACTATTTGAGAATAGCAAATATAAATCCTTTCCCCAAATACAGACACAATACGATATACCTGATAACCTTTTATATAAATATCTAAAAATTAAGAATTAGATAATAAAAAATCAATGGAAACTTAACATTAAAAAGCACATCTATCCTAGATCTATTAACTCAACAAAAAGAAAACAAAAAATTGAGAGCCCTGATATATAGATGCTCAACTACTCAAATACCAAAATGTTTACTAAAAACGAAACAAAAATATGCAAAAATATCTGACTATAAAAATTTCAGAAAAAATTGGAGGAAAAAATTCTGGCCACCCAAACTACAAAAGTCAAAATGAATAAGTGCCAACAGATTCAATACAAATTACTACACAGAGCTTATTTCACCGCTTCAAAATTACATAAAATTAACAATTTCATTTCAGCAGCATGTCCCAGGTGTGCACACAAATGAGGCACTCTTATACATTTAATACATGAATGTCCATTCATAACCAATTTCTCAGAAAAAATATTAAAGACAGTAGATAAAACATTGTGAATTAATTTACAGTTTTTACCACTATTAATATTATTTGCCCAAACAGAACAAAAAATACAACTCTAACAAACACGGAAAAATGTCTTAATGATGGCCATGAGCTTGGCAAAGAAATGCATTCTAATAAAATGGAATGCCCCATCACCCCCAGCTTTTGAAACTGGGATGAATTTTAAGGTTGATATAATGAAACTACTGTAAAAAGAATCCATTATGTAAAAGGGAAGATGAATTGGTGTTCCATGTGCAAATTCAGAAAGTAGTTTGTTAGAAGGCAGGAGTATTAATTAAGAAATTGTGAGTCAAAAAGAGTAGTGCATAAACTAGGAGAAATCTTTGATTCATAGGTGGGGAGGGGGATGATAATGAAAAATAGGCTCTAAGTGACTGATTCATAAAATTCAGTTAATGAAATAGCCATTTTTTTCAATCTGAACCTAGCAAAAAAAAAAAACAACCCTCACAACATCAATGATCCTCTCCAGTCTGGTTTCAGGGAGGGGCACAACACTGAGACTGCCCTTGTTTAGGTGTTAAATGATCTCCTGTTGGCAAAGGATTGAGGAAGTTGCTCCATTCTAATTCTCTTTCATCTCTCAGCTGCATTTGACACCGTGGACCATGGGGTACTTTTGGAGTGCCCAAGGTTTGTTGTGGACTGGCTAGTATAGTCCTCAATTGGTTTCAATCTTTCCCCATGGGCAGGATGCAGAGGGTGGTGTAGGGGAGTTTTTCATCAGCACCCATGCCCCTGCCCTGTTGGGTGCCAAAGGGCTCCATTTTGCCTCCTCATGTTGTTTGTGGTGTATATGCTGCCACTTGGGGACATTATAAGTTGGTATTGGCTGAGTTTCCACTGCTATGCAGATGACACTCAGCTATACCTGTCTTTTGCATCTGAGCAACAGGCGGTGGTCTCAGTGTTTCATCAGTGCCTTTCTGAGATCCAGAACTGGATGAAACCCAACTGGTTGAAGCTGAATTCTGACTAAACTGAGGTACTAGTGATGGTAGCTAGTCACCCGGAGATGAAGGTGCAATATAGTCAGGTCTCTGGGTTGATACTTGGAGACTACCAGTTGAATACTTCAGCCAGTGCAAAGAATCTGGGCTCTGTCTTGGACTGCAACTTGACACTTAAAACTCGGGTGTCAGCTGTGGTCCAAAGTGGTATACCAATAGAAGAGTGAAACCCCATTGGCGAAATCCCCCACAGTGACATTTTTGACAAGATTAGAAAATGTTGCTGTGGGGGACTCCGCCAGCAAAATGTTGCCCTTTTGCCAACTTTCGCCCCCCCTTTGAGTTAACTCTAACTCAGAGTTAACAATCTATAGAAGGGGAGTCTCCTAGTGGCACAGCCCCCTAATAGTAAAACAGATCTATGTCTGATAGGCAAAATTTCACCTGTCGACATTGGGGATGTCACTATGCCAAATGTCATCAACATGGTTGTCACGTTGACATAGGTAAACTGTCCAAAGTGCATATTACCATCCACAAAACAACACCCAGATCAAGCATCTTGTTCCACTGATGATCTCTCATCTCTGACCCATGTTTTTGTGAGTTCACAACTGGATTACTGCAACACTCTTTACCTGGGGCTTGCAGGGGTTGATCTCCACCACCTGCAGCTAGTGCAGAATGCAGCGGCAAGGTTGTTGACTGGTCTTCCAAGACCGCGTCATATCACAGACTGCTGAGAGAGACGCACACATATTTCAGATTGCTGTCACTTTCACAGTCTTGAGAAAGTCTAAGCATGGCAGAAGGCTTCACAACAAGAATTTGGATAGTGGGTAGTTCAATTGTGTAAAGAGTAGGACAGCTTGCCAGGAGAAGCAATTTTGGGAGTGATTTGCAAATGGAAAACCATCATGTCCACTGGTTTGGAAAGGGTGTCAAGAGGTGGGAGCAGCTTATGCCAATGATGCACAGACTTTTGGACATTCACACTGAGCCAGGCATACTACTTATCCATCTTGGAGGTAAAGATTTGGGCTATACAAAGGGTATGGATTTAATAGAGGCAGTTAAATCTGACTTGGATATACTGCACTGAATTTTGCATAACTGTAAGATTCAGTATTCAGATATTACAGAACACATGATCTGGAGATGCCAGTAGTATGCACCTGGAATTGAAAGATCATGCAGAAAGGTTAACATTTAAATATCTGGCTTCCTGAGTGATCTGGGTATGCACACTATTATACATCCCCAAATTAAATTTTATAAAGATTGGCTTTATCTAAAGATTGGCTGTATCTGTCAGATGCTAGTAATAATATTTTCCTGGGGAACCTTCAACACGGGATCAAAAGTGTATTGTGATGTGTTGTCATGATCAGTACACATAACAGCAGTTCCATAATGCCACCCCACAACACCACTTTTCAGAGCCACACTTACATTGAGCAAAAAATAGATGAACTACATCTACATCAAATACATTTCCTTTTCAGTCTTTCAATATTGTGATTTTTTTTTGGGGGGGCATTGTGCCACACATCCTGTATCTGATTGTGGAAAAGTTGGAGTTCAAGCACCAAAGTGACTATTACTGATGCAGCTATTACTGATGCAAAAAGACACCTGCACCGATGAAGCAGTGCCCTGAAGCAGAATGCTGAGATCTGTGCAACAGGCTTGTAGCAGCAGGAGGCAACAATGGCAACCCACCAGACAGTCAACATGCTGTCAGACAGGTTATCCAGGACATGCCCTGTCTTTTCGAGGACTGGGACATGTCTGGGTGGGGGTGGGGATACAACTGTCCCTAACTGGTGAACTGTATGAAGATTGCAGATGTTGGGGGGGGATGAAGCAGCACTGTCATCATGGGGGGGGGTGATTAAACCTTGCACAAAGCACCATCCACTCCTGCTGCTGTGTGGGTCGAGTCCGTGTAGTGTACATTTGCAAAGGTAACACAAGGTCATTCTCAACCAGCAAGGCTTACACAACAAGCACAATGAGTTGTACAGTATAAGCCATCCCTTGTAGAGTTTTCTATGACTCAGGCTTATGGGACCAGGTACAACAATGCCACCCTATCAGCACACTGGCAGATGAGCCAATGAAGGCATGGACAGTATGGGCCTTTTTCACATGAGGGACCAACACAGCATCACCACAATGGCAGTGGAGGGAGGGCAGGGGGGTAGTCAGATCTGGCATAAACATCCACCACTCTAGCACTTCTCTGACTGCTGTTTGTGGCTGTAGGATGCCTTCACAAGGGTAACATAGGGTCATCCCCACCCAGTCAGGGCTTCAGCATTGGAACAACAACTCGCTCAGGACATGCTGTGCCTTACATAGGGCTGCAATGGCTCGGCCTTTGGTGGGGGTGACAACTGGCCCTTATTAGGAACTGTTTACACAATGTTTGTGTTTGGGGGAGGGAGGCAGATGAAGGAGTGCCACCATGGCAGGAGGAAGTGGCAGCATAGTCACACATGATAATGTGTGTTCTTTCCATGTTGTATTGTGTTACTGTTGCAGTAATTGAAGCTATAACAATTTATTCAGTTCTTTGACATGAAAGATACAGGGCTGGGAAAGAAAAATATGATAAAGATGGAACTTAACAGTCACAGTTATAGATGACTGGACATTCATATAATAAATACATATTTTTTCCTTTTTGTTTCAAAACAGACAAAATACCAAAGAAATGGAAAGATGAGGAGGTGCTTGCCCAGGTGGAGGCCATCCAGCATCTTGGACATGCCGACATCATGATGCAGAGTACAAATGTGCCACAGAAAAAGGCAAGGAAAAGGTCAGTCACTTCTTAAGTGACAAAAGCATTGAAAAGGACAAGGATGCTTGTCACCACACGTGGAAGCAGGTGGGATAGAAGTTCTACAAAATAAAGGCATCTGGAAGGTGTCCGAGTTGGGAACAAGAAGTGGTTCCAGCAGTCACATGATATATGGGTTGAGGCAGGGAAGTCTGAATTTGAAGATAGACGCCATGGAAGTATGTATACCTGTGAAAAAAAAAATGTTTCTGCTTTCTATATTATTGCTGTTTTATAACATGACAATACTTTTATTAAATATGGAATAAAGTATGGGGTAAAGTGTGCTACTACAACTTAACACTCACCCAAGTTGTTAGATGGCACATAAACCTCGAGGGCAAAGCCCGAGGGGTTTATGATAGTTATCCAACAACAAGGGTGTGTGTTAAATTTGAGTCAACACACTGCACCCCATATTTTGTTATATATAATTGAAGGGTTCCATTTTTTCCTCACACTGACATTTCTGAAAATGAAGGAAGTGGAGTCTTACCTTGCATAGTTGAATTTGTTTATTTTTACAATGTATACTTCCAATTCAAAAAATAAATGATAAATTAAGGGCTTTGGTAAATTAAACTAACTGTAACAAGAAAGATAAACATGAAAAAACATTTGTTGAAATCTTCTGGGTGTTTTTTTTTTCACATTACTATGGGCATTGCTACATGGTTTGAGTCTTGTGACCTGCTGAGGAAAGGGCAGAGTTGAGAGGGACATTCATTAGGGACTATGGTAGAAGAGTAGGTGATTGTTTATGGCTGAGTGAATTTGGCACAGACTGACTTTCACAGTCTTGAGCTGTATTGTGTTTCAAACAGTTTCCTATGGAAAAAAGCAACGTAAATGCCATAATACCTACTCAGGTATTACGGTATTTAATGCACGTCTTTACCCATAGAAAAAAATGGAACCCAGTAATTATCAAATAAAAATAAACTGTCTATTACTAATAATCAGAAACTACATAAATAGAATAGTTTCATTCTGATTAACTGTACTGCACAATCTGTAATGTGAAAGTGTTAGTAACATTTCATATACAGTAATATGACAGTTGCCATTGTAGTAAATAGTATGTAACCACAGACTAACAAGTACTGTGATGACTAACAAATAAGAGGGTGTGTGGCAATAGAAAATTATCACATTCCAAGTCCATTCTGGGGCATGAGGCACATCCGAGTACCTTCAACCATCTGTGAACTACAGAACAGATGCTTTGGCCTCGTACCTCACTGTGCCTTGAGATCTACATTACAATCCTTTAATCCACACTGTTGTGCCTTTCCATTTAATTATAATTATGGTGAGAAACTGAGGCATGTGCAGTACTGTGATAAATTATTGAACTCTACAGTTCACTGAAGTCACTCAGATGCATGTCAAACCTTACAACTGACCTAGAAGATATTATAATTTAAGTTTACTGCTCATACTCTCATGTCTAATTGCTTTCTAAATGCACACCCCACACATGTAGTCAGACAAAAGTTCAAATAATGACTAACTTTACAGTCCAGGGAATTCCATTAGCAGTACAGAGCATGTGGTGATGCTGTGATATACACACACCTTGCTGTGCGTCCAACCACCTGAGACATGTCTACAACAAAGCACAACCACACACCATGTATTGCATTGTCTCTGTTATAAAATGCAAACAAATATCCATAGGTTGGGGCCTGGGGACCAAAAAGTACTCTGTGTCGCACAGATTACTGCTTCATTTAAATCATTTGCTTGATTCTCCCATGAATGTTGTTGGTTTAAGGTGATATAAAGCACTTATCTGTTTGATCCTGACACATTTTGAAGCCAAAGAGGTATATATATATATATATATATATATATATATATATATATATATATATTCTTTGCAAAAAAGTGCTAATGCAACAGTTAGGTTTTTTACAGTGACAAAAGTGAGGAAATTCGACGTTATGGTTTTCAACTCTAACTCCAACTCCCCCTCACCACCACCACTGCTGCACACACACACACACACACACATAGACACACACACACACACACACACACACACACACACACACAACTATGAGGGGGCAGTACAAGGCAAGACAACTAGTCACAGACGCATACCAGCATGCAACAGAAATAACATACTTCTTAAACATACCACAACAGGCATCCATCATCATATTTCACCAACTGTATCACTTTTGCTGCCATCCCAGTCTCTTGGGTGTGTACAGCCTTCCACACAACAGCATACAGTCTAAAGTAAAGGACATGTTTTGGTGGCATGGAGAGCCTCTTGCCCCCATTTCCCCACAGTATCACCAAGTTGTCTATTTCCGTATGAAAGCATACTGGGATGATACTACCAATTTGGCCATTTGTTCATGAGAGCATACCCCATCCCTTTACTAAGTTGATTGTTTCTGCATAAGAGCATAGCACCATGGCACTGCCAAATTGTAAATTTCTGCATCATAGCATAGCCCCATTCTACCATGAATTCTCCATTTCTTAGTCATAGTATAGCACATTCCTTACTAACTTTCCCACCTCAATCTAACAGGATAATATTACTACCGAAATTATGTATTTATAGGACCTTGGGACAAAACCATCAGCAAGTTCTCATTACTACATTACAGCATAGCCCAATGTTCCTAACAAATTCTTTGATTCTGCAGAAACCCATTATATAAACAGAGAAATACATATGTTGCTGACATGCAAGTACGATTTGGGTCACTGTGCTTCTTCCAATGTTGTCAAATAACAGTTTTTTGCATAACATCATAATCTAACAAGTAAATGACATGCATTAAGCAACAAGGCATAACCTTGGATTATGTTAATACTCTGTTAATCAAACTCTATCGGTTTAATGTGGCACAAGGCATACCTGAGTGATACACACCCCCACAGCATGGATAACTGACCATTAACATAACCTCTGGGAGTAGGTCATTGCTATTATTAAAAACAGTGTTTTTTTTAATGCTGTTAAACCTTATTCAGCACATGAGTTGTGTGTATATCTATCTTTATCAATGATTTAGATAGTGTTAATACAATGTTTGCATCTGATCAGAAAACTCTATGTCTTACAGCTTTTGTATTATTGGTTAGATAGTGCACCCTTTTGGTTCCTGTGCTGCATCAAGTTGTAGATTTCTCCATAACAGTATATGCCATATTGCCACTGGATCCAGTCAGTAACATCGTGTTCCAAAAAGTGCGGCACATTACAAAGCCATGAAATCATCGCAGCTGAAAATGTCGGCATGCACATAATATCACCGCCTAGCATATCACAAGCAGGCAATATGAGGTACTGCCTTTGGTTGCCGGTGTGTCCCCTATCCCAGCTGCCATGTCCCAACCACAGAAACTGACCACCCTGTAGTACACCGTAGTGCCCCCATCACTGATTGGCGAGCAGCCCCCCCACCAATCCATTACAGTAAGCGGTAATGAGTGACAACTCCCTGGTGTCTAGTGGACCCCCAACCACCACAGGTAGTCCCCCACCACCCCACTCCCACCCCTACCTCAAATGCTAGTGGTCAACCAGCACAGTCCTCCACTCTCCACCATGGCTGGCCGCCCAACTGAACTGCAATGAATGATGGTGTACCCTGCACCGTGGTATGCACTCATTCATCACAGTTCAGTTGGGCGGCCAGCCATGGTGGAGAATGGAGGACTGTGCTGGTCACCCACTAGTGGTTGGGGTAGGGGTGAGAGCAGGTTGGTGGGAGACTACCTGGAGTAGCTGGGGGGTCCACTAGACACCAGGGAGTTTTCACTTGCTACCGCTTACTGTGACGGATTGCTGGGGGGGTGGCTGCTCGTGGATCGGTGATGGGGGGGCACTACGGTGTACTACAGGGTAGTCAATTGCTGTGGGTGGGATGTGGCAGCTGGGATGGGGGACACACCAGCAACCAGGGACAGTACCTCATACTGCCTGCTTGTGATAAGCTGGGTGGCGATATTATGTGCATGCTGACATTGTCAGCTGCAATGATTTCACGACTTTGTAATGTGCCTCGCTGTTTGGGACACAGTGTTACTGGCCAGATCCATTCCCAGCAACCTGTCCATCTCTGCATACCACCATAATATAACTAGAAATAATATGTATTCGTATAAACTTCATATTACTCTATGACAACATAGGCTTGTGTTATGTGCAACTTTACTGCTTCTATATAACACCGTGACATGAGTGATGAAACTGATTTATTGCTAGCTCTATCTTAGATGCTTCTACCGGATGTTGGTGTACACACCCAAGAGACTGGGATGGCAGCAGAAGTGATACAGTTGGTGAAACATAATGATGTATGCCTGTTGTGGTATGTTTAAGAAGTTGTATGTTATTTCTGTTGCGTTATGGTGTGTGTCTATGACTGGTTGTCTTGCCTTGTACCGCCCCCCATAGTTGTGTGTTCTATGTGTGTGTGTGTGTGTATGTCTATGTGTGTGTGTGTGTCTGTGTGTATGTGTTTGTGTGTGTGTGGCAGTGGTGGTGGTGGGGGGAAGTCAGAATTAGGGTTGAAAACCCTAACATCAAATTTCCTCACTTTTGTCACTGTAAAAAGCCCTAACTGTTGCATTAATGCAGTTTTTTGCAAAGAATTTCCTGACTTTTTGAGAAGCAAATAACAATGAGGGCTTCTGTTAGACACGTTAACAAATGTATCAATGCTTAATGAAAGAGACATTGGCAAGAATGACTCACGCAACTTATGAGCCCACCCTACATAAGAGGTACTGCATCTTCAGTGCAGAACCATAGCACAACAAAGCCCATGACCATCAACAGTAAACTTCTGTGATAATAACTGCACAGTATGTTTGACAGTAATAAGTGGCATGCTTTGAGACAGGCAATGCCCCTACTCCTCAGAGCAGTAATTGTATGTTCAGTGTAGTCCCACAGCCAAACAAACAGCATAGATATCAATGGTATACTGCCCTCATATTAGCTGTACACATGTCTGAACACTAAGGAGTTGCAAGACCTCACCCATGCAACGTCTCCCCACCCCACATACTATATCCGAGTACAATGATGCAGCTGAACTAAACCCATGTGCAGGGATGTTATACATCTCTGATATGAATTGCACAGCACTTATAACTCTCATGAGTTGCATTGTCTCATGCAGGAAATGCCTTCAGCCCACTGACCAGCATTTAGATACTGAATACAGACTCACTGGTGAACTGAAGCCATGCACATCAATGGTATACGTTCTTCATAGCATCTGCAGGAAAGTTAGGACATTAAAGAATTGCATGGGATCCAGCAAGCATGGCCCCCCTCAAAAACAGGGACTGGATACTGAGAGCACACCCACACCCCAACTAACGGCATGAACCTCAATGGTATAGATCAGTGATACCAACTATACACTAGTTTTCACAGTCATGAGTTGTATGGTCACAGCCAGGCCCCCCCCCCCAAGCTCAACAATTGTGTTCTGAGTACAGATGCAAAACCAAACTAAAGCCATGGACATAAACAGTATGTCTCACTCATAATAGTTGTACACAAGTTACAACACTGAGTAGTTGGAGAACATCACCCAGGCGATGCTCAACCCCTTCCCTGCAAACATGTAATGAATTCTGAGTGCTGAACCAGAGGTCAACTAAGGACATGAACATAAATGGCTTACCTCTGTGATACCCACTCAACAGCAGTTATGACACTCATCAGTTGCATGGCCTCAGCCAAGGAATGTCCCTGCTCCCCACTGCACACCATGAAATGTATGGTGAGTCCATAGACATAGCTCAACTAAACACATACCATCAACAACATACCTGTTTGATACCAACTGCAGACTACTTCTGATACTCAACAGGTGTATTACATCAGTGACCCAATGCCTCTTACCCTCTCCTGAAGAGGCACTGGATTGTGATTGTAGGGCCACATACAAACTAAGGACATGAATATCAATAGTATATCACTGTAATGGCATGTGTACAGCTGATAGGACAAAGAGGAGTCATATGGCCTGATCTAGACAATGGGCCACCCCTCCTTAAACCACATATTTTATGTTCACCACAGAGCCAGAACTGCAGTGATGCTGTGAACATAAACTGTATATTTCATTGATACCAGCTGAAGACATGGTAGCACACTTAGTTGTTGCATGGTGCAAATAAGTTAATGCACTCTCACATGTCCAGATCAGTAACTGTATCTTGACTGCAGAGGCACTCTTCAACTAAAGGTGTTAACATATACAAGATACATTACTGATACCACTTGTACTTTTTTAGGATACTGATGAGTTGCATTGGCTGAGGTAAGCAATGTCCCCAAGTCCTGTAAATTAAGTACATGATTACACATGTAGCGAGAGAGACCAACTAAACGCATAGACATCAATGTAATAGTTAACTGATACCAGTAGCATACATGCATTTTTAAGAAGGAGCCAAAAACTTCACTCTAAAAGATAATGTTTAATAAAAGAATAAATTTAACATACAAAAATATATCTACCTTCACTAAGTATATACAAATATTAAAGTAAATAAAACTGTTTCTTCACACAGAAGGTGGAAGGGATAATAAATAAAACTTAAATAAAATAAAAGCAGTAAAATAAATAAAACATAAATAAAAGAAAAACAGTTAAATAAATATAAGTGTTACTTCACACTGGAGGGGAGATACAAATAAAAAAAAAATCAATAAAAATATTAACACTAGTGGCCAGAAGGGATGGGGAGATGCTGGCCATTCAGGCTGTTGTGCCCTGGGGAGAGGAGGAGGAGGAAGAGGAAGACTGTGCAGGAGCTGGTGAGACTTGGTGCCCCTCATCTTCAGGTGGTGTTGTTGTTGAGGGAGAGGCACCTTCGAGGGACTCTTGTTGCTGATGACGTGTGGAGGGTGGGTCATATTCTGCATGCTGCAGGTCTTGCAGGAGTAGATGATGAATTACCTCTGTGGCCTACAGCTGGTTCTCAGCCAGCCACACCATGAGACCATGCGTGGTCTTGAGCGAAGCAACAGAGGCCTCCTCCAACTCCCTTAGTGAGTGTATAACTTGGGTGAGGGCCCTGTTGCTCTGCTCCAGGCCACAGGTGGCAACTAAGGCTGCATGCCCTACATGCCCTTGTTACTGGAACAAATCAATGATTTCTTCATTTTGACTGATTATATAGTCAATGTTTGCTCCGGTGACATGGGCATGCTGGGCTGCAGCCCTGCTGCCATCTCGCATGGCCTCCAGCAGCTGACTGAGAGTGTCGCTGATGATACTGAGAATGGCAAGTTGCCCTGTGAAGAGAACAATGACAACAAGAGACATGTCAGTAAAATAAGCTGTTCTGTACTGTTCTGGCAATATACTCTAGTGATTTTTTTTCTTTTATTAATGACAGAACAGCTGTATTGACATTTCCATTAGATCACTATAGCTGTGTTCATTTAATAATACTGTCATTTAACTCTATTGGTGAAACATTTGTCCCCTACTCCTCTTCAGCTTCTGTAACCTGTTACTCCTTGTGGGGTAATGTGGCAGCATGAACCCACACACTAGCTACAGATAAAAGTTGCTTATTGGAAAGACGTGAAGACACTGTGTATTGCAGCCTATGCAGTAGTTCCAGAATGATAAAAGATGATGATACCCCCACCCAGTGACCCCTCTTCAGCCCATCATCTCCCTGAACCTTAGCATGTTCCCAAAGCCTAAAGAGCTGAATAATATAAAACAGAGTTCAAGTGGGAAAGCGCACTCACATCAACTACATATACATGCTACAGTTGTGTGATAATAAAGTTATTTGTACAGTACTTTGTGATGTCTTTCCCACTCATGTGGTTTATCAAGGTAAGAGGTACTGTTCAAATAAGTTGACTGTCACTCAACCGCAGCACACATATCACTGCTCTATATGCAGAAAGACTATTTCAACAGTGAATTTGACATTCAGCAACATCAACAGTAGTATTGTAGATAACTGTTATCTGCAGAATGGCTATCTGGCATATCTGTGAACAAAAGTACAGCAAAATAAAAGCAAATTAAATAGCTGTTGTTAGATTTCTTTAATACAAAGCACATGAAAATATTGTACATTCATTTCTCAAAACATGACAGTAACTTGATTAATCATGCAGTATTTCCACAATGAAAGGTAAATATGAGTATTGGAACAAACAAAATACTTGAAAATAGTAGTACAGGAAGATGCTTGGTAACCCCTTGCCCCTTACAGCCAGAGACTAATATGCAATGAACAAAACTGAGTCTATCCTTGGATTGACTACTTGTTGTGTACTTAAGCCACTTGAATGTGACTTGTGCACAAAATACACCAGGGCCTGAACATTAAAACTGGTTACGCATGACGCAACCCAGTTGCACCAGCACAAGTGCAGAAGTGCACCAAGGAGTAATATTCAGTGGCAGCCAGTGTGCAGCACAAGTTCCAGTGCACCAATGTGCAACTATAATAAATGCATGTGCAAGAGCATGGGGCGTGCCCATGAATATCCAGTGCAGTGTGATATTAAGCCATGGAGCCATGCCGGAAGTGTGGAGCAAAACCAAGATGCGCCTAGCAGACTTGCACCTATAAACACAGTGCACAAGTACATGGACAGCAGCTATGCCAGGGGAGAGAGAGAGAGGGAGGAAGGAAGAAAGGTAGTGGAAACCAGCAACCTCAGACAGACAGAGCCAGAGCAAGGGAGGCAGAGACAGAGTGGGACAGCCTGAGAGACACAGGCAGGTACAGCAGCAGTGCAATACAACTGGCACAGGTCTGTGGGCCAGAGATTCACAGATGGAGAGAGGGAACCAGGCACAGTGCCACAGACACAGGAGGAGGGTGGCACAGAGGCAGCAGCAGCAGCCAACTGCCCGGGGGAGACAGGATAACAGGGGCAATGGATAACGCACCCTTTCTAAGGGAGGCCATAATGAGGGGTGTGAGGAGGAGGAGGCACAGCAACGTAGCCATAAAAGGGCCCGCTGGTGGTATGCTCAGAACAGGCAGTACCGTGCACGCAACACCTTTGACCATTACAGTGATATGGAGATTGTGGCTGGTATCATCTGAACAGGGCTATTCTGACTCAGGTCTGTGAGCTGTGCAGTGACAAGATGCAGTCACCCACATGACAGAGCCAGTCAATATGTGTGGAGACAAAAGTGACAACAGTCATGTGCCTGCTCATCACGGGTACCTTTCAAAGACCAACAGAGGACACAACAGACATAACCCAGTCATCCACGTCCTGCCTCTTCACACAGATCCTCAACGCTGTGTGTTTGGGATGCTGAAGGCACAGTTCCGTTTCCTACACATGTCTGGTGCTGCTGTACACTACAGCCCCTCAAAAGCCTGTGGCCTATTGCTGGCCTGCTACATAGTGCACAACATGCCCATTGACTGTGAGATAGCTGTCAAGGCTGATGAGGGTGACAGTAGTGGGGACGATGAGGGTAATGGGCTGGAGGCTGAAAGACAGCCCCCCCAGGTGGAGGGATCCCCTACTGAAGCAGATGGCATGGTGCCACTGGTCTCCATCATGGAGCAGCAGTTCAGTACATGCAGGTAGGTGGTGGAACAGCCATGCACAGGACACACACAGGTACAGCACAGGGGTGTGACACAGGGGTGGGGTGTAGCAGTGCAACATGGCCACAGATGATAGCAAAAGGCAGTGCACAGCAATATACATGCACACATGCACTGAGAGACACACACACACATGCAGGCACTGGCTAGTGGCATGGATCAGATGCAGTGACTGGTGCACAGGTGCAACCAGTGCAGATATGCTCTCATCACACCCATGCCACATGGTCCAGCAGACAAGCAGGCATGCACACACACAACGTGTGGCACAGCACACTGACAGCAGTACTATGGCATGCACAGACACACTGTCTAGTTGTGCACAGGGCAGTGGTAGTGGACTGTAGACAGGGTGGCATGTAGCTCAGGGCCAATGTGCAGTACCATGGCAACCATGGCCACATTGATAGCTGCTCGTTGGCCACAGGGGGGGTCTGCAATTGCACCCCAGGGGTACTACTGTGGCAGTCCAACCAGGTCTATACATGGGTCCATAGACAACTGAACAGGCCTGCTGCAGGCATACCCAGATGCCAACAGTGGACCCTGGTGTCTACAGGGTTGCTGTTGGCAAATGCTGTGATTGTGAGATGGAACGTGCACTCCACATTGCCAATGGTCATTGACCACAGCCACTAGCAGCCACCAGTGCAAGGCCATCCATAATCACATGTGCTATGCAATCCTGGGATGTGGTTGACTCCTCCCATAAGTGCTGTATAGCCACCAGGAACTGCAAAATGCCTCTCTCATGCTGCTCAGCCACCTGTTGCACATCTGCACACAGTGCATACACCCTGTCCACAAGCAGCACCTGTTGCTCCATCGAGGCCGACAGCAAATGGATGTGCTCAGATAATGGGTCAGCATCCAGGGGTGCCTAGGCGGGGCACAGACCCTCTGGTGCTGATTGACTATGCTGTGCAGTCCCCACTCAGGTGGATGCTGCACAGTGAGGTCACCATGGGGCTGGTCCCTCTGAGATGCTCCAGCTGTGGCCCTGCATCCTGTCACTCATCACCCCTACTGCCTGCCAGTGCTGCCCATCCAGCCACTGACTGCTGTCTGGCACCTGCACAGCCACACAGCCATATCACCACCAGCACCACCACACACAGTTACACCTGCAGTGGTGGTGGGTAGCTGTGCCACTGTTGTCATGCCGTTGGGCTCATTGCCTGCACTGCTGACTGGTATGGGCATCTCTCCCACCACACCACCCAAGCTGTCCAGGATCATGACAAGGTCATCATCGGAATCAAACCCAACCCCAATCTGTGTCTGCTTGTATCATACAGTAACACAGCCATGGTCTCATCTGACCCCATGCCCAGAACATCTGGCTGTACAGTGGTGGCATGACACAGCTGATCAGGCCCCTAGATGCCTGTGGAGGTGCATGGCTAATCATCCAGGGCTTGGCCTGCCTCCATGGCCATTGGCGGTGCACCCCCCTCCACATGTACAACTAGTATTTTTATTTGTTTTTATTGACTATTGAAAAATATCTGTGTTGTTATAGAAGTTACTTATGTTCCTCAGCTGAAGGCCCAGGCTGACCTGCAGCACTGCTGGAGAGTTTCTTCTTTCCTCCATAGAGGGGTCAAGCTCTACCATCTCAACCTCCTCTGTGGGTTCTGCTCCTCCAGCAGTACCCTCCACAGATGGTTCGTCCTCCATAAAAAACATAGTAAAAGAGAAAAGATTACTTGCCTGTGGATGTAAATATGTGTAGATATGTCTCTGTACTACCAGTTGTGCTGAATTATTAATTCTGAGGAGCTCAATAGCATCAACCATGGAATTTTCAACCCCCACAAGCTGTTCAGATTATGTATTGTATCCCCACTACAGAGGTACAGTGCAAAAAAGGATGTGGACATTGATCAGATCCTTTCCTATTTTCCTAATTACATGTTTACACAAATCATTACATTGAGGGCTTGCATGTACACATACACTCAATACTGCCAGATGTGGACACCAGTGAGTGCATGCTGAGAAAGAAACATAAAATAAAGGTGTAGATACAGATGCAGTGACTTGCAGATACAGATTGCACATATACTAGTACAGTGACAAGTTGACCTGTGCAGGCAAGAAATATACCAACCTCCAGTGGAACAAGTACTGTCTGTTGTGTGGACAGCAACAGGCTACATAAATATGTAGACAATGGAATAACTATTTAATACCAGATAGAGACAAGCTAGCACACTCAGTGGTATTAAGTAGTATTACAGACAATGCCTCTCCCCCATCATCATGGGGGGGGGCGGGACAATCATTAGTACAGAGCAACATGGACGTAAACCACCCTATATCACTGTCAAAGGTTAGTGATACCACTTACGCACAACCTGAAACAGTGAAGAGCTTCATGCCCTTAAGGAGGCAATCATAGCACATGCAAACAAGAGACACTTTATAGTGAGTGCAGAGGCACAGAGTGAGTTATGTCATCCATATCTACACTATACCTGCCTGATAGCAGCTGCACACATATTAGGACAGTGAGGAATTGCAGTGGTTGAGATAGGCAATGCCCTAACCTGTCAGACAAGAGTTAACATATTGTGAGTAGGGAGCCATAGGTAACTAAATATGTCAACATAAATCCCATCTGTATGTGATAAGAGTTGCACAAAAGCTGGGAGCTGAGGAGTCTCAGGGTCTCACACAGACAATGGTGCTCCCCCTTCTGTCATGACAGTGAGTTATAAATGCATACGAAGCCCTTACTACTCACTGAAAGTAAACTATTCAGAGCTTTGTAAGCCCACTGTTCTCATATCAGAACCATATAAACCCCTCTCATCTATGTGATAGCATCGGGTCTACAAAATGGAATGGCAGTGTAAATCAGTATTGAAAACAACCAAAATGTGACTGTTAGTCTCACAACAGTATTCAACTAGCATTCCAATTGTCGCAGTTTACTCTTACTGAGTGCAACTATCACCATGTCTGACAGAGATCATAATTCTGCTCCAATTTCTGCGCTGACCAGTTGCATGTGCTCACTTAGGAGATGGGCCTACCTCCCCCACGAGGAACAGGATGGTAACTGCAAAGTCACTCACTAAGTACATATCTGTATAAGTATAGTATACTGCCCTGACAGAAAGTACAGATATGTTATCATAGTGACTAATTGAATTGTCTCAGGCAGGGAATGCTGTTGCCCCCCCCATCCAGAACAGGTCCTAGATGGTGGCTGAACAGCTACAGCCTAACTAAACATTTTGTAATGTGGACCTGTGAACATGGGTGTGATAGTTCACTCATAACAGCTAGACACAAGTCATGACACTGAACAGTTGGCAGGCAATTGTCCCATTTTATGACACCATGCACTAAATCTTGAATGCAGAGACACACTAAATAAAGCTGTGAATATTGGCAGTACAACTCTGTGATACCACATGCACACATTCTAGAATTGTTAACAATTAAAGTGCATCATGTTACCAATACCTATAACTAATCAGCATGTACCTCCAGAACATGTACAACATAGTAAGCATGCAGCCACGGGTAACCAAGGATCTGTACATGAAGACTATATACCAGTGATAGAACCTGCACACAATGTACAGGTCTTAAAAGTCTAAAAGGCTCATTGAGACAATGGCCCCCCACCCCACTTGAATAACATAGTGGATTTTTAGAGCAGAAGTATAGCGAACAGAAGACAAACAGTCATAAAATAGTTTACTGATATGAGCTCCACACAACCTAGATAATTAAAAAGTTACATGTGTCATAACAGGTAATGCTTGAAGCTCTACACATCAGGAGCTCAATGGTCACCACACAGTCATACACTAAGTGGAGCTGTGGATATCAATGGTATACCCACTATGATATGAGTTGTATAGATCTGGCGACAGTGAGAAGTTGCAGTGCTTCAAGGATGCAATGCCCTCCATCCCAAAACAGGTATTAGATCCTGAGTGCAGACCCAATACTCAATACAGTGCAGAGTTACACAGTGCCAGCCACATTATACACCCCTCTCCTACCAGACTATGCACTGGATCATTACTGCATACCTGCAGGTGACCTTAACCTCTGGATGTCTTCAGTTGGCAGTGACTGCTAGATCATAAAGATTCTGTATGACATGCACAGTACAGACCCACATCAAAAAGAAAACTGTAACCATCAACATAATAATTTTCTGACATAAGATGCCAAAACACAGAAGACCAAGTAGCTATACAATCTGTGCCATACAATGATGGCAGGACAGAACAATGCATAGTAAAGGGTCTCTTAAAAGGCAGATGCCAGTATATAATTGAAACTCACCAGCAGAGTTGAGCACAAGGAGCTGCTCTACTGGAGCCCCTTGGTCCTCATCTTCCGGGAGTGGCACCAGGTATTTTATTTATTTATTTTTATTTATGACTTTGATAACCTGGTGAGTGCACTGATCCCAAGGACCGTTTTCAGGCATGACCTGGGCCATAACACATGGTGCAGGGTGACAGTGGGGTACAAGGTAACAGTAATACACATGAAACAGATTTGATGCAAGCATCAATAGTAAGCACAATATACAGGTTTGATGCATCTGTCCACTTGAGAACAGTGAATACAAGGTTTCAATATCGGACATGAGGAGATTTGGTACAAAACAAACAAATCGTAGGCACGATGTACAATGTGTGACTGCATCATCCGGTGAGCAAGTAATACACAGAATACTCAGTAAAAAACAAATACCCTTTGGGAGGAAGCAGGGGCAGTTGATATACTCTCTGAGTGAGAAAAAGAGAAACACACAATGTTTTACTTATGTCTGTATTGCATACAATATCATTTTAGTACTACTTCAACCTGAGATGGAGTACATTACTGTCTGTGACATGTTAATGTCACAGTTGTAAAACAAAGGCACAGATTTATATATGTCACCAATAATAGCTCACACAGTAGACACCATTCAGTAATACCAAATAGCCCAGAGTTTAAATAAAGCCCAACACCACTGATGGAGGACCTCATAGCCAATGTAAGGAACAGCATACCCAATACCACTCACCCTGGAGGGTACAATTTCACTTACAAAATGGGCAATATTTAAAAAAAAATAAATAGGAAGGAAAATATAGTTGACAATCAGTTTTCTGACAAAATCTCTTAGCAATTAATGTAAGAGACAAAAAATTCACTATTAACAAGTTGTTCTGGCAATGTTAAAAAATTGGCAAATAAGAAGTGGCTGAATATATGGTATTCGGACACTGCTACAGCAAATAGTAGTACCATTACATTTAAATGTCATAATGTTATCATCTTGTTGGGTAACAATATATGTTATTTTGTTCATCAGATACAGAATTCCATAATAATATAGAGGATAATGCTCAATGTACAGGTGACAACCATGGTATAATAACCTACAATGGTTGCTAGGGCATCAGTAAACCTGGAGAGCACAACTTGAGAGGTTTACAATTGCCCTAGCAAGCATGAGAAATGACTACACCATGGTTATCACCTATACATCAGGCATTATGATTTATGTTGTATGGGACTCGACATGACAAGTTACCCCACCACCAAACACAAGCAATTGAGCCTTACCTTATTAATGAATCTGCACTACAACCACATGATTGTGTAGGGCAAAAATAGTGCCAGAGTTAAAATCTCTATCAGACTTAAACATTGCTATAGTCAGTAACAGTAAACTGAGACAACTGGCAAGTTATTTGAATACTGTACTGAGGCTAACAATCTCATTTTCGGTGTGTACAATACTGTTATACCATGGACATAACTGAATAGAAAATGAAATCATCAGACTAGCAGTTTACCTCCAGTGTAAATCCTGTGATAACAAATGGCTGTTGATGAGACTATCCAATAAATCATCTGCAGCACAGGAATAAATACAATAAAAATAAAAAAACAAATCAACCTCTTTAATATTTGTATTTTATTATAGCAAAAAATGAAACTTCACATAATTGCAATAAGCCACTCGGAGGATGTGAGTTATCAAGGTACTTACCATGGCTGGTGAGGATTTACCCACTTGGCTGCACCTCATGTGAAAACCACTCCAGCTGTGGTAAATCACCTGTTATACAACGGGCACAAAAAATTAGAGAGAATCCTGCATTTTGATTGGGTGGCTGGCACCTTTCCAGTGTTGTAAATCCTCCAGAGTACCCACTGGAAAAGGTGCCAGCCACCACTCAGCCACATCAGGAACTCCCTGGCAAATCCCTACGTTCCTCACAAACACACCACTGCCAAACATACAGATGACAATGAGATTACCTAGTCCTTAACCCGACATCTGATACTCTGTCACTAGCCTCAAAAATTCAGAAAATCTGCCGCACCATTCCAAAAAAACAAAGCACCGGAAGGAAAAAAAACAAAGAAAATGCAGTTCATTCTCTCCAAAGCAAAGAAGCTGAAAAAATTCAGAACAGTGGCGGTGGAAATCTGTGATCCTCTGGCACATATGCAGAACTCTCAAAAAAATCCGAGCAGTACCAGTGCAGTGAAAAACAAACGAACAACAACTTTTAAAACAAATGGACATTTTAAATATTTTTTTTTGTAAAAAAAACAAGCAGGGCATTTGTATAATAGCAATATACCCCTCCAGGGAGTGGGTATACCGGTGGATTTACCACTACTGGTGTGGTTAAGTCCCTCGGCTGCGCCTTGTGACCGAACCACACCAGCCGTGGTAAATCCTCCAGTATACCCACACCCTGTCAGGGTATATATAGAGGATAATGCCTGATGTAGAGGTGATAACCATGGTGTAATCACCTCAAGTGGTTGCTAGGGCATCAGCCAACCTCGAGAGTGCAGCTCGAGAGATTTACAATTACCCCAGCAATGACAAGAGATGATTACAACATGGTTATCACCTGTACATCAGGCATTGTCATTTATAGTGTATGAGCCTCGACATGACAAGTTACTCCCCCCACAACTAATTTAGCCTTACCTTTTTAATGGATCTGCACTCACTATCAGACATAGAGATTGTTAGACTCAGTAACATTAAACTGAGACAACTGGAATATTATTTGAATACTGTAGTGAGCCTAACAATCAGATTCTGGGTGTGTAGAATACAGAATTACACTGACGTTCCATTTTGTAAACCCACTGCTATGACATAGATGAGATAGGTTTATAAGCTTCTCAGATCACAACAGTGGGATTACAAGGTTATAGTCTGTGGTGGAACGTCGTTCTCCACTGAAATCCATCGCTGTCAAAATGTTATTCACCTGCACTAGTGACGTTCACAATGCAGCTGAATGATTTTTTGTTCTGCTGCACTGCGCACATCACACACTGTGTCCTCGAGCAGCATTTGACAGTTAGGGCTCACTCCATAGACAGTACACATAGCGAAAGCAGCAATGTCAGTGGCAGTACTGTCAAAGCCACTATCGGAACAGGATAGATTCATCCTCGATCAGGAAAACAAAAAAAGGCAAAAAAAAATGAGAAATGACATGCGGCAATTACATAGTTTCCTGAGTGATGAAATGTGATCCTCACTACCGACCCTTTTCTCTGCTCTTCCCCGCAGATTGTGAATTGCTGTTCAGGGTGCTGCTGTATGTGAGTTTTTAAGCAGTTTAAATGTTTAGCGTTAAAACGTTCAAAATGTAAAGTTCTTCAACAGTTAAAATGTCAAGCGAGAAAATGTTCACAATGTAAAGTTAGTTTTTCCTTCTAGTACCCCAGTAAATATGTTTTGAAGCAGAAACATGCTGTAGTGATTTTTTTTCCCCCAAAAACAACATTCCACCATACACTATAAAGAAAAGTGCATGGGGAACAGTTGACAACAGGGCTAATCTTTCACCTCGTTGGCAATATGACGACGGATTACCTCTCAAGCTGCGCTCTCGAGATAATCCGTCGTCATAGTGCCAACTCGGTGAAGGAATAGCCCTGTTGTCAACTGTTCCCCATGCATTATCCTATATGTAATCTGCTTGATTTCAGTGGCTGATAAGGGCCACACATACATTATAACAGGATACTAATCTTGTAATGTGTGAAATATGACATCACGCAATAAGATTGTGTAACAAATCTTAGGTACACACTAAGATTGTCAGTGGATTTATTGAACTGCTCTAATGGATTTCTTGTAGATATAACATGCAGAACATTTAAAAGAAAACTGCACCCTCATGTCTTGTAAATGTGATTATTTTTTTACGTATCAGTACATAAGTCTTTTCATGTAGCTGATAAGGATGTATGCAAATCTAGAAGTCTCTTTTCTCAGTCCATGGTAGGCCCTGTCCCTTGCCTGGTAGTTTACATTCAATGGCTGTTGAAATTGCATTGTTCGTGAAAGCTGCATTAGCATATGAGAACTCCCAGGGCAATCACAGTGCCTAGTATGAACAGTTACATCACAGGAAAACATTTGCATATATCATTAACAGGTACATGAAAAAAGTTGCCTATTGACATGGAAAGAAGTAACATTCAGAATATGTGAGTGCATAGTTTCACTTTAAGAGCATTAATAAGATATACTTACCACCATGATGGCATTCACTAAACTCTGGCTTCCCTGCCTCCTCCCACATAACATAAACTATATCGTACTACTCCCATACACTTCTGTGCATATCACCCACCACTGCCTTAGCTCTAGAGAAGGTCTGGCGTGTGATCTTCCACTTCCTCCTACAGGCATCTGGTGATCTGGTGATGCATTCTCTCCCCAAGGCATGACTAACCTGTATAAAAACATAAAAACAAAGTACTGTGAATAATTTATTAATATTTAAATATGTAGATTCAGGAAAATACTACAGCACCAGTTAATAAAACATCATAATAGTATGTGTTTGATATCTGCATATCTGAAAAAGATGTACACACAAGGTTTGATAGCACATCCTTTTTTTTAACATCTAGTAACTCTTTTCATATGTGCAGCTAGGAGGAGTATTCTGCAGCAACACATCACCTATATGCTTAAATTATGTTGATGCAAACTGTTGCTCTATGCAATCCTGTTTTTTAACCTATTCAAACTCCTAATGGATACCACTTCTGAAGTTAATGCATAACATAGAGCATAATGCCTGATGTACAGCTGATAGCCATGGTGTAATCACCTTGAGTAGTTGATAGGGCATCAGAAAACCTCAAGAGCCCAAGCAACCATGAGAGATGATAATACCATGGCTATAACCTGTACATCAGGCATTGTCATTTGTAGTGTATGGGACACAACATGAGAACGTACCCCACAAACACAAGGAATTTAGCTTTACTTTATTAATGAATCTGCACTACAGATTGTGCAGGAAAACAATGTATTAGGATATTTGGACTGAATGACAGCAGCTCAAGATACCACCTGAGTTAAAATCTCTATCAGATATAGAGATTGCAATACTCCGTAACAGAAAACTGAGACAACTAGAATGTTATTTGAATAATGTTTGTACTGAGACTAACAATCACATTCTCTGTGTGTAGAATACTGAATAACGCTAGGATTCCTTTTTGTTAACCCACTGCTATGACATACATGAGATAGGTTAATAACATTCTGACATCAAAATAGTGAGATTACAAGGTTGTATTCTGCTTGATTTTTAATGGGTAATAAGGGATATCCATAAATTATGCAGACCTAGTATCAAGTTTTATATGTCTAATTTTACTTATGTGTATGTTAAATCTTGCTATATTAGTGTCACTCCATAGATTCTATTGTCCCTTTACCTCATAAATTGAAAAACACATCTGTAGTTCTGATGTTTGATACCTTAAAGAGAGAGAATCTGGTACTCAATCACTTTGGGTGGGCAGAGGGTGACGGTGAAAAGGCAGAGATACTAAACAAATATTTTTGCTCAGTATTTACAAATGAAGAGGGGGAGGTACCTAAAACAAACAATAGAAACACTCTGGATACAGAAGTTGATACCAGCCCATTCACAGAAGAAAGGGTTCTGAAAGAACTCTTAAAACTGAAGGTGGACAAAGCAATGGGGCCTGATGGGATTCATCCCAGAAATCTAAAAGAACTGAGGGTAGAACTAGTGACACCAGTGACTACTCTCTTCATGGGAGGATGGGGTGGTACCTGAGGACTGGAGGAGGGCAGATGTGATTCCCCTTCACAAAGGCGGGAGCAGGGCAGAAGCAGGAAACTACTGACCTGTTAGTTTAACCTCAGTGATAGGGAAAATGATGGAATCACTTCTGAAGGAAAGAATTGTTGAGTACCTAGAGGCCAGAGGGGGCACAGGACCCAAGGCAGCATGGATTCACAGCAGGAAGGTCATGCCAGAAGAATCTAATAGATTTCTTTGACTGGGTGACCAAAGTAGTAGATCAGGGAGAGGCTGTGGACATGGCCTACCTAGACTTTAGCAAGGCATTTGACTCAGTCCCACACAAAAGATTAATATACAAGTTAGCCAGCCTGGGAGTGGGTCCCAAGATGATAGCCTGGGTAAAGAATTGGCTGGAGAATAGGACACAGAGGGTAATAGTAAATGGAGTCTACTCTGAAGAAAGGGGGGTTACTAGTGGGGTACCGCAGGGTTCAGTATTAGGACCGGTCCTCTTCAATGTCTTTATAAGCGACATTGCAGAGGGACTGGAAGGAAAAGTATGTCTCTTTGCAGATGACACAAAGATCTGCAACAGAGTTGATGCACAAGGTGGGGTGGAAAGGATGAGAAGGGACTTGGCAAGGTTAGAGGAATGGTCAAATGTATGGCAGCTTAGATTCAATGCTAAGAAGTGCAAGGTAATGCACCTGGGAAACAAAAACCCTGTGGAAGAGTACACAATGGGGGGTGAGATACTAACAACAACAAAAATGGAAAGGGATCTGGGGGTAGTCATATCAGATGACTTAAAGGTGGGCAAGCAATGTGAGAGGGCAGTAAGGAGGGTTAGTGGGATACTGGGATGCATAGGGGGAGGCATCACCAGTAGAAAACAGGAAGTTGTTATCCCTCTTTACAGACAGCTGGTGAGACCCCATCTGGAGTACTGTGTGCAGTTCTGGAGACCCATTCTCCACAAGGAGATAGACAAGATGGAAGCTGTCCAGAGGAGGGCAACTGAAATGGTGCAGGGTCTGCACCAGAAGACATATGAAGAGAGACTAAAGGAGCTTAATATGTATTGCCTCAAGGAAAGGAGGGAGAGGGGGGACGTGGTAGAAACTTTCAAGTACCTCAAGGGAATCAACAAAGTCCAAGAGGGTAGCATCTTTCAAAAAAAGAGGTGTGCAAGAACAAGGGGTCACAATTTGAAGATAGTGGGGGGCAGCTCAGAGGTAATGTAAGGAAGTATTTTTTCACAGAGAAGGTTGTTATGCATGGAATGGCCTTCCTGAGGAGGTTGTGGAGTCAAAAACAGTGGTTGAATTCAAGCATGCATGGGACAGTCATAAGGCAATTCTAGGGGGTGGGGGTAGAAAGAAGTAGGCTGCTGGTTAACTAGGATCTGCAGCTTATCCATTAGGTAGGGAAATGGACAGACTGGGTGGGCCAAGCGGTCCTTATCTGCCATCAAATTCTATGTTTATATGTGAACACCCGGTGGTCAAAAGTTCTCATGCGCAATACATACTAAATGGCACCAAATCTGTACCACTATAATTACATACTTGTTGCACTCTTACTAGTACCAGTGTCTACTGTTGAAACTGAAACATGTGGCTGCAGCTTTTCATCACTCTTAAAAACACCTATTTCTTCTCATATCACACATAAATAAAACATTTAAATGCTGTACAAGTCATTGGGCATGATATTCAAAGGGGTTGCATCTGGCTCAACTGAGTTGCAGTGTCACAATCCTGCATTGCGCCACAGCAGGATATTCAAAAGGCTGCCAGACACAGTGAATCCCCAATGCAATGGAGCACAATGTAATCCTATGCACCACAGGTGCAGGGGGGTGTGTCCATGCATATGCAGCACATCCTGATATTCAGCCTGTGAATTGTGCTTCATATGCCAGCGCAACCCTGCACTGTGCCACACAGTGGGGCTCAAAGTCAAGCCCTGTAAAAGCAAAACTGAGTCCCAGCCACCCACAGACATGCTGCTGTATTTCAAGGTGCAACACAGCAGCCACCAGCCTTGGTTGCTGACCAACTCAACAGTAACACCATCCACAAGCACCTTAACCCTCTGGCAGGCTGGTGCCCCCCCACCCCCCACACCTGATCGCAGTCATCTGTACAAACTGCAACTATCCCTGGTGGTCTTGTGGTCCCCAACCGGAACCCCGATCACGGGCATCTGTACAAAGTACAACTATCCCCAGTAGTCTAGCGGTAACCCCCACCATACTACTGATTGCAGTCCACTGTGGAAAAACAGATGTAACTGGTGGTACAGTGGTACCACACTGCCCACGCAACCACAGAGGTCCTACAGCAACCCACCCCCCCATCATCGGTGTGTGGCAGCATCCCGCCCACATGCGACCCGTACACCTGCTGAATGACAGCGTACAGTGCGATCTGTATTCCTATTAGTGCACAGTGTGTACCTATAGGCCTGCAGATCATACTGAACTGTACAGTACCAGATATGTGAATGAATGTGAGTGGGTGGAGAGGGGGCTACCACTAGAGCACCAGGTACATCTGTTTTCCCACAACGACCTACAATAGAGTGTACAGAGGGGAGAGGGTACTGCTAGACCACCAGGGATAGCTATACTTTGTACAGATGCCTCTGATTGGTCTTAGGGACATGACCACTACACCATGAGTAATACTTGTATGTTTTACAGATGCCCATGACCGGCCGTACGGGAGTGGGGGACTGCAATTGCCCTCCAGGGTGTCGATTCCTGATGGCAGTAGTCTGGCAGGGCGGCAGGCACAATTCACTGGGACTGAGCGCATTGCATGCAAATGGGGCCATAATGACATGCAAATGGCCCCATTTTTGCCTTGCAGACATTTTGGCCTCATTTGCATGCCCCATGCCTGAACACGGCGAGTGATGCACCAAGCACAATTGCAGTTGTGCTGGCACATCCCTCTGCTGCATTTCTGTGTCTTGTGCTGGTGCAGTGCCACTGCACCATGCAGAGTTTGTGCACCCACCCTGCCATATTCAATGGTACTGAGCCACGGCACAGCACTGTTGAATATTGCCTGATCCTGTGCCCAGCACAGCCCAGTTGTGCTCTGCCCAGGCTTCTGCCACTGCTCAACACATTCTGAATATCTGGGCCATTGTGTTTGCATGACTTTACATTATGAGATCTACTACCAGTGTCATATCTGTAAGTAAACTACACTGCTATTCCGCAGTTCCACAGATATCATAATACTACCATGGTTAATACGTAAAAACAAACAAAAAGAGTTTTTTGTTAATTTGAATAATGACCTACCTTACCCCAGGTATGTATGAGGCTGAAATTCTTCTCTTTCATAAAAAATCTGGGGTGAGTATGCTCTCGGACAGCCTGAACAAGGGCCAGCACCTCCCTATCACTCCAGGACTTTGGCATATTTACAAATCTGTGGAAAAAGATACTTGCTAGTTTAGAAACCTTTAACATATGATTTACAGTAATTAGAGTATTTGTGCACAACTCATTAATAAATATAACATTCTAATAATGCTAAAATTATCATTCAGTGTTGCATCATTGTCTACTGAGCTGCTGACTATCTAAATAAGAATATAAATGTGACCACTTACTTGTCTGTTGTCTAACAATTTGTCAGTTTTAGTCAATTCTCTGCCTATCTGTTGAAACAAATAGAGATTAACTGTTAGAAAACTGTTGAGGGCCAAATAAAGCCATCAAGATTTGTAGCACACCTCACTGATATCAATGGCACACAGATAAGGCCACTCATGAGTTGCTATTCATCACCCAGGTAATTCCCCCCCCCCAACAGAACAGTAACTGTAATTTGAATTCAAACCCACAGTCTGAGTGAAGCTTTGGACATCACCAGTATACCTACGTGATGGCAACTGCAGACATGTTAGAACACTGAGTACTGCCATTGCATCAGCCACATAATACCTCCCTCCTGTAGAACATGCAATAGATCCTAACTACAAAAACAGAGCTCAACTACACTAATGTAGCAATACACTAGACCTGCATCATACCAGCTGCACACAAATTAGAACACTGAGCAGTTCCACAGATTCAAACAGTCAATACCACCCACCACCCCAACCAGATACAAGAGCCTGGATGCACAGTTACAGCGTAAGTAAACCTGTGGACATCAATAACATACATACGTGCAAGCAGCTGCACACATAGTAGTTCAGTCAGGAGTAGCACAGCAGCACCCAAGCAATGGCTCCCTAACCAAATATGTACTGGATCCTGATAACAGATACTCAGGCCAACTGAACCAATTAAGATTACTGTCATAACGTCCCTCATACCACTTGCACACAAGTTAGAACACTGATGAGTTGCACAGCTTGTGGCAAAAATACTTCCAAGTCTCCAGAGCAGCTACTACATCCTGAGTTTAAAGCACATCCCAACTCAACTCATGCACACCAATGATATCTCTGTCTGTTACTAGCTAAGAACAAGTTACAACAATGACGAGTTCAATGGCTTCAAGCAGACAATACCCCTACTGCCCCCCCATCAGGCACTAGATGGTAAGTTCACATGTACAATCCGACTAAAGACGTGAACATCAACAACATTCGTCACTGATAACACCTGCAGGCATTCATTCACATATCTGGTCATCTGTAGTACGTCACTAAAACCATGACATCAATGGTATACCTCCCTGATAGCTATAGCAGGTACTGGATGTTGACTGAACAGTCAGACTCTAAGCTATAGACAATGCATGTGTGTATTGTGAATAAGTTGTTCTATTTTTTGTCCAGTTACATTGGCTCTTAAAAGAACCATTTTTTGTCACAGGCTATGGCATGTGCTCAACAGATATTGTTGTACAGGTAAACAATCACAGAAGTGCAAGGATGTCATTTTGAAGAACCCCAACAAAAAATGTTGTTACCTGTGCTTGAGAGATGCACACCATCTTTTAGAAACAGCCAATGTTTGTCATATGTAATTTACAGGTGACGTATAGTGTGCATTCCCATAGCACAGAGGAATCCAAATATTTGTATGTTTACCTGTCTCTGTGATCTTTCAAGTGCAGGACAGTAATCCTCACTTTTCCAGATCATTCACTGTGAAATGTCTGAATACAGAATTTTACAAGCTAGTAACATACTGATAAGATGCTGCAAGTCAGACTGTGCAGCTTCTATTAAATAAATTGCCCTTTTGTTCCCCAAATCATCACCTCCAAACTGGATAAGGATTATGTCTGGTTGCGGGTGTGTCTCCAGCAAGTGGTACATGGTTGACAAGAGCTGCTCCTATCTCATGCCACCCTTTCCAAACCAAGACACTGAGCAGTGAGGTAGGTGCAAGTCACTGCCAAAATGACTAGCTCTACTAAAAACTGTTGCCCTTCTCACCAGACTTGATCCCACAATCCATACACTCACTCTTGATTTTTCTGCCATGCTGAGTAAAAAACCTGTAAAAACTCAGATGAATAAATATCAGAAATGTGTCTGTCTGACTACCAAGCACTACCAAGTCTAATCAGCAGAATAAGTAGTGCTGAGTTCTATCTGTAAGATATATGAAGTGAGAAAAAAATCACAACTAATATTCTGATCCCAGATTGGCTAATACTGGCAAAAAGTAATAGTTATGTCTGTAAAGGCTGTTTCTATTGGTATTTTGTTTATTAAAAATTTTTTTTGTTTTGGTGGGAGAATACTGCCTGGTCATTGGCCACACTTAATCACTTGCCAAGAATAGCCATTTCTGTTGGATAAAGTTAGTAGTCATTTTGTCAGTGAAGCTCAACTCCCTCCCTTTCTTAGATAGCAGCTTGAGTAGTGAGTGGAAGCACAGCTATGTACATCACAGACATAGTTTTCAACAGTTGAAAAATTAACTATTTTTTTTATTCTGTTACTGTACTATTATTAGAGCTGTAATTATTCAGTGGTCAGTGTGTGTTTTCTGAGAATTACTGAAGTTATCTATTTGACCCACTACTAAGTTTAAAACTGTATCTGATTACAACCACACAGGTAATACAATCTTAGCATAACACGCAAAGAATGGAACTCCAACTTACGTTTGTATATAGAGTAAAATAAGTACCTCTTAAAAAAATTTTTTGGGCTGGTCTCACAGAACGATTTACCTACTGGAACAAAGTGTGGTAGATAGCTAATGCACTTGATCTGTTCTTTGTGCAAGAAGGCTTAAATGTTGGCAGATATCTTATTTAAATGGCAAACTCTTACAAACAATGGTTAATTTGGGATAGTATGACCATGGTGACATGATTATTTGTGCTGGGACACTCTTTATATAACTAGCAGAAACTGCCACACAGCATAACAATTAAACCTTAAAATTTAACTTCTTCCAGCAAGATATAGCAAAACATTGGTAAAAACTGCATGAATCATGGCACAGTGCTTGCAATGCCATTAAAAACCCACATAGATTGTTTCCATCTAGCTTATTACTTAATTAGCATGTTTTAAAACTATATATTGATCAGTACTTGCAACTCCGCCCTGGAGCTACTGCTGTTTGTCTCACACTGACAAAATGGCTGCTGAGGTGTGATTGTTAGATTGCATTGGTTCACAGAAGACACATGGTGAAGTTAGCCATTTCTTTGTTTATAACACAGCAAAATCTTTGATCACGACTCGCATTGTTTGTGAGGATCAATCGTGAGTGTGCAAATTTTTTGATCACGAGAATAACATGAGATTTCGATAGTGGAACCTGTGCAGTTAAAAAAATTTAATTATTCTCATACTTTTTAACAGAGTGAGCAGTCATGAGTCTCTCTATTTCTTATCAGACATCAATATCACAAAAAAAAATAATTTTTAAAATGTTTTGTAACATTTAACAATATTTTAGCGATCTTTGATCGCGAGCATACAAATTCTTTGATCGTGGCTTGGTTTGATGGCGAGGATCGTCCGTGACCCTGCAAATTCTTTGATCACGAGAATAACGCTAGATTTTAATTGTTAAAAATAATAATTTCAAAATCAACATGTTTTTCCGAGTTTTCACTGCACTGTGTTGCCATATCTGTTTTTATTACTTACAACATGTGGATATCACAGTAAAAATTAGTTTCCAAAGTTTTTTAACATTTTTATAGTAGTTTAAATTCTTTGATCGCGAGCGAGCAAAATCTTTGATCATGGCTCAGTTTGACCGCGAGGATCATTTGCGAGCTTGCAAATTCTTTGATCGCGAGAATAATGCTAGATTTGAACTCCAGCAGATGACTATTTTACATAAATGCATCTTTTTTCACCAATTTTCAACACACCACATATCCATATGTGTTTTTATTACTTATAAGATGTGTTTAGCACAGTGACAATTATTAGTAAACATTTTCTAGCATTTTATTGTATTTTTGCAATCTTTGATCGCCAGCGCACAAATTCTTTGATCGTGACCCGCTTTGATTGCAAGGATCATTCATGAGCCAGCAAATTCTTTGATCGTGTTAAAAATGTGAAATTTGATATGTAGAAGTCATGTAGCTTTGGGAAACTTGAGTCTCTTACTCAGTTCAACATGTCCTTTATGGTGATATATACTTAAATTGGTCACCATAGGCAATACTATGCCTTCCACAGGCTATAAAGAGCTCCACCTGCAGCATCATGCATCCTTACACCCCTGTGCATTATGTTCATTGCCCAATAGTACCCACCCTTTCAGGTATAATTATTTCCTTATTTTGTCATATTTTCTAAAGAGCCGGATTGCAAATTGCATACCATGGCTCCGATTCTAGAACCTTGTGCAAGTCACTGCCAAAGGCAACTTGTACCAAACGTCATTGCAACATGCACTCTATTCTGGAAGGGGTAGGATCTGCACAGCTAACTCCCACAACTTCTGACATGCATAAAGGCACACCAACCAATGGCTGTACCTAAGGGGCATGTCACAAGTCGCAGCCCCCCCAGCAAGTATAAGTCACCCCTCAAAACTCTGCAGGGCGGCTGTGCCACCCCTCCACCAGACACTCCCTCACTCGAAGTAAATGCAAAAAATTACTAATAATAAAATAATCCTGAGATGCTAGGTAGTCTAGTGGCCCTTGCTGAGGCCGTGAAACTGCTCAGTGTCCAAACTTGTGTGCAGCTGGTGTCAGTGAGGTATTCCGATGATGTCCATGGCTTTAGTTGGGCTGTGGCTCTGCACTCAGGATCCAATACATGATCTGGAGGGGGGCATTGCCTCGCTGAGGCCATGCAACTGCACAGTGTCCTAACTTTTGTGCAGCTGGTATCAGTAAGGTGTACCGATGATGTCCATGGCTTTAGTTGTGCTGTGGCTCTGCACTCAGGATGCAATACCTAGTCTGGGGGGGTCAGCATTGCCTAGATGAGGCCATGCAACTGCTCAGTGTCCTAACTTGTGTGGAGCTGCTATCAGTGATGTATACCGATCGTGTCTATGGCTTTAGTTGGGCTGTGGCTCTGCACTCAGGATCCAGTAATTGGTCTGCATGGGTGGGGCATTGCCTGGCTGAGGCCATGAAACTGCTTAATGTTCTAACTTGTGTGCAGATGGTATCAGTGAGGTATACTGAAGATGTCCATGGCTTTAGTTGGGCTGTGGCTCTGCACTCAGGATCCAGTACATGATCTGGAGGGGGGGCATTGCCTCGCTGGGGCCATGCAACTGCTCAGTGTCCTAACTTTTGTGCAGCTGGTATCAGTGAGGTGTACCGATGATGTCCATGGCTTTAGTTGTGCTGTGGATCTGCACTCAGGATGCAGTACCTGGTCTGGGGGGACATTGCCTTGCTGAGGATGCTCAGTGTCCTAACTTGTGTACAGCTGCTTTCAGTGAGCTATACTGATCATGTCTATGGCTTTAGTTGGGCTGTGGCTCTGCACTCAGGATGCAGGACCTGGTCTGGGGCATGGAATTGCCTGACTGAGGCTGTTAACTGCTCAATGTCCTAACTTGTGTGCAAGTGGTATCACTGAGGTATACTGATGATATCCATGGCTTTAGTTGGGATGTGACTCTGCAGTCAGGATCCAGTACCTGGTCTGGAGGGGGGGCATAACCTTGCTGAGGCCATGAAACTGCTCAGTGTCCTAAATTGTGTACAGCTGGTATCAGTGAGGTATACCAATGATGTCCATGGCTTTAGTTGGCCTTTGACTTTGCACTCAGGATGCAGTACCTGCTCTCTGTCGGGGGGGTATTGCCTGACTGAGGCTGTGCAACTGCTCACTGTCCTAACTTGTGTGCAGGTGGTAAGGTATACGGATGATGTCCATGGCTTTACTTGGGCTGTGCCGCTGCATTCAGGATGCAGTACCTGGTCTGTGGTGGGGGCATTGCCTGGCTTAGGCCATGCAACTGCTCAGTGTCCAAACTTGTGTGCAGCTGGTATCAGTGAGCTATACTGATAATGTCTATTGCTCTAATTGTGCTTTGGCTCTGCACTCGGGAACCAGTACCTGATCTGGCTGGGGGCATTGCCTTGCTGAGGCTGTGCAACTGCTCAATGTCCTAACTTGTGTGCAGCTGGTATCAGTGAGATATACCAATGATGTCCATGACTTTACTTGGGCTGTGCCTCTGTGCTCAGGATGCAGTACCTGGTCTGGGGTGGGTATTCCCTTGCTCAGGCCATGCAACTGCTCAGTGTCCTAACTTGGGTGCAGGTGGCATCAGTAAGGTATATCAATGATGTCCATGGCTTTACTTGGACTGTGGCTCTGCATTCAGGATGCAGTACCTGGTCTTCGGGGGTGGTATTGCCTGGCTGAGGCCATTCAACTGCTCAGTGTCCTAACCTGTGTACAGCTGCTATCAGTGAGGTATATCGATCATGTCTATGGCTTTAGTTGGGCTGTGGCTCTGCACTTAGGATGCAGTACCTTGTCATGGGGGTGGCATTGCCTGACTGAGTCCGTGGAACTCCTCAGTGTCCTAACTTGTGTGAAGCTGGTATCAGAGAGGTATTCTGATGATATCCATGGCTTTAATTGGGCTCTAGCTCTGTACTCAGCATCCAGTACCTAGTCTGGTGGGGGCATTGCCTGGCTGAGGCCGTGCAACTGCTCAGTGTCCTAACTTGTGTACAGCTGGTATCAGTGAGATATACCAATGATGTCCATGGCTTTACTTGGGCTGTGCCTCTGCACTCAGGATGCAGTACCTGGTCTTGGGGGGTGTCATTGCCTGTCTGAGGCCATGCAACTTCTCAGTGTCCTAAGTTGTGCACAGCTGCTATCACTGAGCTATACCTGCACTCAGGATGTGGTACCTGGTCTGGGGGGTGGCATTGCCTGACTGAAGCAGTCAACTGCTCAGTGTCCTAACTTGTGTGCAACTGGTATCAGTGAGGTATACCAATGATGTGCATGGCTTTAGTTGGTCTTTGGCTCTGCACTCAGGATCCAGTACCTGGTCTGGATGAGGGGGCATTGCCCTGTTGAGTCTGTGCAACTGCTTAGTGCCCTAACTTGCATGCAGCTGGTATTAGTGAGGTACACCGATGATGTCCATGGCTTTAGTTGGTCTGTGGCTCTGCAATCAGGATGCAGCACCAGGTGTGAGGGGGGAGATTACTTAGCTGAGGCTGTGCAACTGCTCAGTGTCCTAACTTCTGTGCAAGTGATATCAATGAGGTATACCTATGATGTCCATGGCTTTAGTTGAGCTCTGGCTCTGCCCTCAGGATCCACTGAGAGCAAAGAAGCAACCTTAGCTCCAACCACTCATGCCATCTAGGAAAACCAATTGCAGAAAAACAAAAACCGGGCACTGCAGGTAACCAGTGAAAATTACATTTTATTTCACAAACCACATAATAGTCACAGCCACCCTGCAGTGCAAGCTAGCATCCTTGCACTGCAGGGTGGCTGCGACTATTATGTGGTTTGTGAAATAAAATATAATTTTCACTGGTTACCTGCGGTGCCAGTTTTTGTTTTTCTACTCAGGATCCAGTACCTGGTGTGAAGGGGGTCATTGCCTTTCTGAGGCCATGCAACTGCTCAGTGTCCTAACTTCTATCCAGCTGGTATCAGGGAGGCATACCGATGATGTACATGGCTTTAGTTTTGTTGTAGCTCTTCATTCAGGATGCAGTATCTGGTCTGGGGCAGGGCGGTGCATTGTCTGGCTGAGGCCGTGCAACTGCTCAGTGTCCTAACTTATATGCAGGTGGTATTAGTAAGGTATACCAAAGATGTCTATGGCTTTACTTAGCCTGTACCTCTGCACTCAGGATACAGTACCTGATCTGTAGGGGTGGCATTGTCTGGCTGAGGCTATGCAACTGCTCAGTGTCCTAACTTGTGTTCAGGTGGTATCAGTATGGTATACCGATGATGTCCACAGCTTTACTTGGCCTGTGGATCTGCACTCAGGGTGCAGTACCTGGTCTTTGGGGGGGTGGCATTGCCTATCTGAGGCCGTGCAACTGCTCAGTGTGCAAACTTGTGTACAGCTGCTATCAGTGAGGTATACTGATCATGTCTATGGCTTTAGTTGGGTGTGGCTCTGCACTCAGGATCCATTACCTAGTCTGGATGGGGGGTGGCATTCCCTTGCTGAGGCCATGCAACTGCTCAGTGCCCTAACTTGTGTGCAGCTGGTATCAATGAGGTACACCAATGATGTCCATGGCTATAGTTGGGCTGTGGCTCTGCACTCCGGATCCAGTACCTGGTGTGCGGGGGGCATTGCCTGGCTGAAGCCATGCAACTGCTCAGTGTCCTAACTTGTGTGCAGGTTGTATCAGTGAGGTATACCAATGATGTCCATCTATGGCTTTAGATAGACTGTGGCTCTACACTGAGGATCCAGTAACTGGTCTGGGGGGGCATTGCCTGGCTGAGGCTGTGTAGCTGCTCAGTGTGCTAACTTGTAAACAGCTGCTATCCATGAGGTATACCGATCATGTCTATGGCTTTAGTTGGGCTGTGGCTCTGCACTCTGGATGCAGTACCTAGTCTGGGGGGGCATTGCCTGACTGAGGCTGTGCAACTGCTCAGTGTCCTAACTTGTGTGCAGCTGGCATCAGTGAGGTATACCGATGATGTGCATGACTTTAGTTTGTCTTTGGATCTGCACTCAGGATACAGTATCTGGTCTGGACTGGGGGGCGGACATTCCCTTGCTGAGGCCATGCAACTGCTCAGTGCCCTAACTTGTCTGCAGCTGGTATCAGTGAGGTACACTGATGATGTCCATGGCTTTAGTTGGGCTGTGGCTCCGCACTCAGGATGCAGTACAAGGCATGGGGGAGACATTGCCTGGCTGAGGCCGTGCGACTGCTCAGTGTCCTAACTTGTGAGGAGCTGCTATCAGTGAGGTATACCCATCATGTCTATAGCTTTAGTTGGGCTGTGGCTTTGCACTCAGAATCCAGTACCTGGTCTGGTTGGTGGGGCATTGCCTGACTGAGGCCGTGCAACTGCTCAGTGTCCTAACTTGTGTGCAGGTGGTATCACTGAGGTATACCGATGATGTCCATGACTTTATTTGGGCTGTGGCTGTGCACTCAGGATCCAGTAGCTGGTCTGAAGGAGGCATTGCCTTGCTGAGACCCTTCAACTGCTCAGTGTCCTAACTTGTGTCCAGCTGGTATCAGGGAGGCATACCGTTGATGTCCATGGCTTTAGTTTCATTGTAGCTCTGCACTCAGGATGCACTACCTGGTCTGGTGCAGGGCAGTGCATTGCCTAGCTGAGGCCGTGCAACTGCTCAGTGTCCTAACTTATATGCAGGTGGTATCAGTAAGGTATACCAAAGATGTCTATGGCTTTACTTGGCCTGTGCCTCTGCACTCAGGATGCAGTACCAGATCTGTGTGGGGGGCATAGCCTGGCTGAGGCCACGCAACTGCTCAGTGTCCTAACCTGTGTGAGGCTGGTATCAGTAAGGTATACCGATGATGTCCACGGCTTTACTTGGGCTGTGGATCTCCACTCAGTGTGCTGCACCTGGTATTTTGGTGGGTGGTATTGCCTGTCTGAAGCCGTGCAGCTGCTCAGTGTGCAAACTTGTGTACAGCTGCTATCAGTGAGGTATACTGATCATGTCTATGGGTTTAGTTTTGGGCTGTGGCTCTGCACTCAGAATCCATTACCTGTTCTGGCCAGGGGGTGGCATTCCCTTGCGGAGACCATGCAACTGCTCAGTGTCCTAACTTGTGTGCAGCTGGTATCAGTGAGGTACACCAATGATGTCCATGGCTTTAGTTGGGCTGTGGCTCTGCACTCAGAATTCAGTACCTGTTGTGGGGGGGCTTTGCCTGGCTGAGGCCATGCAACTGCTGAGTGTCCTAACTTGTTTGCAAGTGGTATCAGTGAGGTATACCTATGATGTACATCCATGGCTTTAGTTAGGCTGTGGCTCTGCACTGAGGATCCAGTACCTGGTCTGGGGGTCATTGCCTGGCTGAGACCGTGTAGATGCTCAGTGTCCTAACTTATGCACAGCTGTTATCAGTGAGGTATACCAATAATGTCTATGGTTTTAGTTGTGCTGTGACTCTGCCCTCAGGATGCAGTACCTGGTCTGGGGGGGGCATTGCCTGACTGAGGTCGTGCAACTGCTTAGTGTCCTAACTTGTGTGCAGCTGCTATCAGTGAGGTACACTAATGATGTCCATTGCTTTAGCTAGACTGTGGCTCTGCACCCAGGATGCAGTACCTGGTGTGGGGGGGCATTGCCTGGCTGAGGCAGTGCAACTGCTCAGTGTCCTAACTTGTGAGGAGCTGCTATCAGTGAGGTATACCCATCATGTCTATAGCTTTAGTTGGGCTGTGGCTCTGCACTCAGAATCCAGTACCTAGTCTGGAGGGTGGAGCATTGCTGGCTGAGCCTGTGCAACTGCTCAGTGTCCTAACTTGTGTGTAGGTGGTATCATTGAGATATACCAATGATGTCCATGTCTTTAGTTGGGCTGTGGCTGTGCACTCAGGATCCAGTAGCTGGTCTGAAGGGGGGCAATGCCTTGTTGAGACCCTGCAACTGCTCAGTGTCCTAACTTTTGTCCAGCTGGTATCAGGGAGGCATACCGATGATGTCCATGGCTTTAGTTTCACTGTAGTTCTTCACTCAGAATGCAGTACCTGGTCTGGGGCAGGCAGTGTATTGCCTGTCTGAGGCTTTGCAACTGCTCAGTGTTCTAACTTTTGTCCAGCTGGTATCATTGAGGTATACCAATGATATCCATGGCTTTAGTTGGGCTGTGGCTCTGCACTAAGGATGCAGTATCTCTTCTCTCTGGAGGCATTGCCTGGCTCAGGCCATGCAACTGTTCAGTGTCCTATCTTATGTGCTGGTGGTATCAGTAAGGTATATCAATGATGTCCATGGCTTTACTTGTCCTGTGCCTCTGCACTCATGATGCAGTACCAGATCTGAAGGGGGGGGTCATTGCCTGGCTGAGGCCATGCAACTGCTCAGTGTCCCAACTTGTGTTCAGCTGGTATTAGTGAGGTATACCAATGATGTCCATGCCTTTAGTTGGGCTGTAGCTCAGAACTCAGGATCCAGTACCTGGTTTGGGGGTGGCATTGCCTGGCTGGGGCTCAGCATCCAGTACCTGTTTTTCATTTCCTGACTTTTTTTGTTTTTACCCTAAATGATGCATTAACACAGTTTTTGCATAGAATTTTCTTACATTTTGAGAAAGTATATAAAAGTAGAAAGTTGCACAAGTTGGTGGGAGTGCAGGGCCCTTTCAGCCCCATACTCCCTCCAACATGCAAGTGTGTGGCTATGTTACAAATTTAATAACTAAAAAGTTCATCGACAGCAGCAGAGCCAGCTACCGTACAAATTTCAAGCCACTATGACAATTGAAAAAGCTGTTTTAAAAATGTAAACTGCACCACACAATAACTCCACAAAAGATAGTTTTTCTGACCCATAAACACCATAATTTACATCTACAGGACATGCCATAAACACCCTCCAAATTTCAAGTAAAACGGCCAAACCGTTTTCGAGATATGCAATGGTAAAGATTGGTGAAATTGGCATATGTTATGCATTATAAAATCTGGCCATCTTGTCCCTGTCTTGTGATGAAAGAAGGCAAACAAAGAATCTCACGATCACAGAATTTGCAGGCTCGCAACCAAAGAATTTGCAGGCTCATGATCAAACAATTAAAAATAGTTTAATTCAAAAATTTGACACAAGTAAAGCAAACCACCACCATGGTTCAACAGAACAAAGCCCCCTGACCAGAACCCACCCTCGTTTGTCTTCCTAGGCCACCTCTGGGCTGAGAAATCTGATTTTTTCAACCTGCCATCTCGTTCCTTGCTCTCAATGAAAGATCGTGATCAAAGAATCTCATGATGAAATAATTTGCAGCCTCGCAATCAAAGATTTTGCTGCCTCATGATCAAAGAATAAAAAAATGTTGAAAATCAAACTTCTGAGAGAAATGCAGTAAACCACCAACATGGCTCAACAGAATGAAGCTCCCTGAGCAGAACCCACCCTCATTTGTCTTCGTAGGCCACCCCTGGGCTGAGAAATTAGATTTTTTCAGTTGGTCATCTCGTCCCTCACTCGCAATCAAAGATCGTGTTCAAAGAATGTCACAATCAAAGAATTTGCAGGCTCATGATCAAAGAAACCACACGCTCATGATCAAGGAATAAAAAATGGTGAAATGCGATTTTTTGGCAGAATTAGATGAAACCACTGCCATGCCTCTATAGAACGAAGTCCCATGAGGAAAACCGATCCTCATTTGTGATCCTAGGCCACCCCCTGAGCTGGCAAAAATGTATTTTTACCTCACGATGAAAGATCTCAATCAAAGAATTTTGCTATCAAAGAATTTGCAGGCTTGCTATCAAAGATCATTAGCGAGCCGCGATCAAAGAATTTAAAATGTTATAACTCTATTTTTTTACCATTTTACATAAAACCAAAGGCATAGATCGATAGATCAAAGCTCCCTGAGTAAAACCCATGCAAGTTTTACTTCAGGAGTGACCCCTGAGCTGAGATATTTGATTTATTATGATCGGAATTCAAAAACAAGATGGCAGACCTTGCGATCAAAGAATTCTCTGGGACAAAGATTCTTTGACCATGAGGCTACAAATTCTTTGATCTCCGGGTGGGATAAGATGGCCCAAACCCTATTCTTTGTTCGCAAAATAACCATATAAATTTTCCCATTGACTTACATTGGGAGATTAAAAGTGCTATAACTTTTGAATGCCTTAATATTTTTTCACCAAACAAAAAGTGGCATGTTCAGCCAGTAAAGCTCTTTCAAACAAGCCATGTTACAGAGCAGTATGCTACACAATGGCCACAGAGCACCACAGAAAATATCCCAAAAACCGTCCCCAAAACGATAATTTTGCATTTTTCAGCGTTTTCGTGCACAAAAACCATAAGTCTGACCAAAACAAAATTTGGCAGATCAAGAGATCTACCATGCTCCTCCCCTGAGCATGCCAAATGTCATAAAAATTCATTGAATGGGTCCAAAGT